>RJVU01067793.1:481584-546317 GCA_003731715.1 Anabarilius grahami | reverse complement strand
CCCCACTTACTCTTATATGTTATTCTTGTGATGGTGTCTCTGTTCAACATCCGATTCAGAAATGAATTTGAAGTCTCGGATATCTGAAATGGAACAGATGTCAAGATAGGAAGGGTAGAACAGTGAAAACAGATGAGAAGGACAGAGTGATAGACAGCAGACGGGAAAAGAGAAGGCAGGTGGAAAGAGGGGAAAGAGAAACCGATTATTAGTGACAACTTTATTTCCAAATGGCAGACATCATGGCAATTATTTCTAAACAAAGCAACAAACATCTCAGGGGAAGTGAATCTCCCAGTCATTCAGTTTAGAATGTAAAGAAATTTACTCAATCCATTAAGGTGCCGAAAGTGTTTTTACTGCATTCAAATGCATCAGGATGAACCCAACGGTGTTCTGTAATTAAATGACACCTGATAGAATCACTTATGACACACTGACGTGTTTTCAATGAAAACTACAGATGAGCTCTTCAAAAACTGCTTTTAGAAAGTATCAAGCAATAACGGAGCCAACGAGAAACATGGTTATCATGCTTTTCTTTGACTCCACTTTAGTTGCTAATTTGAAACGCTTTCAATCTGAATGATTACAAGAAATGTGCCTCGTCACTACAACACAAATTGCTTCACTTTTGACCTCCTCATTGAGTGAACAGTGAAGTCTGAGGCTTAAATGTCTTAGTCACATCATTTTGAGACTTTCTGTTATATAACCTGGGGCTCCAGCTAGCCATTATCTCTTCTAAGAAATAATTAGGGTTGCCTACACAGCGTCTGAAAAAAAAAAAAGAATAGCTTTTACTATCCCTCACGATTAATGTTTTTGCCTAGCTAAATATACTGCATTTGCTAACAAATTTGCACTCCATACAAATAGCTGTTTATACCACAAACAAAATGGCTGTCTTTTCCTCAGCCTCCTCCATTTTGTGTCTGTCCCTCCAATGATGGTGCATTTTCTTGGGATTCTTTGTATCAAACTCTTTAGACTCATATGGGAGTTCCTCCTGGAGGTGTGACAACATAACAGGGAACACAGCATGGGGTACCTCAGAAAATGGCTTTGGGAATGACTCATGCCATAGAGACGATAAGAGCAAGAAAATGGAAGTGAATTATCAATGTTCTCAGTCAGATCACTGAAAGAGGAGGACAGTGACTGCATTATAGGCTATCTGAACTGCATAAAACTAAAGTTTCTGCTAGCTTCATATATTGATGATATCCCATATAAATTTGTCAGGGTTATACAGTAACAATAACTTTAGAAAGGCTATTGTATACTGTCACAATTTAAACTTCGATATGACCGATAATATAAATTCTTAAAACAAGCACATAATTTCATTTTTTTTTAAATGTTTATAAAAATAAAGCTAAATAAGGATAAACAGAAATATAAATTTAAAAGTCTTTAAAAGAAAAAGTGAAAAAAATATACTTCTTACGATGTTTCACCGCTGTATCTCTACTTTGTCAACACCATTAGAAATCATCATCCAAATTGTGAAGAATGTATTTGAGGATTTCAAATAATTTCCCTCATTTAACGTAGGTTTTATTAGTAGCTAGTAACACCAGCAAAACAAACATGTTTGATATCCAAAAATATGGTTGACATCACTGTTAGCTTGTCAACCTGCTTTTCTTCAGTAGATATAACTGATAGCTGATAGTGTGAATGTGTTCTCAACTCATTCTTAATCCAAGTTAGGGCTGCACGATATCGAAATATTGTAAATGTACATAGTGTGAAAATGCATATCGCGATGGCTAAATGATTTGTATAGGCTACTTCAAAAAGTTGCGAAAAGTCAAAGTTTTAGGTTGATGCATATAGTGTAGAATAGACTGGGCATGCAACTTATATACGTGGGACTTGCTTGATGTTAAAAAGAGTTAAGCGCAATAAGCTACATAGACAGCGCGAGTACCGTAATGAGTTGTTTTGACACACACACGAAGCATGCGACAGCATGCAATCCCGAATTCAGTTCTCATTTGCCACTTATTGCACTCGAACAGTCAAAATGGTCCATCTTGGCAAGTATTCATGTAAAGAGTCGGGAAAGAAATCGGATGTGTGTCAGTAGGATCCGTGCATTCGGTCTTAAAGTGACAGCAGTCTAATACAGTATGCCTGATGCTGTCAAACAACAAAAAAATCACTCACTGACTGAATTACATTTGTACCTTTTTAATATGAATGTTTAATTCACGTGAAAACTTATTTTTACATTTGATTATTCAGTTTCTGTATTGTTCTTGAATGCTACTGTTAAACAGATCTAATGTAGCCCTGAAAAAAAAGCACTGCTTGTTTTATTGTATTTGTCCTATTGTTTGTAATTAGCCTCTTTGTTCTTATTTTTAATAACAAAGATAAATTAAAATACCAAAAATAATGTTTTTGTTTACCTGGATATTCTTGATGTTAAATTTTCAGGTTGATATAACTTTATATTACCAAGTTGAGCAAAGAGTTGTTAGTATTTAATTTTTTAAAATTGATGTTAAAGGGTTAGTTCACCCAAAAATGAAAATAATGCGAATCGAATCAGTGACTCGGAGCACCAAAGTCACGTGATTTCAGCAGTTTTGCCATTTGATAGGTGATCCGATTCGTAACGCTCCGAAGCAGTGTTTTGAAATTGGCCCATCACTATATTGTTGAAAAGTCGTTTTGTTTTTTTGGCGCACAAAAAGTATTCTCGTTGCTTTATAATATTAAGGTAGAACTACTGAACTCGCATGAACTGTTTTAATTATGTTTTTAGTACCTTTATGGATCTTGAGAGAGGAAGTGTCATTGCTTTGAGTGCAGGCCTCACTGAGCCATCAGATTTCATCTAAAATATCTTAATTTGTGTTCCGAAGATGAATGAAGGCCTTAAAGGTGTAGAACGACATGAGGGTGAGTATTAAATGACATTATTTTCATTTTTGGGTGAACTAACCCTTTAAAATGTGTTACACCTGGCTCAAAGGTGTAACATTAAGGGAGACGACACGGCGGAATAACTTCAATCATAATATTTATTAACCAAAGTAACAATCAGAAAGTCAGTATCAGTAGAGTTAATCAGTATGGACTGCAAGTGAATGGGTGCGTCAGTTGAAATGTTGTCAGTGCAAATGAGTGGATGTAAAACAAAATAACAGCATTAGAGCGCGGTCCAGGCAAACTGCTCCCAACACCATGTTTAAATAAGACGCATGATGAGGAACAGGTGTACTGAAGTCACGCCCCAATCACATGACCTGCAAAGGAAAAACCAAACCAACACACCCCCCTTTAAAAAATTACCCCACAATAAAAAAAATATATAAACCACCAAAGAAATCTGTCTGCAACTGATGTGAGTTGAAGTACCTTCACGTCACTCCATTACGGGGGCACGTGACAGAGTGTCCGCTAGAACATTCTCTTCTCCCTTAAAGGTGCCCAAGAACATGTTTTCAAAAGATCTAATATAAGTCTTAGGTGTCCCCTGAATGTGTCTGTGAAGTTTCAGCTCAAAATACCCCATAGTTTTTTTTTTTAACTGCCTATTTTGGGGCATCATTATAAACGCGCCGATTTATGCAGCGCGGCCCCTTTAAATCTTGTGCTCTCCGCCCACGGAGCTCGTGCTTGCCTTAAGCGGCTATAAACAAAGTTCACACAGCTAATATAACCCTCAAAATGGATCTTTACAAAGTGTTCGTCATGCAACATGTCTAATCGCGTAAGTAGAGTATTTAATTGGATGTTTACATTTGATTCTGCATTAGTTTGATTGTGCTCCGTGGCTAACGACTAATGCTACACTGTTGGAGAGATTTATAAAGAATGAAGTTGTTTATGAATTATACAGACTGCAAGTGTTTAAAAAACTTCTTCTCCGTGAATACAGTAAGAAACGATGGTAACTTTAACCACATTTAACAGTACATTAGCAACATGATATCATGGATCATGTCAGTTATTAATGCTCCATCTGCCATTTTTCGCTATTGTCCTTGCTTGCTTACCTAGTCTGATGATGCACATCCAGACATTTATACTGGCTGCCCTTGTCTAATGCCTTTCATAATGTTAGGAACATGGGCTGGCATATGCAAATATTGGGGGCGTAACAGTCGGTGTTATGTTGAGATTCGCCTGTTCTTCAGAGGTCTTTTAAACAAATGAGATTTATATAAGGAGGAAACAATGGAGTTTGAGACTCACTGTATGTCATTTCCATGTACTGAACTCGTTATTCAACTATGCCGAGGTAAATTACATTTTTGAATCTAGGGCACCTTTAATATGTTTAATCGTTAAGTTATAAGGCTGTAAGAAATGTACCCATCGCATTAAGCGTTGACTCGGACTCTGTAATGAGTGAAGGAACGTCAAGGGATTGTGATCGGAATAAATAACGACCGGAGAGCCTCCCCCGACATAAACGTCAAAATGTTGGAGAGCCCAGATCAGGGCCAGCGTTTCCTTCTCAATAACGGAGTAATTCAATTGAAAGGAATTAAACTAACTGACTGGGTGATCATACCCATCAGAATGAGTCTGGAGGATAACCGCTCCTGCTCCCACTTGACTTGCGTCAACCTGGATCTTAAATAAAAGACCACTTTGGGGCGCTGCTAACACAGGGGCAGCCGATAGCAACAGCTTCACATTTTCGAAAGCCTTTTGACAATGGGGAGTCCTTTCAAACTTGGCGGAGTTCTTTAAGAGGTTAGTCAATGGACAAATAACTGAAGAAAAATTAGGGCAAAACTTACGATAGTAATTAGCCATCCCTCATTAGCTCCTTTTTTGTACAAGGAGTAGGGAAGTTCTCTATCGCACTCACTTTAGCGCGCAAAGGGCGCACCATTCCTTGGCCCACCTCTCTTCCCAAATAAGAAACCGTTGCCTGTGCAAAATCACATTTAGATAAATTCACTGTCAAGTTGGCCTCCGCTAGACGCTGAAATAAAGCTCGTACCCGTCTCACATGTTGATCCCAATCATCGCTGTAAACTATAACGTCGTCCAAATAAACTGCGCAGCCGTCTAAACCTGAAACCACACGGTTCATTAACCTCTGAAAGGTCGCCGGCGCGTTTCGTAACCCGAAACTCATGACAGAATAGGAGTATAACCCAGAGGAAGTTATGAACGCAGTTATTTCTTATGCCCTTGGTGTTAGAGGCACCTGCCAGTATCCTTAAAGTAAATCGAATTTGCTGACACACCTTGCAGAACCCACTTGATGGATGGAGGACTTCCCCATTGACTAACTGGGACTGCAAAAGCAACTGGTGCAGAGGAACAGACAACGTTAGGAGTGTAATTCCTTGGATCAGAACATTCTTACCCGCATATGAAGTGGATGAAAATGGAAGAACAGAATCCAAAATAAAGGACTCTGATGATCCCGTGTCTCGCAGAACTCTCACAGGTATACCTTCCTGCCCCTCAACGAGAGACACAAACCCTTCAGAAATAAAAGGTACATACCCTTTGTGTTCAGTTTCGGAACAGTTCGTTTTTAACAGACATATTTTCCGCAGATGATGCGCTCGACAAACAACTCGTTAAGAGAACAAGTGCAGAGTTTTTATTCTTGCCGCGTCCCTGTTTACTTCTAAGTACGGGACATTCATTCTTCCAATGTCCGACTTCCAGACAATAACGACACATTGAATCAGTTATCACCCTCTGAGAAGGTGGTCCTCGATCACCTCGTTGCAATAGTTTAGAATGAATATTTCCGTTACCCCGATTGCCATAAACAAACCGGTTCTTGTGTGTCAAAACGAAATCATCTGCTTACAATGCAGCTTCAGCAGCAGTGCGAGGTTTATTTTCATTAATATAAACTGCAATTTGATCGGGAACGATGTTTTTTAACTGTTCAGTAATCATCAATTCGCGCAACTCACCAAATGACTGTATGTTAGATGTTGTACACCAGCGATCAAAGTGGTTACTTAACTCTCTTGTAACTGTGTTTGTCTCTCACCTTTTCTCCAAGTACGAAAACGCTGGCGATAGCTGGTCCCAGAAGCCTCAAAAGCTTTTAACACAGCAGACTTTACGCTATCATAATTCTTTCTTTCCTCTACCGAAAGAGCAGTATACGCTTCCTGAGCTTTCCCTACTAAAACAGATTGAAGCATAACTGTGCGGTCAGACTCAGGCCATCCCCGTTCATCAGCTATACTTTCAAATAATGAGGAAAAAAACATCAGGATCTCGCTCATTAAATGCAGGCAACAACTTCAAGTTATGAATTGTCAAATGAACAATCCGTCCGATCGATAGATCTACTCTCACCTCAAAGTTTTAAACTCTCAAACTTTAATTGAAACTCTTGATTTTGTCACTCTGCAACCAACTTTTGCTCATGTTTAACTTTCTCAAATTCCATTTCACGTTGCCTCATCAAATCATCCAATTTACGTTTTTCTATTTCAATTGGTAAAATCTGAAGGTCGCCTAACTTGTGTCTTACTATTTCTCGCAGCTCATCTTTTCTCAAACGCTTATCAACGGCACTCAATTCATATTCTACAATTTCCCATAACTGTTTCTTAGAACACAGATTTAATAGCTCATCCGAAGGCACTTTACAAAACTGCTCAACTGATGTCATAGTGCAACAATCCGAAATCAAATATCACGCAAATTAATTTAACAAATTTGGCTTACCCACAATTCAGCTCAGGTAATTCTTATGGTCAAAACTGTGCACAAATTCTCTACCCCCCCACCTAATCCTAACGAAAAACCCCTCTAACTAACTACCCCCTAGTCTTCGTGCGCTCCCAAGAGTCAAGCCCTTTGAAGCACCCAGATACCGCTGGCGTGGAACCAAACTAACAGTCTGGAACTACCACCACGGCGGTGCACTCAACCCAGGAGACACACAAAATAACAAACTAAAAAAAACAAAACAACGCAGAGCGTTGCTACATCCTAACTGGGGAGTATACAAATTACAGTTTTAAAACCCAAGAACTTACCTTTTCTAGAGCTGACCAAAAATACAAACCGATGCTCTAAACTAATTTTCCACTCTGTCTCTCCACATAATTAAACGAATAACGCCTAACAAATTTAAATCGGACGAGCCTCCATATGTTACACCTGGCTCAAAGGTGTAACATTAAGGGAGACGACACGGCGGAATAACTTCAATCATAATATTTATTAACCAAAGTAACAATCAGAAAGTCAGTATCAGTAGAGTTAATCAGTATGGACTGCAAGTAAATGGGTGCGTCAGTTGAAATGTTGTCAGTGCAAATGAGTGGATGTAAAACAAAATATAAATAACAGCATTAGAGCGCGGTCCTGGCAAACTGCTCCCAACCAAGAGCTGAGCAGCCGCCTCGATGAACTTCAACACCATGTTTAAATAAGACGCATGATGAGGAACAGGTGTACTGAAGTCACGCCCCAATCACATGACCTGCAAAGGAAAAACCAAAACACCCAAACCAACACAACCCTAACAAATTACATTGTCAGATGTGTAATATTACTTTCAGAAGTTGTAATGCTTTCTTTTCCCAGAAAGAATGTGAAACATGGCTATATCATTTTTAGTTTTAATTATAATTTAAATTGATTTTACACACTTTAAGCATTATCGTATCACATATTTCTTCAGTAATTTTCCTCAATAATCCAAGTCATATTTCTCATATCTATATTTGACATGACAGTACACTTTTTTTTATGTACAGTTTTGGCACATAGTGAGTGATCCCAACACTCAAACACCAGTGCATAATTGTACGTAAAATATATACAAATGTACCCATAAAATATCATTAATGCTCAGATATCTTACTGTCTCTCTATAGTATATGGAGAATGCCCATATTTGGTTCTGATGCGCAGAATGTGTATTACTCCTATAGATTGAGTCAGTGAGCATGAATTAGGCACCTTCCATATGGACAGACAGCAGAGGTGAATGGACCAGGATCACGTCCAGGGCAGAGAGGACTAAGCCTGAGAGTGACACTGGATGGGTTAATTATCTTAGCTTGAACTCTTGTCCTAAGGGAAAACATTAGGTAATGGTCTCCCCACAGTCCTCTAATAAAGCAGGGGAAGTTATTTCATACCCTTGTCCTTCCAGAATGACTGGGAGATGCACACTTAGTTTGCCTGTTGTCTTCTAATTGCATGGCTAATTGACTCTCTTCCCCAATCCATTCCTCCAACCACCAATCCATCCATCAATTAAATTAATGTGTTGACTCAAATTGAGCAATAAATGCTGTTCTTTTGAACTATCTATACATCAAAGAATCATTTAAAAAAATGCACCACAGTTGTTCTGAGAAATTTATAAGAAATGTTTCTTAAATTAGAATTTTATTCTGATTTATATTTTTAAAATATCCAAGTTTAAAATACTTGATTTCTGTGCATTCACTTTCAGTGTTAAGTGTATGATCATTACTCACCTTCATAAATATAGACACTATCACCAAGCCATTTGGACTCTTAGCAGCTTCTGTGTAGTTTGTGTACAGTTCATGGTTGTAATGTATAAGCTGCACCTGTATAATTGAAAAAGACAAAATGGGCAGTTATATGGTTTTGACTTTGTTCAGTGAAAGAAATGCCTCCCTACTTCTCTACTTGCTCACTTTGAAGGACAAAAGAGCGTCAGCATCAAAAGGAAACTCGTTACAAGTACTGTCTTTGCTCTTTTTTCCCCCCACAAAAAATAAATAAATAATTACATCCATGTCAACTGAGTGTCAGCTATGCAGCTGTTTTGTCCAACTTCTTCTTGGATTTTATGAAAGCATAATTAGAAATAATTACTGATTGATAATACTTTGGATGGTAATTACAGAAAATCCAGTGCAGATTTAATCTTACAACCTATTTTCACCTCATTAATATGGAAAATAAATATGTGACCGTTTGAATGAGCTGAGAGTCTGTTTGGATAACAGCCGAAGTTTTTGTCATTACAGATGGCTCTGAATCACAATCACAGGTAAACAGCTGCTTCTGTCTTTGTTTGAACATGTCTGTCAAATTTAAATTCGAATTCATTGTGAAGCATGGCTAATCTTCCTCCGGTGAATCGCTTGAGCGCACACTGTCCCTGTGAAAGAGCTTTAAAACTTAGGCAGTTTAGATTGGTAAAGGGGACACAATTTCTTCTCCGTGAACTCCACAAAAGGTAGAACAGCCAAGAAATGTACAGATTACCTTGAGCAGGGAACAATTATTGTAAAATAACTTTTTCTAACAGAAAAAGTGTCTCCTCCAAGGTATTCAACTACAGAACACTGTAAACAATTTGAGGAGCGTGTAGAGTTGCTGTGAGCAGCATCGTACCATCTTTTTTAGTCAGAATGAAGATATCAATTCTTTACCAAGCCCTGTTTAGCCTGGTGTGTTTTTTTTTTTTTAAAGAAGTAAATTAAAAACTGTGGCTGGTAGTAATTATGAAATATGCAAAAGGGGGAGCCAGGGAGTGACAGATCGTCTATAAACTTAATCAAGTGTGGAGGAACGCGATTACAGAGCGAATGTTAATTTGATTAGATTTATTTATTTATTTGGAAGCCAGTTTTTCCCTAAACTCTTTAACCAGAGAGAGTTTGACAGCTAGTCTAAAGCGATTGAAACCCAAACTTTTATTCTCAGCTGACGTCATACATAGCCTTTCTAAGAAGTCGCATTATATGTGTGAAAAGCTGAGGTGCTCATCTCACTGGATCCATTGGTTCTGTGAAATCTGCAGATGGTAGAGAGGTGTCGAACAGTAGCAGGAAATGTTCAGCGGGTCTTTGCACACAGACAGATCTGTCAGACCATCAGAGGAGAGGTGTCTCTGCTTCGATGGGAGACAGCTTATGCCTCTGGTGGGCCCCCTGACAAGCTCTTTATTGTGTGATAGCTGGCTTAGGCCTACCATGGACGAAATATGAAGACAGCAAGTCGATAGCAAAAAGAGGGGTGGACAGCGCTAACAGGGCAAATGAAAAGCAGTCATCTGGAACCCCCATCCAATAGCGGATACGCTCAAAGCAAATAAACGGAAAGCCTGGGTGTACGGAGAACAATCCTATTTGATTACATTAAAATGTCCTGTGAAGGAGCATGTAGCCGGTGAAATCCGACAGACTGGAGCTCAACTAACTTGACTGGTTTCTTCTTACAGCATGGTATCCAAATGTAGCAGTGCAGTGTTTTAGCATGGTTTTTAGTAGGATGGGATATGCCAGAGAGGGCTGTTAGGCAATTATGACGTAATATAATAAAGAGAAATTAGTTATGGTGGAAGTTTGATGATGATTTCCAATTTAATACTGCACTTTTTAGATGGCACTTTGCTATATTTAGGACACATGAAAATGGGGTTTTAATGAGCAAATATACTGTGGCACTGAACAGCGATGTTAATGTGTTATTTTGCTACCATTGATAATTAGAAATTAATGAAAGGGTGAGAGGGGGATCTAAAACAGAAGTGTGGGCTATTAGACAATTCTGAAAATCACTGGATATGGTGTTTATTTATTAGTTCAAAGAAAAACTATCTATTCAGTGTTTATGCATTTGACTTTGTTTATATATTTGCATACTTTTACATTTCTTAAATGTAGATTATGCCTTGATTCAGCCTATGATACTAGTAATATCATTCTTGTCTAATACAGGCTTCTAGTTGCTCAACTGTCTTAGGTCTTCTTTGTCACATCTTCCTCTTTATGATGCGCCAAATGTTTTCTATGGGTGAAAGATCTGGACTGCAGGCTGGCCATTTCAGTACCCGGATCCTTCTTCTACGCAGCCATGATGTTGTAATTGATGCATTTTCCAACATGACAATGCCAGACCACATACTGCAAGGTCTTCCCTGAAAGAGACGACGTCTGGATGGGAGCATATATGTTGTTCTAGAACTTGGATATACCTTTCAGCATTGATGGTGCCTTTCCAGATGTGTAAGCTGCCCATGCCACACGCACTTATGCAACCCCATACCATCAGAGATGCAGGCTTCTGAACTGAGCGCTGATAACAACTTGGGTTGTCCTTGTCCTCTTTAGTCCGAATGACATGGCGTCCCAGTTTTACAAAAAGAACTTCAAATTTTGATTCGTCTGACCACAGAACAGTTTTCCACTTTGCCACAGTCCATTTTAAATGAGCCTTGGCCCAGAGAAAATGCCTGCGCTTCTGGATCATGTTTAGATATGGCTTCTTTTTTGACCTATAGAGTTTTAGCCGGCAACGGTGAATGGCACGGTGGATTGTGTTCACCGACAAGTATTCCTGAGCCCATGTTGTGATTTCCATTACAGTAGCATTCCTGTATGTGATGCAGTGCCATCTAAGGGCCCGAAGATCACGGGCATCCAGTATGGTTTTCCGGCCTTGACCCTTTCGCACAGAGATTGTTCCAGATTCTCTGAATCTTTGGATGATATTATGCACTGTAGATGATGATAACTTCAAACTCTTTGCAATTTTTCTCTGAGAAACTCCTTTCTGATATTGCTCCACTATTTTTGGCCGCAGCATTGGGGGAATTGGAGATCCTCTGCCCATCTTGACTTCTGAGAGACACTGCCACTCTGAGAGGCTCTTTTTATACCCAATCATGTTGCCAATTGACCTAATAAGTTGCACATTGGTCCTCCAGCTGTTCCTTATATGTACATTTAACCTTCCCAGCCTCTTATTGCTACCTGTCCCAATATTTGGCATGACATTTCAAAATGTCTCACTTTCAACATTTGATGTTATCTATATTCTATTGTGAATAAAATATAAGTTTATGAGATTTGTAAATTGTTGCATTCCTTTTTTATTCACAATTTGTACAGTGTCCCAACTTTTTTGGAATCGGGTTTGTATATATATATATATAATGTCTTCCACAGAAAATGAAACGGGTTTGGAACAACATGAGAGTTGGTAAATAACAACAATGTTAATTTTTGGGTGAACTATCGCTTTAATATACCTAGAAATGATGGCTAAAATGCTAAACACGTGTATTTCCCCAGAATGATTACAGGGTTTATTGAAAGTCACTGAAGCATATGAAATGGAAACATAACACAGACAATTATTAAATATTTGTGAAATGCTTTCCAGTTATTTTGCATACATTTTTTCATTTGCCGTTTTTTTTTTTTTTTCCCAAGGGGAAATAAAGAATGGAGGGAAACCACCTAGGCCAAAATTTAAAGTGAAGTTTCTGAGAAACACCTTGAATATTTTAGCACTCATTTCATCTCTGGTGTTTCATTTTCAGCTTGTGAGTAAGACTGCCCATATCGGATCTGTAAGAATGAGGCATGCATTAACTCAAAGGTGTTGCAATGCATCTGCAGAGAGGCAACTTCCCTCTGGGTGCCGTGAGCATCAGTCAAACATAATCTTTTATTACTATAGAACAAATGAAAGAAGAGGAAGGCAGACGTGTTGAATGTTAGAGACAGACATCCAAATAAAGCTTAAAAGCTTGGCTGCATTTGAATGCAAAACAGTCACTGGTTGGGAATGTGTTTGTCATTTTAAGTTATAAGATTCTTCCTCTCCATTCTCTTTTCAAGAACAGGCACCGGCTCATTTGGTTTAATTACATTCTCTGTTTTTTATTTATTTATAAATGTATTTAAACAGAGCTATTCCTGAGCATGAAGAAGAATGCTCCTGAAGGCTCTTTTATAAACATGATGTCATTTTCTTGAGAATTTTTCTCTGAATTCAAAGTGTCTAAAATACATTGCGTCGGGAGCTGACTAGCAAAATAGGCTACTAAAGTAAAAGATTGTATTCAAAGTAGGGCTGTAGCTAATAGGGGTGTCACGAGATCTCGCGAGATTAAATTGTGACGAGATTTCTCGTCACGGTGAAATTAGGAAAGAATATGCCACCGCTATGTTTACATTATGCCTCCACTGTCCTTTTGCTTTTTATAGAAATAAAAAAACATTTAATTCAGTTGGATAACGGTCGCTGCCGCTCCATATTCACAGAGTACGCGCAATTGCGAAAGTGAAATTAAACGCGATGTCAATACCCCGCATTTGAAAGCGGCTCCCTGATGCATGCAAATATCTTCCAATATGAAAGCGATCTTAGGCTGGGCTGTGTAGTTGTAAGAATCTCTCAGCTCTGTATCATGCTTGAAGAAAAATTTGGTCTCTATTTGCACTTTGATTATTGAGAGAGTGCTTTGATTATGGTTGCTCTTATTGTTTGCACTTAAGACTAATAGAAAACTTATTTATTTTTATGGTAACACTTTACAATAAGGATTCCTTAATTAACATTAGTTAACTTTACATGAACTAAGGAAGAACAATACTTCTACAGCATATTAGTTCATGTTAATTTCAACATTTACTAATACATTGTTAAAATCAAAAGTTATTTGTTCACATTACTTAATGCACTATCATGAACTAATGACTTGTTTAACATTAACAAAGATTAATAAATACTGTAGCAAATATATTGCTCATTGTTGATGTTGGTTAATACATTAATGTTAATAAATGAGACCTTATTGTAAAGTGTCACCATTTATATTTATACTGTTTTTATTTCTATGATCAATTTGTGGAAAGGAGTTCAGTTAGGAGGTCAAAAGTTGTAGAAGCTCATAGATCATGTACAGTAAGATCTAAAGAGACTTGTATGAAATTATACAGGAGAGAAGTCAGTCAGTTGAGTTTGTGGCAAAACCCTTTACAGTGCTTGAATATTGTTGTCATTTACTGCATATGATAATTCATACTCCGGAAGTAGAACTGAAATGACATTAATTACAAGATGATTAGTTAAAACATTTCAAATGCACCTGCAGATTATTTTTCTAATCATCTTTGAGGATTTCTTAAAAATAGTGTGTAAAAACCTTGTCTCGTTCTCGTGAACTCAATCTCGTGTCTCGTCTCTTGAGCTACCTGTCTCGTCACACCCCTAGCTCTAACTATTATTATGGTAATCGAGTGATCGTTCGATTACTCTAACGATTCCTTGAGTAATCGCGCCAGACATGGCGCTCGCATATAGCTCAACTACTAACGTGATCATTACAAAAGGTGCTTGCACAACAAAACACTCTCACTTACACATATGGCTTAAAAATAAATATATAATAGCAATAACACAATAACAATTAATTCAAGTAAAGTATGAAAAACAATCATGGTTTTATTGAACAAAACTGTCAAAATACATAATGTATTGAATTGTACAACTATTGTTCTTTATGTATTATAACAAATGCCTGCAGAGGGCGCCAGTGGCCTGACGATTGTTTTTACACTCTAAACGCGATCTAATCGTTGTTTTGTATTGGCTTACAACATTTATTTGAACTGTCCAATTGATCTTTAATATTTGGCCATTTCTTTACAACAGAAATGCTATAACCACTGTAATTTCTTTAACAAGAACAGGTGGACTTAAACAAGGGCTTAAACTTCTATTTTGAAGTCGCGACGAGCAGTTAGCACAGTAGAAACACTGTATAATGTATTCTCCTGCGTTTGCTAAGATTTATAGATAACTTACCTTACAAATCTGATTAAATGTCGCGCATTGCATTTCCAGATGAACATTAAAAGCAATCCAAACTCACAGCATATGCAGAGATAGAGTTTGAAACTCACCACTAATGTAAATAACAGTTCACATGAAGCTGCATTTACTGTGAATGGAGCCGCTCTGAGACGCACGTGGATAACCTACACGTATGAAAACAATTACAGCGCATATTAAACCTACAGCACATACATTTATTTAATTAATTCACAATAGCATTATGCTTTATTATTTTTTTAAAACGGGTTTAATATCGTGCAGCCTTAGAAAACGGTCTAATAATACGTTTCATGGATTCTCGTCCGTGGGAAGCGCCACTTCCGGTATTTTACCGGTTACTCGACACGGGCAAATTGAAATCGAGGATTTTTTAAAATCGAGTATTCGAATTTAATCGAGGAATCGTTACAGCCTTAATTCAAAGTCAAACAGCAAACACACTACAGCATTTTAATGTTTCATAAAAAGTACCTCAGCTGTCTATATAAATTCTGAAGATGATTACATTACTGCTCTAACATAACACTTAATTTCAGTTTTCAAATCATAAATACGGCTGTTATATTCAAAAATAAGCATACAATTTTATGAAAAATTAACTTTTTTTTCTGCTTAGTAGTTTGTCTCTTTCACTTCCACTAGCAGTGGATTTGTCAATAGTGCGATATCTATATTGGTTTAACAGAAGGGTGAAATCCAGTTCACACCCAGCTAGGGAAAAAAATAAAAATAAATTCATTTACAGAAGTGGTGTCTAGAAAGTGTTCGTCTGTAATTATTTTTTAGCAATGTAATGTCTTCTCTCATTTGACTGTATAGAGTAGGCAAAATGTTCGTTAGCATTCTCAACAATCAAATTGCCATAGAGTTCGAATAATATGGACATAGAAGTAAACAATAATATTAATAACAGATGTTGTACAAATAAAAAGATTAGAAATCATATGTTTCAAGTTCTTTTTATTAGGACTTTGAATGTTGACCTGACAAAGCATTGAAAATTATTATTATTAGTAGCAGTAGTATTTTTAGAAGCCTTGAAGATTTATAGGCCAACATTTTTGTAGACATATGTACATTCAAAGTTAATAAAATAACCCTTTTAAACCAGGGTGGAGGAATGTTTCCTAGAATGCATTGCTTGTGTTGAATTTTCAAAAATTCAATATTTTTTTTAAAAGTTTGAGGTTGGTGAGTTTTTTTTAAAGTTTGAAAGAAGTCTCTTATTCTCACTAAGGGGCCGTTCACACAGAACGTGTTTTTCTATGTAAACGCGCTTGACGGACATGCATGACCGTTACGCTCACGTCTTTTGCAGCGCCTCGCACATGAGCGCCGCGTTTTTAAGATGCCGTGTCAAGTTAAAAGAATTTCAACACGCAGAGCCGCTCATCAGTTTCAGTTCCAAAACAGTGGACCAGTCAGAAGAACTCGGAGGCATGGCAAGCGTTGCCAGCTTCTGTTTACAGTACCAAGTTGGCATGACAACTTTTTTTTATTTGACGGCAACATGGCAGAGGAGGCGCTCATTATTATCTTATTTTCTTTTTCTCCATGTCAAAACTCGTATCTATCAATTCTGCTGTTTGCCTATTTCTATTATTTCCGTTATTGTCGTTATTGCATCACGTCTCGAGACCCTCGCATTCTACGCTGTGCTTTTTTAAAAACCATTCCTGAGCACTGCGTTTTTAGACGCAAAGATGCGTTCTGTGTGAATGGTCCCTAAGGCTGCATTTATTTAAATCAAAAATGTTAAAAACAGTAATATTGTGAAATATTTAATTTATTTTAAAGGTACAGTAAGCGATTTTTGAAAAACGCGGTTGAAAGTGGATCGGACTGAGCACCACAACAAACTTGTAGCCAATCAGCAGTAGGGGGCATGTCCACTCATGATGGGAGAGGAGAGAGAGTGAGCTGTGCAAGAGGGAGATTTGAAGAAAGACTTGAGAAAGAAAGATGGCTGAGATATTACAAAAGAGAAAAGCTCAGAGGAATATCACTGGGAAAAGAATGGCTATGATCAGGCAAGAGCTTTAGTACCCAAACTAATATTAGAAAAGCTTTCCAGTGCTTGAGAGACCTAAGCGGGAAGGCCTGAAAATGGACGCTTAGGTTGCATTGTTTCTGCTCCATACGCGAGTAACACTGGTATCGAGTGTCATGTCTGGAGCTGCTGGCGACTAACAATGAACTCTTGCTTGTATATACACTCGTGTACTGTATGTTCATTTTTTTGTGCTTCCTTGTCGTTCATTCGTCATCTTCGCTTTATTTTTGCGAACCATTATTTTCCTTCTCTTCTGCTGATAAAAGAGACACTCTTGCATTGTGTGTTCATGCATTTTGGGGGTGGAGCAATGAAGGGAAGGGTGTGTTTGTTTGGGTTGATTTCAAATAGCAAGTGTTTAACAACGATTTTGAGAAATCGCATACTGCACCTTTAAAATGCAACTTATTCCTGTGAGGCCAAAGCTTTTCAGCAGCCAGTTCTTAGTGTCACATGATCCTTCAGAAATCATTCAAATATGCTGATTTGTTGCTAAAGAAACATTTCTTCTTATTAATCTTGATAAAAATAATATTGATTGCACTGCTTAAGATTTTTGTGGAAACTGTGATATATTTTTCTTCAGGATTCTTTGATGAATTTAAAGTTTTAAAAAAAGCATTTATTTGAAATAGATATTTTTTGTAACAATATATAAGTATTGTTGAATAAAAATCTTAACGGTAGTGTACTTCTGTTGAGTTTGCACTAGCCAAGCAACTAATGATGACAGCTTTCTCAATATACAGTCAACATAAATTAATTAGCTGGATTACTAAGAATTACAGCAGAAATTAATGTAGATTTGGCTACTGTTGTCTATCATGAAAATTAATGGTTTAAACACAAGAGTGAAAGACAGAGCTGGCCTTGGTGCTCGGGTCACGCTTCACTTTGCCCTGATAGACTGTTGACACTTTGTTTTATTATTGTTGGATTATCAGGTGGCTGCCGTGGAGGTGGGAAAGAAATTATAATCATTAATTACTGAGGATTTGCCTGTCAAGCTCACGCTTATTTTGTTGCCACACAAATCGTCGGGCTTATTATCCTCAAAGGGAAATGTCAGGACTTCACTGACTGGTGACTTTATCAAATGATGGAGGCCGCAGTGCAGTGCATGCTAAATGTACACTGCGAGCGTAATTGAGATGCTTTTTTTCCATTGTTATGGCTCTGTTAGTGGGAGAATGAGAACAGTAAGTCATCAGCAATACAGTTAGGACTATTTCAGCCAAAAATATTGCTGTGTTTTTCAATATGTTAAAATATATTGTTCAGCAGGGTGCAAACATTACTGTATCATAATCTGAAGCATCCATGTTAAACATTATGAAATGCATTCTCTAAGGCACACTAAGTATTTGAGTTTTGCTTTCAGTGTACACCTGCTGTTGACCTACGAGGCCTGCTGTCTTTACACATTGCTCTTAGATTGTGACCTTAAAAGATCAATAGACTGCTGAATACTAGCAGCTAGGTCTGATCTGTATCCCACTCATGACACACAGGATTTAGAAGCTTACCTCCCCAGAAAAAGCCTGGCCGTTGAGGAGATGCTCAGAGCCCTGTCCGTCCTCACTGCCAAAGTGTAACCTGATCTCCTCAAGACGATGGCTGTACGTCATTGGTCCACCCGAGATGTTCACCAGGTGCTCTTTGTCCAATCGGAGTGATACATGACGACCAGTGTTGTACATGGTCCCTCCCACCTTTAAAAAAAAAAAAAAAAAAAGGTCATTAAAGAATTAAACCGAGAACTACTAATCGAATAAATGGAAATAAAAGACCAATGGCATGTCCAGGCTTTTTTATTGAGGCTACATGTGTGGCTCAGACTCATTCAAGGGTGGCCTCTCTGATTTATAATGTGCTTGTCTTAGAAAAGGTCATGTGCTAAATGAGCTAGAAAGGGTGCTAAGTTAAAAGCCAGATGGCAACCAGCTGCACAATAACTGCTACTTGTTGGCTTTAGCAAAAAAAAAAAAACATGCTTTCCACCCCAATTTAAACCAAAAAGCCTGTATCTGGTTTTACTGAAGGTCCAGTCTCTGATTTGGGTAATGGGATAATTTTGGGGAGAACCTGAGAACCAGAACATCCATCTTGATATGTCCCTGTAAACGAACATATTAGGTTTTCTGATACATATCCCAGGTGTTGATTTATATTAAAACTGTTTTAATATAAATCTAAAATAAAACTAAATGTAACTATGGGGCCATTTACACGACACCGTTTTCAACTAAAAACTGAAAACGTATGCGTTTTGGTGGCCTGAAAACGTGAACTTTTGAAAAAAGTCTCCGTGTAAACAACAGACTTTCAATCTTTCAAACTAAAAAAATAAGAAAATTCATCATACAGATATGAATTATTACATATTTAAAACTATGTGAAATAAATTTTCTATATTTGAAGAGTTCAGATGCAAAAGCCTCTAAGTGCCGTCTGAAATTTTCTTCTAAAATGAGCATTTTTATTAAGCTCGTATGTTTATGTTCAGTTAATTCACTTTAATGGCAATAAAAATGACCTATTAATTGACATTAAAGTGAAATTACTGAACCTAAACATACGAGCTTAATAAAAATGCTCATTTTAGAAGAAAATTTCAGACGGCACTTAGAGGCTTTTGCATCTGAACTCTTCATTTATTATGTTGAAAATGATTTAAAGGAGTCTTCCATTATATTCTAAAAAGATATTTAAAATGTTCTTTCCATCACTTGATTTCCACCCCAGAACGCTAAAGTATGACAAGTGTGCTTTTTAAGAGAGTATATTTTCTAAAAGTCTACAGGGGCAACAGTGCCTATAGCTGAAGAAACACCTCTACATCGAATTGTCTTACTGAAAAACAGATAGTGGTCTGTAATTAAATTATAGTCTCATTCTCAATGATACAGTAACATGTAAAAACTCAAGTGGAAGGAAAGAAGCTGGTGTGACAGATGGAAGAATGAAAACAAAAGAAGTGTGTCCTCAGAGCCGAAGAGAGTGAGAATCTGCTTGGAATCAATTAGATCTGAGGCTTTAATAAGAGAGCATGGAGATACAACAACCACCGATAGCAATCTTTATCAGTGTATCTGCTTATTTATTTATATTCAAGAGTTGTTCCAAAGTGAGCCATTTAAATTCCAAACACAGTGCTAGAAAGGCTTGCATGGCTCTTATCTTACTTTCTTTTTTTGCCTCTTTCTTTCTCTTTCTTTTTCTTTCTTTCTTTGTCTGTCTCTCTTTTTCCGTTTACGACTTTGCCTTCAAAATGATTTTCCCTCGCCAAATTCCCAAAGAAAGAGGCCTGCCCACACATTGTAAATATTTTATAGAACCTCTGAAAAAAAAATCAATGATTTGTGGGGTAGAGAGATGAGGTAAGTAAGAGAGAGGGATATTGGGGGAAAGAAAGAGTGGGAATGGGAGGAGCAAAGACCATCCTTGAGAGAAAAAGGTGAGTAAAGTCGGTATAGCCACACTTGAAAGGATAGTTTGCCCATAAATATATATAATTCTTGCAATTGCTTTCTTCTGCTGAATACAAGAGATGATATTTTGAAGAATTAACCATTTACCAAACAACTGATGGACCCATTGCCTTGGGGGAAAAAATTATTATGGAAGTTAATGGTTTCCGACATTCTTCAAAATGTCTTTCTTCTGCTGAACACAAAAGATATTTTATACAGGTTTGGAACAACTTGAAGGTGAGTACTATCCCTTTAATGGATCTGCACAGTTACCTCTGGGTGCTTGACTCATCCGAGAAAAGGGCAAGGCATTTGAAAAACCCTGAAGAGGTCATTTCTCAGTGAATATTCATGAACTAGAGATGGCAAAGGGAGAAGAACTAAAAAAAAAAAAGTAGTAAAAAAGACACTGTGCAGCTTCACTGAAGAAAATCCGTTTGTCGTATGACGAACTAAGATGTTTCTGCTACTATACGACGACAGCTCGGAGTGAACCTCAGTTAGGTTTGGTTTTTTTTCTTCCTAAATGTGAGGATTTGTCCATTATTGATGGCCAGTCCATGCTGACCATCTTTGTAGCACTGTATATGGACATTTTATTTGAGATATATGTATGTGAGGGTTTATTTACTTCTTGTAATGTACCCAAATGTACTACACACCTCCCACTGCAAGTCCAGTACAGATGTTACCCGAGGGTATAAAGATCATCAAATTGAGAACGTACTCTGCTTTGACTTCATGCACTGTGATTCTCATAAACATTAGCCATGTGTATTGTTTCATCTCTGCATTTTAATTTTCCCAAATGCATTGAGCTGTTTCACCCCATAATTTGAATTAATGAATTCAAAATCATGCTAGTAAATGCTCTGCTGCACTTTAATTTGTTGATCTGACAATGCTATGAATGACACATCGCATTGCTCTGACAACAACTGCAAAACACCACAGCACTTTGAATTAAACTTCACTTGATGTGCCATTATACCTGACATCTGCAGAAGTACTAACACAGAAATAAATTACATTTTAAAATATATCAAAATAGAAAATAGCATCTCTGTGTAATATTTTCATATTATGTTTATTACAGTGTTTTTGATCAAATAAATGCAGTATTGCTGAGAATGAGAGACTTCTTTTAAAGACAAAAAAAAAAACCCTCACCAGTCTATGCACACGTGTGTAAATATCAAACGATTACATAACAGCTCTAAAGCTTTCCTTCTGGACTGCTCTGTAGCAATAACCATTCCAGGACTCTTATGTAAAGATCACATAAGCATGGGTTGAATCTATAAAACATAGTTTCCAATAGCTTAAAGCCAAAAGGCCAGTTTTAGATGTTGGTAATGCTCTCTGGTCAGGTAATCATGACTGCATGCTTTGAAATTAATATAATGAATGTTATTATAATGCGCCAGTGAGAAGGCAATGAAATAAAGAAATTAGAGAAGCACATGCTCTGTCAAGAGGATTGGCATTATGAGATTCTGTAAGGATTGGAAAGGCTGATATTAGGATGAAAAGGATGTAAACCAATTTATTTCACAGTCTCCAATGTACTGTACTGATCGGTCAGTATAAGTACTCCTCATTGAACATAATACATCACTCAGGAGAAAACTGTCTTTCAGCAACACTGTAGAAATTACAGCATTAAAGGGATGATGTTTCAGTTATATTGGAATGACTTTATAAGTTTCTGGTAAAATTCTGTTTATTTAAAAAATTTTTTTTAATAAACAGTGAATAAACTTTTAATTTAATGGTTTAAAATTTAATAAGAGGTATAATATAAAATGTTTGGGGGGAAAAAATGAATGACCTAATTAGCTATTTATTTATTTTCAGATTTTCTGATGGGAGCGTCATGCCAGAAACAACCTCAATAGTCAAACACAAACTCCTTGATCTAATCATTGTATGAACTCAACATACAACCCAACAAACCCCTTGAAGGCCATGAATCATTGTATGAACCAAAAGACAAGCTAACCACAACCTACTCCATTTCAAATCACAACCTACTCACATTTCAGTTAAGGTGCCCCTTTTGACTACACTGAAAGTGACAAGTTACCACTAATTATAAAGTAGCTATCTACAGTGTTGTTCGAATGTTTGTGAACCCTTTAGAATTTTCTATATTTCTGCAAAATTATGATCCAAAACATCATCGGTTGTTCACAAAAGTCCTAAAAGTAGACCAAAAAACCCCAATAAAACAAATGAGACTAAATATATTGTCAATTATTTATTAAGATAAGACCCAGATCAGACCCAGCAATAATGGTAAACTAAACGTTTCCGGTAACTGCTGATCAGTCCTGCACAACGACTTGAAGGAATTTTAGTCCATTTCTCAGTACAGCTTCAACTCTGGGATGTTGGTGGGTTTCTTCACATGAACTGCTTGCTTCAAGTCCTTCCACAACATTTCAATTGGATTAAGTTCTGGACTTTGACTTGGCCATTCCAAAACATTAACTTTGTTCTTCTTTAACCATTCATTGGTAGAACGACTTGTGTGCTTGGGCTCGTTGTCTTGCTGCACGAACCACTTTCTCTTGAGCTTCAGTTCACGAAAAGATGTCCTGACATTTTCATGTAGAATTCGCCGGGATAACTCAGAATTTATTTTTCCATCAATGATGGCAATTCTTCCTGGCCCGGATGCAGCAAAACAGGCCCAAACCATGATACTACCGCCACCATGTTTCACAAAGAGGATAAGGTTCTTGTACTGGAATGCAGCGTTTCTCCAAACATGCTTCTCATTAAACCAAAAATTTCTAATTTTTTGTCATCCATCCACAAAACATTTTTCCAATAGCCATCAGGCTTGTCATCATGATCTTTAGCAAAATGCAGACAGGCAGCAATGTTCTTTTTGGAAAGCAGTGGCTTTCTCCTTGCAACACCACGGTTTTTCAGTGTTCTTCTGATGGTGGACTAATGAATATTAACATCAGCCAATGTGAGAGAGGCCTTTAGTTGCTTACCTGGGATCCTTTGTCTCATTGCAGACTTTTACATGTATTCTTTTTGGATTAATATTTGTTGGTCAACCACTCCTGGGGAGGTTAGCTATTGTTTTGAATTTCCTCCATTTCTACACAGTCTGTCGAGTCCAAACTCTTTAGAAATGGTTTTATAACCTTTTCCAGTCTGATGAGCAACAACAACTCTTTTTCTGAGGTCCTCAGACATCTTCTTTGTCCGTGCTATGATACACTTCCACAAACATGTTGTGAAGTTCAGACTTTGCTATATTCCTGTTCTTTAAATAAAACGGCACAAACTGACACCTGATTGTCAACCCATTGATTTAAAAACATTTAGGAACAGGTGGAGCCTAAGTTCACCTTCAAATTAACTGCTAATCCTAGAGCTTCACATACTTTTGCCACTCACAGATATGTAACACTGGATAAGTTTTTTCAAATAACTGACAATGTATATTTTTTTTGTCTAATTTGTTTGATTGGGTTCTCTTGGTCTACTTTAAGGACTTTTGTGAACATCTGATGATGTTTTGGGTCATATTTTTTCAGAAATATAGAAAATTATAAAGGGTTCACAAACTTTCAAGCAGCACTGCAAAGCAACACAACTTTTTTTGAATAATGAAATTGAACATTTATGACAGACCTACATTTTAATTGAGCCAAAACAAAATTCACTAAAATGAATCGGATTTCTCAATGCTAGTACAGTAAATAGAGTAGCATTCCAGGGTTTCTTTTCTCTCTTTTTATGTTGGCTCTTTTTTTTTTTTTTACTTCTTTTTTTTAGCCCAGGGCTGTGTCCAAAACTTAAGCCACCTACCTTTCTGCCCAGTCAGTCAATGACTAATCAGACAATGCTGTAGTATGACGGTACGGCCTAGAGAAACGGCTTCTAGACAGGATTTTCAAGGCACGATAACATCATGTCTAATGATCTAGAACAAATTCAAGTGGGTCTTTATAACTAAGTGGATATTTAGTGGCTACAATGCTTATTTGTCAGAAGTGGAGTCATAAGTGGATTATTATTTTTTTATTGACATTTCTAAATACATTTTCTCTTTTCTTCAGACACCATTTTAATTCATTTCACCATTCAAGCATGCCCAGGATTGTGGGATGTCACAGGCAGCACACATTACATTCAAAACAGACCCGATGACAAGCACTGAATTCAGACAAGTCTTTTTCCCTTCCTACCTCTATATACTCAGCTGTGTGATACGCCAGTGCCATGTGTATGTTCACTGATCACTGACTGTGCAAAGTTTAATCATTCACTCGTGTATTTTTACCCTCACAGGTTTCTCCCATCTAGTATTAGTTCACGACGTGTTCTGTGAGTTTTGGTTCCATTACTCTTGCTTTGAACTCTTATCTGATTGTGTATCTTAGTATTATCTTGTGTTGGATCTAAATTTAGTACTGCACTTGGGTCCTTCCTCACAAGGTCACTCCCTGCACTGGATTGTTGTAAACTCCCAGCAGGTTTTGTGGTTTCAGCAGTAATGAGCAAATTTTAATGCTGTTTCTGGCACCCTGTGAAGAAAATCAGACTAAGATCATAATGCATTTGATTAAATGAATTTTTTCCCTTCATTAAAGGTGAAAGACGTTATGCTGATAAAAAAGGGAAAAATGTCTCATACTTCTGGCTCTGGATGTGCCAGAGTAAAAATGAAAAATAAGTGCATTGTCTAGTTTGTTAAATTAATTTCAACAGAACCTTTTAGTCAAAGCAGTGACAAGATGCTGTTTAGTGACACCACACTTTTGAAGCCTTTTTAACCAAGTTTATAACGTCAAAATGAAAAATTGCCAAAGGAGAAAAGCATTGAGCAAAGCAATAAAAGTTGCACTAAGCCAGCCTAAAAATCATTTTATCTATGGTTCCTAACATTTCTTATAGATTTCTGCTCATTGTAAATCAGATAAAGATAAATTATTAGTCATACCATCTCTCTATTAATTGTGTAGCTGTGGGTTGTAAATACTTACTTCAAAAGTATAAAAATATATGCTATAATAAGTTGAGTTTCTAAGCTACTTTAGTGAGGAATCACAGGACAGCGCTGACAACTAGTTTCTGCATTCCTCTGTGCGCGCGATCCTCACGTTTTGTGCAGCTACTGTATGTATGAGTGTTTGATACAATTCAGTTGCGCGAGCACGGTAGCTCGATATAATACACATCCGATCTTCTAATTACTTGAATGTCCTAACTGCCACACTGTAAACACATACAACTGAAAAAGTTTGTGAAGACGCAAGGCTCACCCACCGCTTGTGTGCCGTCTCTGTGTGTTGACTCGGCGTTCATCTCCGTGTTGCTTCTATGCCATTCACTGGACGTAGTTAACATTGCATAACAGTGCTGTACTTTTTTTAACATCTAAAATGAAAACGTGAATACCAGCTTTTTTAATGTGTAACTGCGCAATTGCAGTCTCAGTGTTTAGTGGATCAAGGCTCTTGATAGTCTCTAAATTTATGTTCACTGTATACAGATTGACGTCATATAGGGAACTAGAGAGCATAATGAGACACAGTCAAATATATCTGCTGAATGTGCCCTCTGTAATACACACTTCCACACGCATCCAGATAGATATGCCTGGTCTTTCTGACGTCCTGCCTCAATTATTTCCACCTCAGAGATCGCTGCCTTCAAGCTAAAAAGAGTTTGCCGTTTTTGCCCATGCACCCCTACACATTAATGCAAATTGACCTCCGAGACTCAGTTTCTCAAAAGGGTCAGTAATGCCAATGCTCCTAGTTTAATTGCTAACACGTAGCGAAACGATGGATTACATAGAAGTCCCAGCATGCAGCACCATTGCATGTTGCAAAAATTTTTCAGAAATAATCCAGCTAGCACAATTAAATATGCCTTAAAAGGGTCTGCTAGCTGCACTGATTCACCAGACACGTGTCCTACTTTTAAACAGTTTCCTTAATTGTCCCTAGCATTTCAAGTCAGGTGTATCTGCTCTCCCATTACTCACTGGATTGTTCTCTTTTATGCTGTTTGTATTAATTCACCATCAGTTTGCTTGTAAGCTGACTGCCAGATATAGTTACTCTTTTCTGCTTACAACTTTTACCAGTTTTGGTCCCACTAGAAATCAATTTCTGGAATAAAGTCCAAAGGTGGCGAGTGTCTGAACTCTTCTGTACACCACCAACTCACACCAGTAATAAATAATTAAATGTGTAATAGAACATACACTTCTTTCACGTGCTGCACGATGTCAACTGCTGAAACGAATGACTCTTGAGCAGATTCTTTGAATAAATGGATCAAAAAGACAAGTTTGAATTAGTCTCAAATAGTGATGCAGCTAAATTAATTTTTATTAAAACAGTGAAAGCAAAATGAAAGTTTTCTAAAGTTCTAAACTAAAGTTTCAGTAATTCAATTTGGGTAATTGGGCAGTCAACCCTTGATTTGCTGTTCAGGGTAGGGTGACCACCCGTCCCGAAATTGGGAGCTTTGTCCCGCAAGAAGCAAGTAGTGTCCCGCATTTATGTATTATCTTTTTTCATAGCTACACCAGCAAAGATTTCATCTCACATACTGGATAAGAACCTCAAGAGCTGCTCAAAGCTGCCCAAATTGATGATGGCAAATATTTCCAACGAACAAAACGTGCACCGATCCCGTGGATGCTCGAGCTGCACTCACGGAAATGGTCGAGAACTTACGGAAAAACAAGATATTCTCCATTCATTTTAACCAATAAATTTATTGCAACTTTTAGACACGACTTTCTTCTCACATTAATAGTTAGTTTAAGGTGGTTTCTATGGCGTTATTGTAATGACAAATATCGAGAGCGCATCAAATGTGCGAGCAGAAAGCTCTCCGCTTACGAGCGGATTCCCTTCTCGAACAAAATTGGACACGCGCCCTCTCTCGCTTAGAAATTACATGTGCGTGCTCAAACTTTGTCCTCCTGCATGTGCACTCGCCAAACTAGAATAGTCTTCTCTCCAGGATTTAATGTTGCCAGAAGCGCAACATTATAGTGTGGGCACCCACCGGCATAAATATTAATCGGCACATATGTGTCAAGTTTGCCATCGAATGTAAATCAATATTTACATTGCATAATAGTAGTAAATTTATCTGTCTCACACGTGTCCCGCAAAATCACATCTACTGTCCTGCAACAGATCAATAGCCAGGTGGTCACCCGGTGTTGTGTTCACAGGTGATAAACCAATCAAGTAAAGTTCTTTGGCAACAAGCCACATTCAGCCAACAAATTTCACAAATTGCAGTCAAAAGAAGCACTAACTGTATTGGCCCTGATTTTTTTTTTTCTTCCCTGTCTACATATTTTCGTTTGCTGAAATGTTCTCTCAAACAGCATGTATAATTTACAGCATTTGCAGACAGAGAATTTCAAATGAAGAGTTTGTGAATTAGAATTGCAATGAATCGAATATCTACATTTACCAAGATATTAGTACAAACAAAAACTCAAAAATGTATGTAAATCATTCAAATTCAAGTAAAACAACTGAGAGGAGCACAACTGAAACCTATAATAAAAACACACATATATTTAGTAAGCTTTTGGTGAAAACTTTTGACAGTGCAGCTTGCCAGGCTACAAAATTAGTAGTTAAATGGCAGTCATGCTGTCATTTTGAACAAGTGCATACTGGCAGTAGGATTGTCTTCCAGTTATCTGCTTTTGTTCACTATTTCTCATTAGTGATGGGAAGTACGGTTCTTTTTCGCGAACCGGTTCTTTCAGACAGTTCGTTTCGATGAACTGGTTCAAAAAACCGGATCACCGGTTCTTTTACGTCCTCATGTAATGACTTCATTTCTATCTTCCAGGTGCATGAATATACATTCAAACACATTAAAATAAAGTAATTTGTAATCATAACTTCAGTTAAATAATAAGTCATTGTTTTCATCTTGGATAAGTTTGTTTTGCAAAAGCACACAATACAGGCAACATGGTGTGCAAACATGATGTTTTACACGTCTTGAAGACTAGTTTATTTATATCTATCAACTTTTTACAGAAACCATCCAGCTCATAAAGCTTAAAATATAACATGCATACACAATAGTAAAAATTTTTTTGACAGAACAGTTGCATGTTTATGTTAATAAACTTAAATTTTTCTCCAAATTCACCCCCTCATTCAAGTCCTCGTTCACCCGGCCTCAGAGTATCAGCACAGCATCAGTTGTCCGAATGAAACAGTACGGTTCAGAGGCGGTGCTACCACGCATGCTCAGTATCTCCAGCTCATCGGTTCTCAGCATCGAACATGTCCGAAAGAAACAGTTCTCGGTTCTGTACTGGTGATTCGAGAACCGTATGTTCAGTAGTACACGCATGCTCAGTATCAGCTGCTCCTTCTCATCCGTTCTCTCAGCACAGCATGTCTGTTCGTGCTGTGTGTTTGAGTTACTGGAGTAACTATATACTCTGGGATATATTCAGGCATGTCTGAAAGTGACAAAAAAAAAATTGTGGATCAGTGCTGACTTGAGACGCGAACTGCTTGGAATGATTCAGTCTGATTTGGTGAACTGGTTCAATCAGTTCACTAAAAAGAACCGGTTCAAAAGAACGATTCGTTCACGAAACGGACATCACTATTTCTCATTTATCAAAGTGGGTAAAAGCACATGCAAAAATTTCCCTTCTGCTTTTGCCTCTGCAGTGATGCCTCTTTTGTTCCAGAGCTGGTTCAAAGAGTTTAATAATGAGACCCTTCAGAGGAGGAAGAGGAGAGAGAGGGAAACAGACAAATAAGGGTCGTGAAGGTCTAGTGGCTGATCAGAAGATGCTGATTCAATAAATTACTCAAAGCCAGGTGTCCCAGATTCAAGGTTCAGTTTGCTGACAGTTATCATGCCAACACGAGTTGCCATAGGAATACACAGGGAAGAAAAAACAAGGCACATGCACACAAACATGTGCACTGTGTATACATATGAACCCCGAGTACATTTATCATATATTATTGTGTTAACTTCTGTTCATGGGGAGGATGTGTGGTGCAGAGGCGAGCGTAGCAATTAGGCATCCATATATTGCAGCAAGGAATATCCCTGAGGATGAAATCTTAAGCTCTTAGATGTCAAATTTGTTTTGATTATAATAGCAACCTAGATCTAGACATCCATATTAAGCTCAAATAAAGAAATAAAAGCCTTTAAAGTTGGTGTTACAACCCAAAAAGGACAGTAACAGTGAAAACAATCAAGTGTACAAGTAACTAAAAACTATGCGGGAAAATCACTGCAGGCTTGTAGACCGTATCAAGGGAGGTAGATAGAGGCGTTGTGTGAACTGTCTCAGGGTCTGGTAATTTTTTGTGGTGATATGGAACCCTATATGACAAAGAGAATCTTCTCTTACTTCAAAGAGTATTTTCTGGAATTTTGACAATCTGAGCCTCAGAGGCAGAACAGACTTGAGATGAGAGGGAATATGGTGGTCTAATAAAGCAAAGCCCCAAAAGGCCTACATTACAGTTGTTTTATTCCAGTAATTGGTGTTCCTAAATCCCACTTAAAGGGATACTTCACCCAAAAATGAAAACTGTCATTTTTTTACTCACCCTCAAGTTGTTCCAAACCTGTATATATTTCTTTGTTCTGCTGAACACAAAGGAGGATATTTGGAAGAATGTTTGTAACCAAGCAGATCTCGCACCCCATTGACTACCATAGTAGGGGAAAAAAAAGCTATGGTAGTAAATGGGGGGGGCGAGATCTGCTTGGTTACAAACATTCTTCCAAATATATTAAAATTCTGCTTGCATGCTCAGTATCTCCAGCTCATCGGTTCTCAGTATCGAACGTGTCTTCCAAATATATGCATATTTTTTATATTGGAACAACTTAAGGGTGAGTAAATGATGACAGAATTTAAATTTTTAGATGAACTATCGGTTTAATATACATTTTATAAAAAGACAGCAATGCAATTAATTGAATTAAATTTTTCATAATAATAATAATAATTGGAACAACAAACATTTATTTTGTAAAGTTCAATATGCTTGTTTTCCCCAAACACATTTTCAAATACAAACAAATTGTTCCTGTGAAACTATCTGAATATTTGTTTGTGTGTGTGTGTGTGTTTGAAAATGAGGCCTTTAACCTTAGACGTAAAGAATTCTCAAACGCAGCAATTTAATACAATAAACCATTTTTTCCCCATTCAAAGTCAATATTAGATACATATATTTATATATATAAAATACCAATTAAACTAGCCTGAAATAGATATGCAACTTAAAAAAAATATAAACACCAACTGAATAAAAAATTACATTTAAAAACTTTTTATTTCTAACACCTTAGTTTAGAGTCCAATTCTCACTATTAAGTAGTTGCTTATTAGCATGGATATTGGATGTTTATTAGTACTTATAAAGCACATATTAATGCCTTATTCTGAATGACCATATTCTACATCCCTTACCAATACCTAAACTTAACTACCTTACTATTAATAAGCAGTAATTAGGAGTTGATGAAGGCAAAGGTTGTAGTTTATAGTTATTAATGAGAATTAGACCCTAATCTAAAGTGCGACCGTTATTGCAATAAATGCAAAATATTTTGTCATTTCCAAAATAAAGAAATGAGGTAAACTTAATGAAAAATATCCATGCAAAAAGCTACTGTAAATATAAATTAGGCAAATGCAACTTCAAGAGTTGTCCTCAGACAGCGACAATGGCAGCATTTATGCACACGATTAAGAAGCCACATCTGAACTCCATCTGTTCCTGCTGTGTGACTGTTGCACCAATGCCAACACAGCCAACCGGACGCCACCCCACTGCCGGTGACAAATTAACACTTAAACACACCCTTGGCTCGCTCGCAGCTGAAGAGAGCCAGGGGGGAGGAGAGGGGGTGGAAGATTCAATTAAAGAGCAGAGGCGCACTTAGAAGGACTCGGACGAGTCGACACGAGAATCTTGGCCTGGCCGTTGACAGTGAAGCCAACTCATTAAGATGCAGGAGCAGAGGTGAGCTGTAAAACCGATGTCTTGCCACATATCATGGTGAGCCGGGACAGCAGGAACACATTTTCCCTGTGACGTTTACAGTTATAAGTTATTGTGTGCGGCTGCGAGGGGAGCGCGGGATGGGATAAGGATGTAGCCTAAAGCTTTTGCTGTTCTGGTAAACCAGCGCACAGCCTTCCCCTATGAATTTGCTGTCATCGCATGAATAAACAACGTACAGGTAACACTTCAGGGGACGTCGACTGGTAAATAACCAATGCTAAGTGGCACAGTCGCTGACTGCTTTCGTATAGAGATTGAACAGATGCCATTTCCCAAATATACACAAAGTTTGAGGGGTGGACAGGTGTGGTTAGATTTAAAGTGTGTTTTTCACAGCCATGTTTCTCTCTCAGACAAGTCTCTGTCAAAACTCTTACTGCGCTCTGAATCCCAAAGAACAGATGTTTGGAAGAGATTCAATATATAAAAATAATAATAATAAAAAAAAAACAGCTGTCAAGTTACAAAAAAAAGTCAGAAAATCACATTTGGCACTGTAACACACTATGAAATTAGAAACAGCGAAGACTGTTTCTGCAGTGCCTGTAGACTTTGTCTGCATTTTTTAACATTTGATTTATTTATTTGCCTTGCTGTTCAGATGAGTTCATTCTTCAAGCAACTGCCATTCTTGGCCCGAGGGTCTTTTTTTTTCTTTAAGGCAGCAATATGTATCGGGGGCTGTTTTGAGTGGGAGAGAGTAGAAGATCTGGAGGGAATTCAGCAGAGGAACATAACAAAACCCATTGCTCTTTAAGCCACTAACATTTCCTATATTTTCAAAGCTAGCAAAAACAATCAAAATACATCTTTAATCTGCCAGATGATAAATCTAATGGCTTGACTGACAGTGAGAGTAATTAAAATGCATTTTCAAGTAAAGGCAGGTAGCTCAACAAAAACGATCCCGTAAAGTGAATGAACATCCAATTGTTGCCTTAAAAACAGCATGAAAATATTGGCCAAGCACAGATTTCTTACTTGTGTTGACATATTTCCTATTGAAACAGGAAGTTAGAGATATATCCCAAGGGGTTGTCCATTTCTTTAAACCAATTTAGTTTTGTTACTTGTCATTGGTTGGTAGTGAGAAGTAAGTTGTATTAGGGGGAGATACTTTCTCATTCTAGAGAATTTTACTGGACAATAATCCAGTAAATCATGCATTTTGCTGGAAGAAAATTTAATTTATTAAAAAAAAAAAAAATCTTGATAAAATATTTGAATGGACCAAACCAACAAAACTTTTTGTCAAATCTTAGACTGTGTCATGTCATATTTTATAGATTTCTGTATGAAACAATATACATTTTAATAAATATTAAATTAACACTTAAACATACTCTTTGCTCGCTCGCAGCTGAAGAGAGCCAGGGGGGAGGAGAGGGGGTGGAAGATTCAATTAAAGAGCAGAGAAGCACTTCGAAGGACTCGGACGAGTCGACACGAGAATCTTCCACTCTAAAGAGCTCAAAAAAGTTCATGAGTTCAGGGCTCAGTAGATCATGAATAATGAAGCCAACAACACATGCAAAACTACTTGTGAGTCATTATCTGATTCTTAGTTGGACTATAGAGATGGTGCTTTTACCCACAGTGCAGTGCTGCCGGCTGAGTGAGGAGCACCTGCGAGATAAGAGAATGAACTCAGGGTCTCTCTCTTTGTTGCGAGTGTGTGACTCACAAGCCTCTACATTATCTTTCTGAGATAAAGCGTCTTTTAATGGGTAGAATGTGCAGCACTTGTAATTTTCCAAACCCAGGCGATGTGAATAATATAAAGCAGAAGCTGGAATGAATGAATGTAATATAATGGGAGGACACTGAGATTCACTGTCCTGAGAGAGCAAGAACAGTCAATATGCTTCACATCAATGCACAGTCTGCTGCTTTCATTATTGAAATTAATCACTAAATGTCTAATTGAAAGGGGCTAATGGCAGCATTACCTGAGATCGATGGATGATCAATAATGGGGAATTATGGGTGTAATCATGTTGGTGTGGAGCTCAGGGGTAATCTGGGTCAATATACGTGACATATGAATTTGAATTTGGGCTCTGGACTGATGAATGTTACATAGCTCACTCTGACGATGAATCTTGCTTTGATCAATGATCTGGCACAGCTATAAAGTAACAGCAAAGAAAAAAAATAAAAACGGATAAGAGTGATTTTATGTGGTTACAGGTTTCGTTTTAGCCAATTGCTAGATCATTTTACCAAAATGTTTTTTTTTTTAAAGAAGCTTACTTTTTTTTTCTACACAAATGATAGTTCATAGTGACCATAGGTTGTAAAAAAAAAAAGTCATATGCTATATTTCAAGTTCTCTGAAGCCAAACAATAAGTTTGCTTGATGAACAGACCGAAATTAAGTATGTTGCTGGTTGGACATTAGTATCAAACATCATTGGTTCTGAGGTGTCTCATATACATTATCTACATCAAAGGTGTCATTTAATTTGAGAGCAACAGTGAAGATGACTTGAGGTTTAGTCTCATTTCAGTATACTAATAAAAAGACGTAATGAAATTAAGCACCCCTCTGAAAAAAAAGTGTGCTTAATTGAATTGCACTAAGCAGTCTTAAAAGTATAATTTTATTAATCATAGTTTACCATAAATGCATGTCAGTACATGTGGCTATACATTTAACCATATTTGAAAGACAAGCAATTATTAAATTACATAAAGTCCTCAAGTGGATCACAAAAAAGGCACTCTAAAGTTCAGGTAATTGGTATTAGTAAAGTATAAAGCTTACAAAAAATACAAGCATAATAGCACAGCTTTTGGTGAATTATTTTGTAACTGTCCATCATTATAAAAAAATATATTGATATTCTAGTAAGACATAACACCCAAGACTGAAATGATCTACAAAACAAAGCTCAAATGGAGCTAAATTAATTGCAGAAGATGAATACTTCAGAACAAATCTCAAATCATAATGTTTGAGGAATATCAATACATCACTGTCTTGCAAGCACTGTAATAAAAGAGGAATATCAATACGAAACTCTCCTCGCAAGCACTATAATAATGTTCTAAATTGGTCTATTTTAGAAAAAAGAAAATTTGTGTCATACCTTCCCCACTGCCTACAGAATGCACTTTGAGCTCTAGTTTCATTCTTTGTGAAATAAAACATCAATGCAGTCCTTTGGGTGGGAGTACACACAGGGTTAAGGGTGTTTGAACTGATAAAACAGTCTTGTGAATTAGTCAAGAATCAATCCACCCACAACCCCCCATCCGCAAACCAATCCACTGCCATATCCATCGACCATAACGGCACTAAACAAGTCAAGATGCGTTCACCCAAAGCCGAAAATTGTAAAAGAAATCATTAAACTGCACACGGAAGCAGGGTGTTGAGTCCAGGAACCTGAGAATTGCTTGCATACCTCACACTTTACTCTATTACTCAGAAAAAAGTGGGTCATGGTATGTCATCCTAGCAGCCTTCTGGGAAATCTTCTCTTCCATTCCGTTGACATGATGTTCCTTGCATCCTCAGAAGAAAGCACACTTATAGACGACATATGGCGCATAGGGGGACGAAACACGCTATCATGTAGGTACATCAGGGTATGGGCTTCCATTCTTTTCCAGAGAAGGTGAAAGATTAACTATCTGCTTCTCTTCTACCTCTCTGTGTCGTGCTCCTGAGAGATAGTGACCCGCTGTTTTAGATGGATAAGCTATAGTTTATTCAATCTCAAATGCCAAGGGTAGACTGAGCCTTTGAAATGCCCGACTGAACTCGCTCCCCGGCATAGCAATAGGGAGTCAGGCTCTGTGAGAGAGCGGGGTATTTAAAAGAGGTTGGGAATGTCAAGGAATAGCGTTCAACAAAGTGGAAAAGGAGTCAAGGTACGAAGGCTTGCACTATAGTAATACATCCTAGCTGCTCATAGGCCTTATGTGATGGCAGACGGCAATCAATAGCATGTATGTGATCAGCCTACAACATCAGACTGTACATATGTCTGAACACACCGTCCCGAAGAGTGGTGGTGGTACTCTGGCAGCTTGGAAAGCTGGCAAAGGGCCATATTAAATGTATAGGCAGCTTTGGCTCCCAGTTGTGGGGGTTTCATGAGCACAAGCCAGCTGTTCCTGTCGGCCCCCCATCTTTCCCAGATGCACACAGCTGTAGTGCCTTTCACATGGCCTTCTCCAGAGACTCAGAGCTGTCACGTACCGCATATACTGGGCCTCTGTGTCTGACATTGGTTAAACCCTCATTATAGAGACCAAATGCTCCAGAGATCTTTTGTCAGAGTATTCATCTGCATTATGGTCCAAAGAAAAAGATGTTGGCTGACAGTCTCAAGAAGAAAATCAACACTTCCTCTCTGAAGATTAATTTGATATCAACTTTTTTTTTTTACTTACATTGTGGTCTGTAAAGAACAGCACCCAATGATTTTGAAAAATAATGAGATTTATTTAATGTATTTTGAATGAGTAGACTAACACTCTGTCTAGAGCAAGAGCAAGCATCTCGCTTATAATAAACCCATCGAACGTATCTGCACCAGACAAATCTTTTGACATGACTTGAAAATATTGGAGGCCGTATACACTGGACACAAAGTAAACATTATAAACTTGTCTTTCTGAACAGGTGAATGATGATGTTGTATTTAAGAATCCATCGTAGCATCTTGCATTGCAATGCCACATTAGCTTTGACATACATGACCCGTTTATTCTAAATGCAGGTCTAAATGCAGTGACATTTGGCTTGCACTCCTGTACTCATAGAGGCTGAAAGTCCTATAGAGGCATAAAGTCGTTTCCCATGTAACGTGTCAGCATCGTCCCATACCAGCTAAACACTCTCTGCCTCCACCTGCTATACAGTAGCCACACCTCAAACTTACGCTATTGGTTGAGCTAAAAAGAGATTGACGGATCTGAGCAGACCTTTCTAAAATGTTTTGATGGTGCCTGAGGGGCTCGATATTTAAATTTTTTGTAGGAGATAAACCCATGAATGGCAAACTAATAGTAGTCAATGAACAAACTACACTGTAAACTGTTGGTTTAACTTGCCTTAATTTCAGTTCATAAAATGAAGGCGACTGGTTTAATCAACAGAAACTGAAAATATTATGTTATCTGAACCACATTAATTAAGTTGATTTGACAAAAGGAAAAAAAAAAGTGAAAAAACGTGAAAAATTGTCTAATTGTTAAAGGTGAAGTATGTAAGTAACGTTAAAATATATTCTTTTAACACATGCACTGTAAAAAAATTGAAGTTTGATGACCATTCAAACCGCAAAACAACTTTGCATAAACAACAATAGTACTAACACTAAATAACTAATAGAACTAGTAATAATACTCATTATCAATATTATTAATAATACATTATTCATATTTTTATTGTTGTAGTCCAAGGATCATTTAGACACTTGAATCAATTTCAATCTTTTATGTTAAGTAAAAATGAATGAAGAGTTCTAATGATGTAAATTAAAATTAATTAAACGCAAAATTTAGTGCAAATAGCTCACCTTGTTGGCAGTGGCTATTTACTAGGGCTGGGTCAAAAATATTGATTCTCATTTTTACGAACCGATATCGATTCTTAAATCCCAAGAATCGATTAGTCTAGTCTGTTTTCAGTTGATGAATGAGCAGAATATGTAGCGCCTCCCATCCAATAAATCACAATAATCTTTGTGCTTTGTTTCTTTTGATATGAAGCAAAAGTCTCAGATTTCAAATGACATCCATCTTATTATGAGATTCAAAAAATAAATACCGTTTTGGCGCTGTTTAATGTGACATGACAGATCACTTTAGAGCCTCAGTTAAAGTCCCCCTGAAATCAAAATTTAAGTTTTTTAGCTTTCAGTATGAATATGTTAGCCTTAAGGTTGCGAATAAGCTGGTGTGTTCCAAAACAATGACAAAATTCGCATTTAGGAGATATAAGCATTCAAAACTTTGTGATGTTTGTGAAAATTCATTTTCGTGACATCACATCACACTTCAGTTTCTCGTCAAATCTTCTGTCCAATCAAACGTTCTCTAGAATCTGAAGTCCCGCCTCCTCCTACTCTCGAAATCAGTCATTTGCTCAACCATTTACTAGTTTCTACAATGGTGAATGGCACATAGTGCACTATATAGAGAATAGGGAATGATACAGACAGTGCTATCCTTTGACAGAGAATGAAGTCCGTTTTTGCATTAGTGTCACATAGGATGATCCGCCGTAAAGCGTGCAGTCTGCTCTGGTCCAGAGACACAAGAGCACAGAGCGGATTATATGCGCGTCACGAGTCGGCACAGACCACAAACGGTATCGGACCCATTTGAATTCTGCACAGAATGCTGTATATTATAGCGATATAAAGGACATTAGGAGGAGAAATGGTTAGAGATTAGAAGGAAACTGAGGTTTTACAGAGGCTGCGTCCGAAAACCTAGGTAGCTGACTTACTGCCTTATCAAACAATGACTTGTAAGGCAGTGTTTATGCATGAAGGCACCTCATGAAACGGATTTCAGACAGACTTCCGAGGCAGCATAAGAGTTTAATTATCTACCGCAATATAGCGCAAGCTTTGTTGAGAACTAAAATATGAATTACTACAGTAGTAATTTCTCGTTAGAAATGACATCAAAAGTGGAAAATGTTGGTCAAAAATGTGCATTTACTCACAAACTGGCCAGCAAACGCAACTTTCGGACGCCATCTTTATTTTTCTAGCTCAACTGTCACAGAATGGAAAGCACAGGATTGTGGGATATCAAAGGCAGCTAAGGATACATCTATGCTGCCTTGAAAAATCAATCAGATGAAGGTATCTCGGGAAACAGGAAGTGAAGCTAACATTGGATTCGGACGTGCCTTGATGCCTTCCTACCTTGAAATGTGTCCTCCGAAGGCAGCATTTTCCAGTTTTCGGACGCAGCCAGAGTCTAACAGCTCTGGCCGAGCTGTAACAAACAAAACGCTATTGGCTATTTTAAAAAAGGGGCGGGGCTGTTCGATATATCGCCCTGTCTTTCTGTTTCAGTTGAAATTACGTCAACACATCGAATAATGCTGCGGGTGCCAGGACACTTCAGCGGGCCTTTAAAGAAAAGCGGCAGCACATCCTCTCCTCTGCTTTAATACCAGTTACAGCGTGAAACAAACATAAATAAACATCTGAAGGTATGTTAAAAGATACAGTACATCTTACCGAAATCCGTATCATGTCTCATGTAATAGCTCAATCAGTGCTTCAACCTTGGAAAGACGTCAATAAAACAGCTTGTAAACAATGTCACGTAACGTCACATTTACCTCAGAAAAACATATTCAGTGACCACAAACTCAGTCAGCTAGAAAAGTGTACTCTAGAAAGCAACATTCTGATAAATAGCTATGCACCGTTACATATTCATTATAATTTTTAATGTTCTTCAATATTTAATACATGTTTGAATAAATCAGTTATGACAGCCGCGATTTAAAAGTTTACATAAAAAAAAAAAAAACATGAATTGGAGTAGAAATATGATAAACTTTATTTATAATAAAACTTTGAGTGTAATTTAAGTGTTTGTATATAAATAAGTTAATTTAACCTTCATTAGTTTACAGCATGAGTTGAGAGATTTTTTTCCTCTAGAAAATGGCATGTACTGTAACTGAAATACTACATCCAAAATAATCGATATCGAAAGCATGTGAATAGTAATCGAATCGAATCATGAAAATTGTGTCAATACCCAGCCCTAGTATTTACACTAACTCCACCCACCATTGTCTGATTTATCGAGACAACATTACAAAAGAAATCCTGCTGACACCAGGATCAGTGGCATTGTTGTTAATTATTAATAATTCATGTTTTTATTTCACAGACATTGTTTCATCTATATTTCAATCTTGTATTTTTTTATTTATCATTTATTTTTTTTACAATACATTTTATAGTATCTTTAAGTTTAATGATGTGTAAACGGGATGTAATTCAGTGAAGATGATACGTCACAAAAACTGTCAAAGCAAAGCACCATCAGTATCATCATGAAGCTTCATGTTCCTATTGTACTATTGAGTTTTCAGCACTAATACGACATCAAGATGACAACAGTAATTTTGGTGAATAGACGAGCATTTATGCTAGCAGTCTACCCGCCCCCAGAAGTGCACTAAGACCTAACCACTGGAACTGAAGTATTAACAGTTATTCTGTTCAGTAGTAGAAAATGAGACCGGAGGGCATCATCAGAGACTTCACAGTTGGAACTGTCGTAAAAACTGCAATGAGAGTTGCTGCCAATAATTAGCCCGACTCCACACTCTGAGTGCATGTGATTTTAAAGCTTGATAACTTACTCCCACATTGTGCTCTGAGCTGTGGATATTTTTAGCGATCATCGGTTTCATAAGATCAAGTCTGAAATGCTTGGTAACTAGGAGCCTAGCTGTGATTTCTTTGAGTAATGCTTAAAAAGACACTACTATACTATAATTTCCTACCATAGCAACATAAATACACATTTAATAGTAACTAATAGAAGTATTTGTATGTCTAAAGGTGCTTTGTGCTACATGAGCATCATCAATATGAGGAACAGAAAGACTTAAAGGAAAAATTCAGACAGAAAATGATTTTTTTTTATGGTTATTTTTCTATAGAAGATTCTCAAAGGAGAAAATAATACCTAATTTCAAATGGCCAGAAACATGGGAAAATTTCCGAGTACATTAAAGATTAAGCATTACAAATGCATTTTGATATTTCACTGAACAGTAAAGCATTGAGGAAATTTCCACAAAATAAACTACAATATGCTAATTCAGTGTGATGGCATGCCAGCCAAATTAATTTAAGGTGCCAATGTCAATCTTTCATTACTATTTTTACGGGGAAAAGTTTGAGGGTGAGAAACAGAATGTTTCAGCATTCTAATTCATTTTCCAATTTCCAGATGTAAGTAACCGTCCCTGTGAGTCAGGTTGGAAGGCACACGATAGCTCATGAATTAACAGTATTAAAAAAAAAACAGAGAGAGGTTGTGAGGGTTCTAAGCAATGTGAAGTGAATAAAAAATTTTTTTTTTTTAAAACACACCAATGCTATGCAATGTTACCTGAATATTTATTCAGATTGAACCCTTTTTTCCTTCACCTTACATCTGTATGTGCTTCTACATGATTCTACTCTCATAAAGTAAGGCATAACATAGGCAGATATAAGAATTTTATGAACATAAAAACTCTCTGAGGAGGAAAGCGTTATTTTCAGCGATCAGCCGTGCTGGGCTTCCATAACATCCTCGTATTGCCATAATGTCTGCGTGTTACCTGGGCTAAAGTTTACGAGGGGTGTTCAACCTTCATCTGTATGCTTGGCCCCGCATGCCCTTTTGATTGATTTTCGATAAAGTCGAGATGCCACTGAGACTTTCCTCCCCAGCTGGACAGGAGGAGTGATCATCATTGTGTTGATTCCAAAAACACATTACATTACAGCACATCTTCGATTAATGTCAGATTCACCCTGGAGTTTTACCACATGGACGTGTGGAGCAATGAAACAGGAAATGAAAACATCATCTATATATATATAAAAAAAAAAGCTTAATTCAGAATTGAGGCCCTGGAGGTCTATCATTTCAGCAAACAGGGTTGTCTTACCAAACGGTGAGAGCAGAATGAGCAGGAAAGAATGAGATGGAAAAATAAATGGTGGAGAGGAATTGGAAGACATTGTGGCCTGAGAATAATCTGTGTGTATCAGAAAATAAATAATGCCACGTATAATGATGATTATACATATCAAAGTGTTTACTGGAGGTGAAGATAATTACTGACTTCAATTTCTTAAAGCTATCATGGTGGCTTCAGAAGAACTGAGAAATGGCAAATATAGTGCTTTAATGTAATTTTTATATCTTAACATCCAATGAACACTATACCATTCAAAAGTTTGAGGTAAGACTTTTGAATGTTTTTGAAAGATGTCTCTTACACTTATCAAGGCTGCATTTATTCGATCAGAAATACAATAAAACTGTAATACTGTGAAATTATTACAATTTAAAATAATAGTTTTCTATTTTAAAATATTTCAAAATGTAATATAGTTCTTTGATGGCTAAGCTGAATATTCAACAGCCATTACTCCAGTCTTCAGTGTCAAATGATCCTTCAGAAATCATTCTAAAATGCTGAATGCTCAAGCAGCATTTATTATCATCAATGTTGAATATCAACAGTTGTGCTGCTTTAGTAATAATGAAAAAAGCATTTACTGCCACCTTGGTAACACTTTATTTTAGGGTCTTTTAACTAGTTGCTTATTAGCATGCGTATTACTACAATATTGGCTGTCTATTAGTAATTATTAAGTACATATTAATGCCTTATTCTGCATGACCTTATTCTACATTCTTAATCCTACCCAATACCTGAACTTAACTAACTTACTAATTGTTAATAAGCAGTAAATTAGGAGTTTATTGAGGGAAAAGTCATAGTGAATACATGTTCCCATCACCTTTGATCAATTTAAATGTATTGTGGAATAAAAGTATTTATTATATTTAAAAAACAAAATCTTGACCATAAACTTTTAAACAGTAGTGTAAAAAAACTATAGAAAAAAGGGAATACATATTTAGAAGTGGAAAAAAAAAAAAAAAAAAAAAAAAAAAAAAAAAAAAATCACCCAAAGTGCAACACATTTACCAAGGAGGAAAAACACATTCTAAATGCAAGGTGGCATAATCAGTAATTAGATTTGTTTCTATACAACTAAAGAGGAGATAAGCCAGAATGTCATGGCATCAAAAACAGGTTGCAGTGTGACACGTAACATCTCATTCACTGTAAATCCACAGAAAAGCCATATTGAATCCCTCTGCTAATAAAACACACAGGAAGATTTGCCACCTCTCTGAGCTCAGAGCCAGGAGTGCGTTTTGACATTTCGTCAGCACGGGTCAAACTAGTCAGAGTGGATGACATTGACAGGCTGTGAAAGTTAAATGTAAAGTGGGGTATGTTAACTCGGAGGGGTGGCCTCTGAACAAATTAGCATATTCATGAGATGGGACAGAGCAGTCCATGATGGCACACCACAATCCTCTGCAGTGTTGTGTAGGAGATGTGTGACTTGGCATAGAGCAACTCTTCTTAAAGCCACAGCCGTCTAATTAGCTATCTGGTGATTTTAGGGCCTCTATTCCTCCACTTATCCATGTTTTATTCTGTTATATTAAAAAGCCTTCAATAAACCCTGAAATATGGATATCTGAGGATATGTCATTAAGGACCAAGCAGACTGTCAATTAATAGACAAAAATTGAATATTTAATCTGCCCTAGTTTTACGATTGATGTAATTATTATGCCTCTTTTCTTCGTTTAATATGAAATGAATGACTAGTCTTCATATCAATCCACATTGCTGTGTTACTATAACAACAAATTGACTTCAGAATGTAATGAATTTGCTTAATTGTCGCAATTAAACATTCCGATATCACAGGCACAATTTTCTGATAGTGGCTTACAAATTGGTTAATTGTATGTTCTGTGTTCGCTTTGCATTAACTCAGTGGAAGGGAGCAGGCGAGTGCAATGGTTGTTTTTGATTCCTTCTTCAGTCTCGGTAATGATGCTGCCTGGCCCGCTGCATTGCTGATTGAACTGAAGGGCGCTCTGGAAAAGGAGAAGGAATCAGAGCCAACAGAAGCTATTGCAAAAATCACACAAGAAACTTAATGACACACTGTGACACTGGCAATGATGTGCGCAATGTCAAAAGGGAGCGGATACACATCATTCAGATCTGTGTGACCATATTCAGAGATGTTGGCAGGCCTTCTGAGGATGGGCTGAACTGATTAAAAGAGAATCTTCAAATCAAATAGGGCTCGGGGCTCAACAATAAAGACCTTTTTTATGCTGGCCCGGTCAGAATAATAGCAGCAGATTTTTACTGCCGCTGCCAATTTAGAAACATATTTTGTGTGAAAAGATGTTTGTTTGTGAAGTTTACAAAAAATTACCAAACATTTTTTTATAAATATATAATCATTTTTAATATTTATTTTAGTTATATATAATTTAAATGTTTAAAAAACATTTCCAAAAATAGTTTGTACAGAATTTAATTCCATGACAGTTGTAAATCTTCATCTCCTTAAGGGAGAAAAACACTATAAAACATTCACTTTTGTGAGTTCACTTGACACTGAACTGTAGTTTGTGACATGCATTTGGCATACACTCAATATTTGCAAGGTCAAAAAATAAGAGCTTGTGTGATTCTGGGGGAAGAGTCAGTGACCTACTTCTCATATCGCTTTAAGTATGTAACTGATGCAGTTCATGTGTTGCAAATTTAGGCATAGTCAATTTTAACACTCCAAAAACTTGAGAAAGTGTTAAAGTATTTACATATTTAAAAAAAAATGCAGTACCAAACTTTCCAAAGAAAACCGCTTGCGGGAGAGGCTGCTATGGAGACTGAAAAAGTTAAAATGCAATATAAACCCAAACCAATATATACAGTACATCGGATCCTATTCACACAGCATTATATTTTTCCTTTCTTTCTCCATTTGGTTGCATCTATATTTAAAAGCATTATCTCGCAACTAAGCTGTTTATGAAACATTCTGACACAGCGATTATACGGCCTCTTTGTCTCTCCCTCCACAGCAGGGTTATTCCCAAAGCACCATCACACAAACAACAAACACAACTCCTAACAACACAAAAACAACTCTTAGTCGAGAAATCATGCAGCAATTAACAAGTAACAGTGTCAACTGGGAATAAAGCCACTGTTCTTTTTGATGGCTGTGAAATGAAAATTCTCTCCGTTTTAAAAGGGCTCACAAAAGAACTGGAGATCACTAAATAAGCCATTGACAAAATAATTGTCTGGGATTTCCAACACCTGTTAGGACTCATTTTACATCTTTGCATCCCTTAAAGTCCAGTTATGAATGTGCGGCAAAAAAAAAAAAACTGAATCAACAGCGCAGGCCACTCTGAATAAAACGCTGGCTTTCATCTCATTTTTGCTATTTTGCTGAACTTTTGCTGACATTTTGCTGGCGGATTTTTGACATTAATCTGTCATTTTGATGTCTATGCAAATAGTAAAGTATCTGTGGTCCTTAAAACGCATTTATTATGAGCTCCATTCAAGAATCTTATGTGAACAAAGATGGGAACCCCCCAGGAGGAGCGGGGAAACGTGGCTGTAGGCTGCATGCTTTTACAACAACATATTGGGGCAAAGGGCACCTTCTGTTCAACATGTATCCTCTGGATATTTCTAAGCTGCAACATCATTCTGAAACAACAAAACTACTGTAACATCTGACAGCTGCCTTCGTAGGATCTGATAAATAACTATGCTAGAATTATGTTTAAATACTGAGCAAAGGAAAGGGATTATGGGAGATTTTTCCCCTTCGTACCCCCTCCTCCTGCTTTAGATTTTAATTCTGCTTGTAATTCCCTGGTGGTAACTTCTTTTGCTGTGGTTGCACAGAGAAAAAAAAGGAGTTCTTGCTGTCGCCTGAACTGAGAAAAGGAGAAAAATAGCCTGAAGTGGATCTTGTGAAGGTTCTCAAGGGCAGCATTTGCTGTAGTGTATGAAGACGCATGATAAGGACATTGAGGGACTAATGAAGGCCTGAGTAACTTTGAAACGGGTTGTTCAGAGGAAAAAGCCAAATAAAAATGGTCACATCAAAGTACGGATACATTTTTAGACCAGATGTTGTGTGCAGAATTTAGGACGAATCCTGCCCAAGAGGCAAAAAATAGGACAATACTGGAGAGGGCCAGAGAAAAGAGTCAACTTAATTAATACATAAGAACATCATTAAAAATGATCTGAAGCTTGGTTATGTACTAAATGTGCACATAAAACATAAAATGGCACTCCTGATTGGAATACTATAGACCTTGTATTAAAATTTGTGGCTATCAATGTTAATCTGATCTGTACAAGGGCTTTACATTTCAGTGGAACATAAGAGATTTCATTACACTGGCACAGATGTGCCGCTTTTGTACTGACATATCAGCCAAACAGACCCTCCCTGGATTTGCACACCGTGAAATGTGATGACACTACTTGCTGTCATCATATCTGTGAAAATGTGTAGCAGATAGGGTCTTGCAGATTGATTTTGTTCGTCCATTCTTCCTCACCGCCCCCCTGCAGCTGCATATGAATAACAGATGAGATAAATTAGCTGGGAAATAGACAGCCAGTCAGATTTCCGATAACACGAACTAGCCCAGTATATTACAGTGCGGCTGTCAGATCACCTGGAAAAAACAAAAACAAAAACAATGTATCGCTCCACTGAAAATGAATGCTGAAACATCAGCGCCTACTGCCAGCCGATGGCCGGCCCCATTAGCCATATTTGGCTAAATTATAGTGATTACATCTGAAAGGTCTATGCATATAGCCTGCAACAAATCTTTACCTGAGCAATGGGGTATGAGAAGAATATCCTTGAATTTGGCAATCGCTTGCTTCTGTAACTCACCTCTAACAGGAGTGTAGCAGCTGCCAAGTGTCACATAATGTGTTGTACATGATGATTTTGCTCACTTGTGGATGTGTTGCCAGAGAAGGGCTGTTTCATCAGGCACAGAGACATTTGAAGCTTGTAAAAGCATCATAGAGGGATTTATGGCAGCTGTCTGCAGAGGCTGGGTTTAGGACCAGTACTAGGGATGTGTAAAACCATATATTTTTAAATCCATTAGGTGACTTAATCGGTCTTAAAGAGGCCCTGTATAATTAGGTACATTTTATGGTTACAAGTCTAACCAGACAAGTTTCTTACAGGGCCTTTAAATAAGACACATTGTCGTGTAAAAAAAAACAGATCAAGCTTAAAAGAACAGGACGCAGTAATCTTGAGACATATGAAACTATGGGAGTCGCAACATAGCCTAGGATGTCTATTTGCATGTTTATGGCTGTAACAGTGGTGTTTTTTCTTGTATTATCTGGTCTCATTTTATAAATACATGAAATAGAATACAGAAAATCAAGGTGAGAAGGAGAGGGGGAATTGAATGGGTACAAGATCTGGGACAGACTTGCACTGATGCCAACTTCTCTGAGAGGGTTTTACTGTGCAAACAAAAATAAATACATTAAAATTCTAAAAAATAATAAAGAATCCTGAAATTTTTTTATCATGGTTTCCACAAAAATATTAAGCAGCAGAACTGTTTTCAGCATTGATGATCAGAAAAGTTTCTGAACACAAAATCATGTAATCTGTCTGTGTATCTATCGTTGTTGGATAACAAATGCTAGTGTTGTATTCAAGACCACCTAATCCGAGACCAAGACAAGACCAAGATTTCGAGGGGTTGAGACCAAGACAAGACCAAGGCAGGGCGAGACAGAGTCAAGACCAAGACCAGACCAGCACTCCTTAAATTGATAAAGATCCACATTACTGACTGAGAAATTACACTATATTGTCAGAGGTTTTGGGACGCCTGCCTTTACGTGCACATGAACTTTAATGACATGCAATTCTTAATCCGTAGGGTTTAATATGGAGTTGGCCCACCCTTTGCAGCTATAACAGCCTCAACTCTTCTGGGAAGGCTTTCCACAAGGTTTAGGAGTGTGTTTATGGGAATTTTTGACCATTCTTCTAGAAGTGCATTTGTGAGGTCAGGCACTGATGTTGGTGAGATGGCCTGGGTCTCAGTCTCCGCTCTAATTCATCCCTGTTCTATCGGGTTGAGGTCAGGACTCTGTGCAGGCCAGTCAAGTTCCTCCACACCAAACTCGCTCATCCATGTCTTTATGGACCTTGGTTTGTGCTGAAGCATTAAGAGTTCCTTTCACTGGAATTACGGGGCCAAGCCCAACCCCCCAAAAAAATCATGCTCAAATTTGTGAAAACAGCTCTCTTGCGATATTGCTTAATTATACCACATTGTAATATAAAATTCCAGATCTCATACAAGTACTTTTTTTTCAACAATATCTTGAATTTTGCGAGCATTTGTATTTATGTATTTATTTGTATTTGCATTATGTTTTGGTGACATTTTTGACACAATCCCTCATTAATTTCTGAGCCAGCACAATAAATAAATCAAATTCGAAATAAGTTATTGATTGCATCTGAAGCAGTAAGTTTTACATCCAATCACATTAATTATGTTAATAAATAAACCAGACAATGCACCGGCAATTTAGTCATATCACAGCATTTGTGGTCTTGAAACAAAATCTTGAGTCCTCTTAGTCTGTGACCAAGAAAAGACCAAGTACAAATGTGGTTGAGACCGAGAAAGGACCATGACCTTCAAAAAATGGTCTTAAAGGTGCCCTAGAACGTTCTTTCACAAGATGTAATATAATGTGTCTGTGAAGTTTCAGCTCAAAATACCCCATAGATTTTTTTAAATAAATTTTTTTAACTGCCTATTTTGGGGCATCATTAACTATGTTAAACAAAGTTCACACAGCTAATATAACCCTCAAATGGATCTTTACAAAATGTTCTTCATGCATGCTGCATGCATGGATCGGATCATGTGAGTATAGTATTTATTTGGATGTTTACATTTGATTCTGAATGAGTTTGAGGCTGTGCTCCATGGCTAACGGGCTAATGCTACACTGTTGGAGAGATTTATAAAAAATGAAGTTGTTTGTGAATTATACAGACCAAGTGTTTAAAAATAAAAATAGCAACGGCTCTTGTCTCTGTGAATACAGTAATAAACGATGGTAACTTTAACTCTCTGAGGTCCGAAAACGCACCGGCGCGTTTTGTAACATTTTTTCACATTGCAGCAAAACAGACTTAAAATACTCCGTCATTTCTTGTCATAGAGACATAAGTAATATATCAATTGAAACTATAGAATGTACACTCAGAGTAAAAACACGTTGTGCTTTTTGTAAAATAAAGAAAACTAACATGATGCGTGATCTCTCGTCTCCCTCTGAACGAAGTCCAATCTGATAGTTCTCAGAAAATGAAGTGTAACTTAGTGAATACTAATGACAAAAAAAAAATGACACTTATGTCTAAAGAAACGTTGAAATGTCAGGTTTTAAATCGTGCAAGTCAAATCGAAAACAAACATTCTGTGTTTATGTAATCTGTATGAAAAGAGAGCCGTGTCAGAAGTCCGTGATTCAGCTCATTATCCGCTAATGCGGCCACGCCCACGGAGGGAGCGCTATTCAGAGGCAATACTTGTATGCATTGTCTCAATCGTGTATTTATTGTCTTGAAAAGTGTTTATTTGGATGTTAAAGCCATGGTTAGCGATCTCTAGAAGACAAGCCGTTAGTTCCTGGTTCCTTTTCTTCTTTATATGAATTTGTGGCCTAAAGGTGTGCAGAGCGCCCTCCGGCTGCAAGTATGAATTGAAAACACCATTCCTGAAATGTCCTCTTCTTCTTTAGAATAATTTGTGGACTAAAGGTGTACAGAGCGCCCTCCGGCTGCAAGTATGAATTAAAAACACCAGCGCTCATAGCAATGACAATGAATATTAAATAAATATAGAAATATAGAATATAGAAATTTGACAAACATATGAGAATCCAATATTTCTCCAAATGTGCATGCTTTTAAACTAAAAGCCTATTTTCAGACTCTTTGCATCACAGAAATACATTATATTTTAAAGTACAAAATATAAAACCATTATTTTATATTGTAATATTTTTCTGTATGTTTCATATACACCATGATGAGCTTGAGACATCACAGAAGGTTTTTTTTCACAGCCTAGCTGACTGAAAGGCCTCATTATTATGCAGCTCATTAGAGCTTCTTTATGCGATTCTTTTGTCTTCTCAGGTGTAAATGACCCATTATTCATGATGATTCACGCCTCCAGGCATACTGTGTTTCTTGACAAAAAGTGTCTTACAAAAACTAAATCAATATATTGTTTTATATGAACAAGTAGGCTTTATAATTTTTACAAAATTTTGAAGCAAAAACTCTAGCCTACAACCTCAAAAACCAGAAGTCTTATGAACACAGATTTAATATATATTTTTGGCCTTATTTCAGTGACTTAAATTTTTTGTTTTTTCAATAACCACGCATAAACGTTATTCCTTCAAAAACACAAACATGTTCCTCACATATTATTGTAGCCTAGTTTGTGCTAAATACAGTGTAATGACACTTTTTCCATTAATATGTTTATGAACAACTGAAAAAAGCACAAATGTCAGGCATGTCAAAACTTCTCCAGGCCCCAAATCAGCCTCAGACTCCAGAGGGTTAGCCACAATTAACAGTACATTAGCAACATGCTAACGAGACATTTAGAAAGACAATTTACAAATATCACTAAAAATATAATGTAATCATGGATCATGTCAGTTATTATTGCTCCATCTGCCATTTTTCGCTATTGTCCTTGCTTGCTTACCAAGTCTGATGATTCAGCTGTGCACAGATCCAGACATTAATACTGCCTGCCTTTGTGTAATGCCTTGAACATGGGCTGGCATATGCAAATATTGGGGGCATACATATTAATGATCCCGACTGTTATGTAACAGTCAGTGTTATGTTGAGATTCGCCTGTTCTTCGGAGGTCTTTTAAACAAATGAGATTTACACAAGGAGGAAACAATGGTGTTTGAGACTCACTGTATGTCATTTCCATGTACTGAACTCTTGTTATTCAACTATGCCAAGGTAAATTCATTTTTTGATTCTAGGGCACCTTTAAGACCAGTCTCAAGACCAAGACCAGTCTCGAGTACTACAACACTAACAAATGCTCTAACAATATGCATAGAAAATGTTCACATAACAACAGAATGAGATTAGCAAGGTTGGCTAGTCTATGTAAGAATCCTGACCTGACAAGAGGGTGAGCGAGTCTCCTAATCCAGCACATTGTTCTTCCATGGCCTACTGAGAAGGTTGGAAAGCAATGCACGTTCCTCCAGCGTAATCCCTGGCCATGAGTTGACCCCAGAAAGTACCATTCCTGAATAACAACACACCTTGTGTTTAGACTGTCCGGGCGTCTCATTGCCCCTAGAGGGCCAGAGGCAAAATCCCAAACAAAAGCCTTGCTGCTCACTTACTCAGTCTCCTTCAGAAGAAAGACAGTCTACAGCTTGTTCTTTCCCAAGTGGATGACAGTTACTACTGTAAAGAGACTATCTGACAAGGAACCTTTGTCAAGGACAAGTTCAAGAACATTCCATGCTGGTCAAAACTAAAAGGAAAAGTCTAAGACTTTTTTTATTCTCTCTCTTTTTTTTCTTTTCTTTTTTTTTGATGATGTATCACATAATCTAATGCTACACTGAGTCAGTGGTCAAGGTGGAGACGTATGGGGCAATTGAGCATGGTGGTCTAATAGCACTGGGAGGTTTCTTCAATCACTCTTAGCCTAGAGAGCTGAGAGGCAAAGGACTTCTGCCAAGGAACTGTGAGAGGAGCAGACAAACTACCCCTGAGAGGTGAGCGCTGGATACACAGAGGAGCAGTTCATCTAAACATGTCAGTTAGTACAGCACACCGACTATATTGGCTTTCCAGCCAAATCTGATGACTGCTGTCCGTGGTGCTGAAAAGCACTGCCCTACATTTAAGCTGGGATGATGCCGCTCTCCAAGGTGCTGAACTGGGTAGACGACTGCATTAGCTCGATCATTAATCTATCTTTAATTACCTGCACCACAGAACTGCAGAATTTTTTAATTAATCTGAAAGAGTTTCATTTGACTAAAATGCTACTTTGCTATTCAATGGTCCATTCTTTTCTGTGACAGACCAGGTTTGGGGTTGTTAGCATCACTCAAGTGCAAAACGCTGCCATATTAGCAGTTCTTAAATGCTATTAAACTGGGGCTGACTGGCAAATTACAAAGTGGATGTGGAGGCCACAAAAGGGATGAAACAAACTAATTCTTGCAGCCCCAAGGAAGCAGCTGTTTTGCCTCATTTAAGCGCTCTCTTTCACAAGACCCCTTGTTTTGTCTGAGGGCTCGTCAAGGCGCTATCAGCATTTATATACCTGCTGTTTAGTCCATCTGTCTGCTTTTTAAGGCAGCTCGGTGTGAGGGATGCCATGGTAGAGTGGGGAGAAAGAATTATAGCAAAAGAAATGTTGTGAAAACAACTTGACGATAGTGTGAAGGACTTTCAACTTATCATCCTCCTCAGTTTTTGCAAATACCACAAGGGGAGGAAGTGCAGCTGCCTGTGAGCTCACACCTGGGAACTTCAAAAAGACACCCAGATGCTCATGTCTGCTCAGAGCAGGCCTGCGATGACAGACTATCAGAGGCAGCGAGAGACAGCCAGAGCTAATGCAGCGGATGAATTCATTGAAGAATAAATAAAATGCTAACTTACCTTTCAATAAAATAAATTAGGTTTCCTTCACAGATGTCAGGATTCTGTTTTGTCATGTCTTTTATTTTGTAATTGTCATTTGTTCTGTTGTAGTTCTTGTCATGGTCATTGTAGTTTTTGTTAATTCCAGGTGTTTCTTATGTCAGGTAGACCTATTTAATCATGTGCTAGGTCTTGCTTTGAGTGGATGATTGTTGATTTGTATGTGTGCCTTTCATGTGATTAAGGATGTCTAGAGCCTTCATGTTCAGGGTCATGGTCAAGTGATGGATACCTCTCATGTTTGGAGCAATTAAACATCTTTTATCTGCATATAGATCCAGATTGTTGTTTGATTCTTTGAGGCCACGTTACAGAATAATCCACCAATCTAAATGGATCTAGCAGATCGGTTTGTGTATCCTCATCAACATGGACGAGTTATTGAAGATTACGTCATGGATTTTTTGGATTTCATGAATCATGTCCCATGGGATGAGATGCATTTGAAGTGGTGTTTTCACAATGGACTAGACGACGACCTTGCCGAATTCATGCCCTCGGTAGGACACTCCTCTACTTTGTCAAAACATGGATTTTATTTTGTTTCTTTGTAATTCTAGTTTTACGGTGGGAGAAGCGGAGGTCTATCACGAGTCTGAGCCTGTGCCTGCCCTCCCAATCCAGGATTGGTCCTTAAATAAATTTTTTTGGGGGGGCTATAGAGGGGTCCGAGGGTACCGAGGACACCATGAGCGGCGAAAACGCCGAGGCAGAGCAAAGGAGCGCCGCTGTGGAGAGCGAGAACGCAGAGGTTCCAGAGAGCGAGAACGCCGAGGCAGAGCAAAGGAGCGCCGCTGCGGAGAGCGAGAACGCCGAGGTTCCAGAGAGCGAGAACGCCGAGGCAGAGCAAAGGAGCGCCGCTGCAGAGAGCGAGAACGCAGAGGCTGCGGAGAGCGAGAACGCGAGAAGGCCGAGGTTCCAGAGAGTGAGAACGGCGAGATAGAGCGAGTGAGCGCTGTTGTTGAGTGCACGAACGCCGAGGTCGAGCATGGGAGTGCCGAGGCCGCTGAGGATGAGTTTTCAAATTTTGCTTCCACGAGTTTCGTGTTCCATGCTACAATTATGGAGAATTTCCGCATGTTACCTGTCTTTCATGTGAGTGTCAAGAGAATCTTTGCGATGATTTTGTATCATGTCACTGCTATTAATGTTTTTGCCATGTGCCAGGTAATTTCTAGTGAAGTCTTAGTGTGTTTGTGAATACGGCACTCAACTTTAGGATGTTGATCAGGCCAGACTTTTTACTGCTTCATGGGCCTGGCCCACCCATCCCTCCTATGGACTATGCTTTTTTGGGCTCTTAGTTGGGCGTCAGAAACCGCCCTTAAGAGGGGGGTTCTGTCAGGATTCTGTTTTGTCATGTCTTTTATTTTGTAATTGTCATTTGTTCTGTTGTAGTTCTTGTCATGGTCATTGTAGTTTTTGTTAATTAATTCCAGGCGTTTCTTATGTCAGGTAGACCTATTTAATCATGTGCTAGGTCTTGCTTTGAGTGGATGATTGTTTGTACGTGTGCCTTTCATGTGATTATGGACGTCTAGAGCCTTCATGTTCAGTGTCATGGTCAAGTGATGGATACCTCTCATGTTTGGAGCAATTAAACATCTTTTATCTGCATATAGATCCAGATTGTTGTTTGATTATTTGAGGCCACGTTACAGAAGAATGCAACAGGAAAAGAAAACAATGCACTCAAAAAAATTAATGGTGGGATTTACTTAAAGCAGCGTCAAGTGGTTTCACACAATTATATTGCGTAATTTGTACAAATAACAATTTAGTTGTATAAACTAAAAATTCAAGTGAAGCTGACAATTTCTTTGAGTAAATACAAATCATTTGTACAGTATTTGTCACATAATATTTGTATATATGGGCCATTGACTAATAAGGCTTTTAAAAGTGTAAAAAAAACAAAAACATAATGGAGATATAATTAATTTTGAAGTTTTATTAAGTTTTAACAATGAGATTGTGGTTTTTATAAATCAATTAACACTGCTTATGACATTTTTTACAAGATGGACAAAATTTGTCACCAAAAATGTCATTCGGTTTTACCGAATGACACTTTTGGTTATACCGTACGATGATATTTTCAAACAGTGCAAACAGGCTGATATCTAGCTAGGTACCTAGCAAAAGGACAATCAAACATTTTATATTTAGTACAAATTTTTAAAATATTACAACATTTTCCATGTTTTATAGTGGTTGTACCGAATGACCTGATTTTTCGGGACATGCGTATGAGCAAGCGAACACATGAATTTTTCAAATAGTTAGTTACTTTGCTTCACAACCATGTGGTCCTTTGCACGTGTCTGAATGATGTCACATCCTGTCACATGTTATTGATCGCACTTGATCCAAAATGGTCCCTTTTTATTGGTTACTCCAAATGACAATGAAATTAATTTTTCTGGACATTCTTTCTCATAACAAAGCAACGACTTCTAGACAATTTTAATTCAATGTTGATATATGATGTTATAAAATTATATCAGAAAAAATATATATATATTTATTACACTAAGATATTTGAATCACAAATGAAATGGCTGTATTGGCCTTTGGACGGTTAAACCGAATGATCTTTTGACACTTTAAAATCTTTAAAACACCTTTATATGTAGCAAAATATAATTAAAACCTTTTGGATTCAATAAAATAGATCTAGTTGTACTACCTTACATACTTTGGATGTCATATATTTGTTTTTATTATTATTAAGGCCTTTGGACAAAAAAAAAAAAAAAGACCCATCATGTTTATTACGTTAGGTGAACACATTCAACTTCATTTACCTTATTAAATGAACTATTTGCTCTACAAAATGCACTCAAAAAAAAAAAAAAAAAAAATTGAACAAAAATAACAATTAAATTGAGAGCAGGAATTCCATCCTAAACCTGCGTATATGAGGCTCAGGCGCCACTCTTCTGCATAATGGTAACCACAAAATTCAAAAACATTACAGAAACTCCTCTAAATGTCCAACATAACTGAACATAAAACACTAACATAAACTAACAATTTTCCCTGAACTGAAAAACACATAAAATAACACTTTAATCCCTAAATTTACTCTCCTAATGCAGTCCTTTGCAAAGCATGCTGGGAACTACAGATCCACTGCCTAGTTAGTTATGTCAACATTAATTTGTGCGTTTCACTCAGCAATGTTAAGTTGACTGAACAAACACTTAAGTAAAGCTGACAATACTCATTTTTAGTAGAAACAACTCAGTTAAATCAAGTTCATGTAGTTACATGAGTTTAAGTAATGTGAACAAGGGTGGTTTGAGTGAAACTAACAACAGTGAAAGTTAATTTTTTAGTGCCATGCACTATCCCCTACATAAAGTCTCTGAGAGTCAGTAAATCTAACTGATACTAACAGTCAGCACAGGGTGCTCTTGACCCCTCATTTTAATGACTATTAGAATCTGACTGAGAATCCACCATAAACCCATTGGAAATGCTGATCCACCAATCATTAGTGCCTCATTTCAGGTCTCTCCTTACCAGTCACGCACAGCTTGTTTGCCCCCAGGCCCCTCACACATACATTTGCTGACTGAGCCCCCATCTTTCTTGCTTTATTTCCCCCTGAGCAGCCAGCAGAGGGAGCGTGCAGACTAATAACTAAAAGGATGACGACCTTGATCAAGCTGGCAGGAATAACAAAAAGCAGGAACAATATTCCACTGAAAAGCAGAGAGACTGAACAGGCAGGTCCTATTTAAATGCTCTGATCTGTGAAATAATAGCAGCCTACTCCCGAATTGTCATTTCATTCAGTGTCAACTGATCAAATCAGGATCTTTTCTCGCCCTGTGAGCAAATACAAGGTGTTTCTCTTTTTTTCCTGTTCCTCCCTTCCCTCACTGCCATCTGGCAAAGCTGGCTGTTCGCACAACGACTTGGCACCTTCACGAAGCTCATGTGTTTCTGTGGAGTGAGAAGGAAGAACAACAAGAGGAAGGTGTGGCAAAGTGTTTCTGGCAACTGTCTCTCTTGTGGCAGACACCTATTGTGATGAGGGCGGACAGGAAGGCTGCAAAAAGAGAGGGGAAGGTTGAATAGGGTCGTTGAGGGGAGGGCTTAGTGAGGGGGTGGCTGGTTGGAGTCCTGTTGAATTTTACATGAAGCTGTCGATACGAAACAGCGTCACTGCTTTTTCACCGGCACCTCCTGGGAAGCCAGTAGCGTCTAGTATGGTAATTACTCCAAGGATGGTTGTCAATTTTCTTTTTTTTTTCCAGATTCCTCTTAATAATTATCAATACATTAATGAAATTTTCAATTAAAATTAATACATTTCTTAAAAAGTCTTTCATAAAAGCTTAGTGTTTTTAGAGGCACCAATAATTGGCCTTAATTTATTAAATACTATAAACACAAATTTATTTTATTAATTAATTTATTTTATAAAAACCTACAAAACATAATTTATCATCTTTAGCTAAAAAGAACAACAACCAACAACTACTTACATTTGCCTTATAATAGTTGCAGAACAGTTGATGCTATATGTATTTGATTCACTAAAAAGAACCACCTCAGAGTCATTCGTTTGATAATAGGAATACACTGGTTTCATGGTGTGTGTTTGATTAACTAAAAAGAACAGAATCAGAATTAGAGTGGGAATCAGACAACACTGATCATGCTGTGTGTGTTTGATCCATTAAAACTAATCATATGAACCATTCATGTGGGAATCGGTGTACACCAGTTGCACTGTATATGGTTGATTCTTTAAAAAAAAAAAAAAAAAAGGTGCGTGGTAATGCAACACCACTAACTGCCACAACAGGAAAAAGTGCAGAAAAAGACAAAGTCCTCTAGATGCACACACTCGTCAAATGCGTCTTTCTAGTTTGAAAGGCTTGTGCTCTCAACTGAGTGGAACGCGGCAAGTTAAGTATAGGAGGGTTGGGCTTAAGCTTTGAATGTTTAAATATAGTTTAAGTAGAGCAAATTGCAATACTACTAATGTTCAAGTATTATTATTTTTCATTATTCTGTTTATTTTGCACTTTTATAACATGAGATGCTTTTCAGTTTTGTAGCCGATTGTGGCCAAATACCTTTCATTTTTTTATCAGCTCGGCAACACGACATGACATATGCAAGAGTGCATTCTGTTCACTGCGTAGTGCTTAATATACTAATGAGGCTGTACTGTACCAAGTAGGGGGCTAAATGCCACTAGGTGGAACAAACTGTGATTTGCACTACTGTCTGTTCAAAATAAAATAAAATAAACCTAGCATTGTGGATTTGTTGCTTTTTCCGGTAACACTTTAGTTTGGGGTCCAATTCTTACTCTTAACTATAGTTGCTTATAAGCATGCTTATTACTGAGATACTGGCTGTTTATTAGTACTTATAAAGCACATATTAATTCCTTATTCTGCATGACCTTATTCTATATCCCTTAAGGCCGGGATACACCAACCCGACGTCAAAGAACTAGCGGCAACGAAAGCCAACAGGGTTGTCGTTTCACGACGGCTGCGTCAGGGAACAAATATGTGCTTGAACACACTGAAGGAACTTCAGCCGATAGCCGAGCATGAGCGTTCTGCGCCTGCGTATAAAGGAGATAACTGTCTGTTTAAGCAGATATGTGTCTATATTTGTCATTCAAAAAGGGAAAGAGAAACTAAGACTGCATGTATTCAAACCATAAAGCAGTGCTTGCTTACAGTTTTGAATATCAATCATGCTGATCACGTTCTTTATTCCTTTCCGCTCATATTATGAAAATATTTGGGTATTCGGATGCTCAGGTAAGATGACGTAAAATTAGAACGACTTTCTGTCTGTGCCGTCATGACAGGACCAACCGCAGCCAACGGTGCGGAACACACTGAGAAAACCTATTTGGCTGACGTACAAAAAATGCCCTGGTGTGTTCCGGGTTTTAATCCTACCCAATACCTAAACTTAATCTTACTATCTAATAAGCTGTAATTCACCCTTCGCCGGGAGTTTGACTGACGGCGATCTGACCAATCACAATGCCAAATCCGCCATTTTGTCCGACAAACAAACCAGACTAGTAGAGTAACATCAGTGGACTTGAACGTCTTTCCGTGGTTTAAAACAACATACCCTCTGATGTTCATTTACGTATTTTTCGTGCAAAAACTAGGACGAGACAATCGGTTTACGTGTCACTTGAACTAAGGTGCTCTGTCACAACACCATAAAGAGGCACAAACGGTATTTATTGTTTGAATTTCTTTAAAAAAAAATTTTTTTTAATTTTTTGGGAAAGCTAAGACTGACGGCATCTTGGTGTCCTCAATATATTTTTCACTGCATGAGAGCATGAAGTGTGGCGTGAGAGAGCCATGGCTTGTCGGACATAGCAACAGTAACTAAGGGGGGTGGATCATTGCGAAGGGTCAATTAGGGGTTCTTTAAGGCAGAAGTTTTATGAATGAATGAATGAATGAGGCATTTATATAGCGCTTTCCTATGTACAACTGTACACCCAAAGCACTTTACAATCATATCAGGGGTCTCTCCTCATCCACCACCAGTGTGCAGCATCCACTTGGATGATGCGACGGCAGCCACAGTACAACGGCCCCAATGCGCTCACCACACACCAGCTGTAGGTGGAGAGGAGAGAGAGTGAAAGAGCCAATTTAAATGGATGGGGATTATTAGGAGGCTGTGATTGGTAAGGGCCTATGGAGGGAATTTGGCCAGGACACCGGGGTTACACCCCTACTCCATACGAGAAGTGCCATGGGATTTTTATTGACCACAGAGAGTCAGGACCTCGGTTTAACGTCTCATCCGAAGGACGGTGCTTGTTACAGTACAGTGTCCCCGTCACTATACTGGGGCGTTAGGACCCACACAGACCACAGGGTGAGCACCCCCTGCTGGCCTCACTAACACCTCTTCCAGCAGCTACCTGGTTTTCCCAGGAGATCTTCCATCCAGGTACTAACCAGGCTCAGCCCTGCTTAGCTTCAGTGGGCAACCAGTCTTGGGCTACAGGGTGATATGGCTGCTGGCGCAAGGGGGACTCAGTAGTATTTCAAAAACACTGTTTGGAAGTTAGTTGGGCTGATACCAATAACAAACATCTAACCAATCAGCATTAGGGGGCGTGTGACGGTCGAGGAGAGAGAACAAGCAAGAGGGAGATTTGAAAATAAGAAAGAAAAAAAAACTGCAGAATGAGAGATGGGACACAATACAAAAGAGCTCAAAAGAACATTACTGGAATGAAGGTTTATGCCTGGGCAAGCGCTTTAGGACCTGCGTTTATATTAGAAAAGCTTACCAGTGCTGGAGAGAGCTACGTGGGAAGGCCTGAAAACAGAAGCAGAGGCTGTTTTGATCCTGCTTCTCATGTGAGTAACACTGGGTTTTTAAAAGTCTGGAGCTGCTGTGCTGTTTGCGACTAACAACGAACACTTTGTATTTACTCTTGTGCACTTTGTGCTTCCTTGTCGTCCGTTCATCAACTGCGTTTATTTTTCATGAAGCATTTTGTTGCGCATCAGCTGTGATAAACATCCATTCGCATTGCGTGTGTAACAGTGGCCAGATAGTGAGAGTTTTGCTGTTAAACTACTGCACACTGACGACTGCTAGAGAATGTGGTGTTAACACTCTGGAGTCTGAGGTATCGCCGACGATACCACCTCGGTTTTATTTCTTACCAGTGTGAAAGAGACTCAAAATACTCAAAGTTGCACATACAATTAAGAGTTATACACCATTTTAATCTGTTGAATATCTTCTTTTATTTGTGTTGATACGTCCCAGGCTTAAGGTTTGTCTAGGGAAAGGGAGTAACAGTGAAAAGAAAATATGGAGATGTTGGGGTGAGTGAGTGTGCCCGTCCCCTGCCCTTTAAAATTGGGACACAATCATGGAACGTAACAGTGTACACTCAGAGTAAAAACAAAATGTTGTGCTTTTTGTAAAATAAAGAAAACTAACATGATGTTTGATTTCTCATCTCCCTCTGAACGAAGTCCAATCTGATAGTTCTCAGAAAATGAACTGTAACTTAGTGAATACTAATCACAAAAAAAATTAGACTTCTGTCTAAAGAAACGTTGATATGTCAGGTTTTAAATCATGCAAGTCAAATCGAAAACAAAAATTCTCTGTTTATGTAATCTGTATGAAAAGAGACATGTCAGACGCCCGTGATTCAGCTCATTATCCGCTAATGAGCTGAGCTCATTAGCGAGCGCTATTCAGACGCAAATTCAGAGGCAATACATGTATACATCGTCTCAATCATGTATTTATTATCTTGAAGTGTTAATCTGTATGTTATAGTGATCTCTGGAAGCCTCTGTTAGTTCCTGGAATGTCACATGATATGCTGCTTCTTTTACTGAGATATTTGTGGACTAAAGGTGCACAGAGCGCCCTCCGGCTGCAAGTATGAATTGAAAACATGACAATAAATATTACTCTGTATAGAAAATTGACAAACATATGAGAATCCATCAAGATTTCTTCAAATGTGCATGCTTTTAAGCATATTAAGAAATTACGGTCAATATAAGATTTTAAGAGTCAAAATGTGAAGCTTGAGTCTTAGATCTTTTTGATGATGTATAGTTTGTCAACTGCACATTAACATTTAGGCTATATAATATAACAAATATATTAGCCTACATGAAATGCCAGAGGTAGGAATGTTCAGACGCTTTGAATCACAGAAATACATTATATTTTAAAGTATATTAAAATAGAAAACCATTATTTGGTTAGAGACTTAAGACTTCTTTTAAAAAAGTGTCCAATCTTTTGACTGGTACTGTAATTTATCATAGGCCTATACTAAATTTTCTTCACATGATGTGCAATAATACGTGCATGCATGAGATCACAAAAATCATGTTTTTTTTGTCAAGAGTGGACATTAATACTCTTATCAGCATGAGCACAGAGGGTTTTTTCACAGCCTACCTGACTGAAAGAGCTCATTATGCGGCTCATTATGCGAATCTTTTGTCTTCTCAGGTGTGAATCACAGCATTATTCATGATGATTCACGACTCCACGCATACTGTGTTTCTTGACAAAAAATGTCTTCGAAAATTGTAATCTCTCTATTGTAGGCAGGATAATTTTTACATCATTTTGAAGCAAAAACTCTAGTCTACAACCTCCAATACCTAGAAGTCGTGTGAACACAGATTTAATATATTTTATTTGGCCTTATTTCAGTGACTTAAGTTTTTTGTTTTTCAATAACCATGCATAAACGTTATTCCTTCAAAAACACAAACATGTACATGTTTCTCACATATTATTGTAGCTAGGGCTGCACGATAAATCGCATGCGATTGTCATGCGTGTCTCGTCAGTAAAGCCGGTTCTGTGATTAGCGGTAAATGTCCATCACCTGCTTTCAAATGGAGCGGCACTTAATATACAGAGCCGTAGTTTGCGGACAAGCTACGCAATATCGCGTTCATAACCGCATGCGATTCATCTGCGATTATGAACGCGATATTGCGTAGCTTGTCTGCGAACTACGGCTCTGTATATTAAGTGCCGCTCCATTTGAAAGCAGGTGATGGATATTTACCACTAATCACAGAACCGGCTTTACTGACGAGACACGCATGACAATCTCATGCGATTAATCGTGCAGCCCTAATTGTAGCCTAGTTTGTGCTGAATACAGTGTAATGACACTTTTGTCATTAATATGTTTATGAACAACTGAAAAAAGCACAAATGTCAGGGCATGTCAAAACTTCTCCAGGGCCCCAAAAATCCTCAGACCCCAGAGGGTTGAGCGTTATTGGTAGTGCATTCGCCTCGCATGCCAATGGCGATCGGGCCGGGGTTCGAGGCCGACTCAGAGCAGGGTGATTAGGGTTGGAGTGTGAGTTTGAGGCAGAGCAATGAAGAGAGGGGTGGGTTTGTTTGGGTTGATTTCAAATATCAACAATGTCCAGCACCTTTAATAGTTAGTTAATAGTGAGAATTGGTCCATAAAACTAAAGTGTGACTATTTTTCCTATTGTACCGAAATCGTACCGAACCGTGACCCCAAAACCAAGGTACATACCAAACCATGACCTCTGTGTACTGTTACAATCCTAGTGTAGAGTATTTAATCTGTATCGGCAGAAGAATGCACATGCAAGAACGTTAAGGAAACTGAATGTACAAATTATAACTTGTGCTCTAGAAGCTATAACGCTATTTTAGGACAGTTCAACCACTGCCGGTAGCTTTTCCAAGCTCTCTCAATCAGCACAGATTTGTTCAATAAATCTCTCTAATTTGGGCAGAGCGAAATTAAAAGGCCAGAGCTGAGAATATAGAGCACTGACAAACATGAGGCACATGGATGTGGCTAGGGTGTTTATGGCCTCTCTTTAACAGGCAGTACTTTGCGGATTTAATCCCACCGCCAGGCTCCAGTACTTCTTTCCATCGACAGATTTGTGGTGTCTCCCTTCTATTGATTTCTCTCCTCTCTTTATCACTCAGTGTTTACTGTAAGTGAGTTGTGTAGCTCTTTGTGTCTCAAGCTTTGTTCCTCTGCACTGGACATCTTAAACAGAGAGGCCAATCCGGCTTGTGTTATGGAATGTAAGGAAAAAGGTCTTTAACGGAAGGAAGGGAACACTAAACATGTCTGTCTTTAGGTTTACATTATGAACACATTTTTAACTTTTAATGGCTTCTGCACTTCGCCTAGAATGGAATGCTGTTGGCGGCATTGAGATACGTCTGTTTCAAGGGATTACTGCTATCAGCACTCAGAGGCAATTTGTCTGGGAAACGCATCTTTCGGGGGATAGAAATACGCATTGGACAGGTCCGCTTTCCATAACTTTGACAAATTACCTCATTACTTCACCTAGCTATGGATGAAAGTACAGAAAAGATTATGTTCATTAAAGTCCCCCACCTCCTACAGAGGCCGTTTAGCAGTACAGCAACACTGTCTGACCACACATTTTACCACAGATGATATCTCAATGTTCACAAACTCCGTATCCTCTATAATCACAGATATAAAGTAAATAGCCTCTATAGGGGTTCACATTTCTCATGGTTTAGTTTGCATCACAGTTTTGTGTTCATGGTTTTTTAGGTTCGGAAAATGCACGATACTCAGTTCAATTGAGTTCAATTTCCTGTGTTGCTATATTATATATGTGACCCGTCACGGAAACCAGGGACACAAGTCGGCAGCACAACTATCAAACAAAATGAGAAAGAAGCGTTTTTTTTCAATATTGGTGATTTTCGTTTTTTTGCAGAATCTGTTAGTTGAGATCACGAAGAAGCCTCTCCATGTTTGAGATAGCAGTTTTGGTATATTTAAAAGCGAACATTTTGAGGTTGAAATCAGCTTGTTTTTCGGAGATTCTAGCACGCAGTAGGAGCGTGTCATTGTCTGTGTGTATTTCCATACTGGGAAGCCGGCTTTTGTTTCTTTTGTTATTGTCCCCGCCCTCAAAAGGAAGCGTGGCTACTTATTGTGCACATTGCAGCAAAACAGACTTAAAATACTCCGTCATTTTTTGTCATAGAGACATAAGTAATATATGAATTGAAACTATAGAATGTCTTTTATTTGTGTACACTCAGAGTAAAAACAAAATGTTGTGCTTTTTGTAAAATAAAGAAAACATGATGCGTGATCTCTCGTCTCCCTCTGAACGAAGTCCAATCTGATAGTTCTCAGAAAATGAACTGTAACTTAGTGAATACTAATCACAAAAAAAATACACTTGCGTCTAAAGACACGTTGAAATGTCAGGTTTTAAATCGTGTAAGTCAAATCGAAAACAAAAATTCTGTTTATGTAATCTGTATGAAAAGAGAGCCATGTCAGAAGTCTGTGATTCAGCTCATTACCCACTAATGCGGCCACGCCCACGGAGTCAGCGCTATTCAGAGGCAAATTCAGTCAATACATGCAGACATCGTCTCAATCGTTATTGTCTTGAAAAGTGTTTTGAATAGCCATAGTTAGCGATCTCTGGCCTCTGTTAGTTCAGTTAGTTCCTGGATTGCCTATTCTTCTTTAGCAGGCATTTGTGGACTAAAGGTGCACAGAGCGCCCTCCGGCTGCAAGTATGAATTGAAAACACCAGCGCTCATAGTGATAAAAAATATTGAAGAAATATTACTCCTCTGTATATAAAATTGATATAAACATGTGAGAATCCATCAATATTTCTCCAAATGTGCATGCTTTTAAGCTAAAAGCCTATATGAAATACCATAGAGGTAACATTGTTCAGACACTTTGCATCACCGAAATACATTAGGCTATATTTTAAAGTATATAATACCATTATTTTAAATTGTAATTATATTTTACAGTATTGCTGTTTTTTCTGTATGTTTGATATACACCATCACAGAGGGTTTTTTCACAGCCTACCTGACTGAAAGGCCTCATTATTATGCAAGTCATTTCAGGTCATTATTATGTGATTCTTTTGTCTTCTCAGGTGAGAAAATTTCATTTCATGATTATAGTGACCAAAATGATCACGGTTATCACAGAATCCTGTTCAAAAAGTCCTAATGCTACACAATGAAATCAATTCACCAAGTTTTATGTAGAAAACCAGCAAATAACAAATAAAATTAGCATCAATATGTACTTTTTCTTTACATAAACATTAAAATAATAACATTAAAAATGATGGCCAGATTTTAAAGGAGTGTCTTGCAACATGTTATCTCTAAATCATTTTCAGCCTCTAAATCATTTTTATAAAAGTCAAAAAAGATAAATTACTGACATTTACAATGCACATTATCCTTTATTATTAATAGTATGCGGTCCATGCAGCTTTACAGAGGGGAGCTTTACAGGGGGTATGGCTTATCTAAATGAGATGTAAATGAGCCCTATTGTCACTCCCAGCAGGTGAGAACAGGTGACAACTGCAACTTTAGAGGCGTTTTTCTCCCTATAGAGCTTTCTTAAGTGCCTATCTTCAAATGGCCACAACTTCTCCAAATATTATCAGATTTCCATGTGTTACACATCGTTGGAAAGCTTGGAGACTACACTTTCAGAATCTGTGAATAACTCAAA
>RJVU01067793.1:419537-468626 GCA_003731715.1 Anabarilius grahami | reverse complement strand
AAAAAAAAAAAAAAAAAAAAAAAAAAACATCAAATGATTTTGATGGTGCAGCAGTAGCGAGCAAGGCTCGCTGACCTGGCTTTTAACGCGATCAACGTGGGTTCGAATCCACCTTTAGCCGAGCTCGCATTTATTTTCAATAAAAATGAAAATAATGTTTTAAAGTGGAAATAAACTACGAACGAGTGTTTAATAATATTAAAAGTGTTTATTGGGTAGGGTTAGGGGAAGGTGTTGGGTGGGTTTTTATTCTCCGAATAAGGCAGCATCCATATATCAATTTTAATGAATATAATCATTTACACTATGATTTTATTGCATCCTGTTAATGTACAAAAAATACTGAGGTGCAAATAGTATCTGCCAATATAAAGTACAGATAGCATCTAATTACTATTTACTCTTATTGCAAATAACTGGTACCGATACTGAAAAAGCAGCTATCGCTAAGAAAATATGCTATTTTCACTTAGTGTACTGTAAATAGCAATAGATAAGGCAGTGTCTATTTTCACTTAGTGTATATATCATCTATCGCTAAGAAAATATGCTATTTGCACTTAGATTTTATATAAAGGCAGCGGCTATTTGCACTAAGTTTATTTAAAAAAACTACAAAACAACATTTGGTCCCCTTACTGACAGCTTAATTTATGTTCATTTGCAAATAATGTTAATTTTAACCAGTTAATCAAATTTAAAGCTACAATATGTCGTTTTTTCGCTGCTAGAGGTCACCTATTCAAAACAAAGATGTAGCTTGATGACGCAGCGTTTGAGCGTGGAATCTTGGGAGTTGTCGTCTTCACCTCACAGCCGGTGGAAAAGAATTGGGACGGTTTGGAGTGATGTTGGAGCTGAACGAGGCCGCTGTAGCGATTGATAATGAGAGACGAGCGCGACACACGGCTCGACAGCAGCGGAACTTTGATTATGTTTTGATTGTGTTTTTCTCTGAGGCATGGTACTCTTGGAAAATCAAGAGAACTAGATTTAAACAATAAGACTAAACATTTTGAGCTATATAACAATAATTTGTTTTCTGTCCATAAATGTAACCAAACAATTGTTCCCTTGTCTAATAAGACATGTAATATATTAAAGCATCTTTAGTGTTTCTGTGGTTTCTACAAAATAAAACCGGAAACCGGGGGTAATGCAGATATGTCGCATTGACAGACGACTTCCGGACATGTCCCTTATCCTTGGTTAAAATCACGATTTTCTCAAGATTTACAAATAGTTGGAAACATTTGGGATATTGAAAGTACTCAACTGAACAAAATATATAACACTGGCCTAGTGTTTTTTTGGATATTGTACTGCAAAATTCTCACATATTGTCTTTAAAACCTGCTGTATGACCCAACCTTGTACCCAATTGTGCAATTTCTTTTTTCTTTTTTTTTCTTTTTTTCTTTCTTTTCAGAAGTCTCTTATGATCATCAAGTCTGCATTTATTTTATCAAAAATATAGTGGATAATATATGAAATGTTATTACAATTTTAAACTACAGTTTGTATACGTTTTTTATTTCAATATATTTTAAAATGTAATTTATTCCTGCCATTCCACTCCACAGAACCTGATTTTACAAAGTGCTACATGTTCCTGGATCAACAATATTCCAATCAGATTTGAGGGACAAATTTACAGTTATGACAAATTTAGGCTTACAACTAGGGTTAGGTGCTTCTACATCAGTGTTATTCACCTATCATTTTCCTCTGATTTTAGTGATAACTTATGGCAAGGGTTAGGTTTAGGGGTACGGATACGGTTAGGATTAAATTTTCGAACAGGAATGTTGTTCCTAGGTCAAGCCCAGGAATGCATCTAAAGCCTTGTTTATGCTTTCGCCTTGCTCCGCACCACGAGCCTCCGGTGACTGCGTGTGCTCCTCCCCAAACAGATTATTGTACTATTCTTTGAAATGACAGGGGGCGACTCGGAGTAATTATTCTCTAAAACATCAGGAACGTAAGGCAATCATGTGACAATGTTTTTTTTTTTTTTTATTACACTTCAAACTAGGGCTGTCACGATATTAAATTTTTCACACTACGGTTATTGTGACTAAAAGAATTCACGATATTGATATATCGCAATATCTATAGAATCCTTTGGGGGGAAAAATGTATCAGTCTAAATAATCTTTACTTTGTTTATTTCGTTTTTCTCTTTTAGGGTTGCTGCACATTTTTTAAGTTAAATTTAAGGCTTTTTAAGACCTAAAGAAATAAAAATTAATACTAGCATAGTAGCCTATACATTATGGCTGTTACCAATCAAATGAAATCATTAACAAAATCCATCTTTGCAATACAGAGGTGACAGAATGAGAAGTGGCATATATTTACACAGCATTTACAATTTGTCTGCAAAAATTTTATTCAATATTTAAATATGGATTTTTTTCTTATTTTAACTTTTTAATTAAAATGTACTTTAAATATTAAACTAAACTGCCAATAGGTGGCAGAAAGTCACTGTCTTAATGAATGAGTGAGTCATTTATTCAACCGATTTGTTCAAATGACTGATTCATTTAGGAAGCAAGCAAGTGACCGTCTTTATTGAATGGGTCATTTAATCCTTAAACTGATTCGTTCAACACGCGGATTCAGTCAGTGTAACAAAAACATTTCAGTCTGTTGCACGGGGGCTCTGTTCTGCTGTTCATAATTTTGACATTTTCGTTGGCGAAATAAAGAAAAAAAAAACAATATTAAAAATACTGTCTAAAATGAAACTCACATTGTTCATTTTATTCATTTATAAGTTAAAGGTCCCCTAGATTCAAAACTTTAATTTACCTCGGCATAGTTGAATTACAAGAGTTCAGTACATGGAAAAGACATACAGTGAGTCTCAAACTCCACTGTTTCTTGTTATGTAACAGTCGGGGTGTACGCCCCCAATATTTGCATATGCCAGCCCATGTTCCCAACATTATGAAAGGCATTAGACAAGGGCAGAACGTCTGGATGTGCACAGCTGAATCATCAGACTAGGTAAGCAAGCAATAACAACAGGGAAAAATGGCAGATGGAGCAATAATAACTGACATGATCCATGATAACATGATATTTTTTGTGATATTTCTAAATTGTCTTTCTAAATGTTTCGTTAGCATGTTGCTAATGTACTGTTAAATGTGGTTAAAGTTACCATCATTTATTACTGTATTCACGGAGACAAGAGCCGTCACTATTTTCATTTTTAAACACTTGCAGTCTTTATAATGCATAAACAACTTCATTCTTTATAAATCTCTCCAACAGTGTAGCATTAGCCCGTTAGCCACGGAGCATAGCCTCAAACTCATTCAGAAATAAATGCAAACATCCAAAATAAATACTATACTCACAGGAATCGATGTATGCATGATGAACACTTTGTAAAGATCCATTTTGAGGGTTATATTAGCTGTGCGAACTTTGTGTTTGCTGTTTAAGGCAGTTGAGAGCTCGCGGGGGCGGGGAGCGGGAGATTTAAAGGGGCCGCGTGCTTAATTGGTGCATATGTAATAATGGCTCAAAATAGGCAGTTAAAAAAATTAATAAAAAAAAATCTATGGGGTATTTTGAGCTGAAACATCACAGACACGTTCAGGGGACACCTTAGACTTATATTACATCTTTTGAAAAGGGAATCTAGGGCACCTTTAAATGAACATTGCATTTGTGCCGATTTGGGGAAAACGGCACTCTTGCTCGTGTGATATTGTTATACAACTTACTTATCATATGATATAATGACAAAAACTCGTCGGGGCAAAAATGTATCTTGAATTTCGAGGGCATATAACTGCATGCATAGCAACATCACGCTGAGTAAGATGAGTAAAGAAAACGCGGTACTTATTAAAAGAATCACCCTTTATTTAAATATATGAACACAGAAAATCACTGTTAACAGGTTAATATAACATTTCCCATTCCATAACTAGTAAAATAATCGCAACTTACTCTCTGTAAAATGGCGTAATCCGCAGGGCGATAGACACAGAGGTGGGTAAAAAGGTTGGTGGTGTTGCCACCCTACGCACTTACTGTAGCTAGGCAAATCCTGCAGATTGGGCTGTTTTCTTGGAAGCCGAAAAACTCCCATACTGTCGAGCTTACTTTTTTCGGGTGTGGACAGAGCCTCTCTCTCCCGCTCGGACGACATGGTTCTTCTTCTTCTATAGCTGCGCGCGCTGCATCTTCTTGTTTGACAGGTGTCAGTGTTAAGGTGCAATACTGCCACCTGAGAGGTCAACCAGGTACTGGCGCTGGAGTATTTACATGTCATGATATCATAAGTGTCCAATTCATTTTAAATATTGTGGTTATCGCCAATACCGGTATATTGTCACACCCTAAATTAACACGATATCGATATTTCATGCTTTGAGTATCACGATTATTGTCAATACCGGTGTATTGCGACACCCCTACTTCAAACGCACACTACAAAAGAACCAAAGAATCGTGTAAAATCCAGTAAACCTTGGGATTATTAGGCCTACTTGTGACATTAGATATATGGATATGAGAACATATGTATAAAACTAAATTAACAATCTCTTAAATATTTTCTGATATCATAAACATTTATCATCAAACACGGACCTTTATTTTCATTAAAAAAGGCTAATTTCTGCTGTTGTAGGCTCATTTGTAAATGTAAGCAATTAATTTAGACAAGCGCAAACTGGGTGCCTGTGGTACAGATGTACCTGCTTGGCCAGAATCGGCTCAAAGTCGTGCATCTTAGGAAGCAGAGCCGCTAGCAGTTACAAAAAAAAACATGCCATGCACACTGCCATGCAAAATGGGGTCTCACGCATGACCGCACACACCACGATGCCGCCATTTTTGCCGCGCTCACCTTCGCGCTCTTGCGGACGCAGCGATTATAAACCAAGTTTAATTCAGCAAAATCAGATTGTGCCTTACACTCCAGTCTTGAGTGTCATTTTGTTGACTTGATGCTCAATAAACATTTCCTATATTCATATCAATGTTTAAAACAGTTATGCTGCTTAATATTTTTGTGGGAACTGTGATAATTATTTTTTTTTTTTTCAAGATTCTCTGATGATCAGTATCCGGCGGTACATCAATTTACTATTTAGACACCATATTTTAGTATTTGTAAGAGAGTTTTAGATTTCATATGTTTTGTTTTGTGTTTTTCTTAAAAAAAGTTTAGATGATTGACGTTTAGTTAACTGTGCTATAGGGACACCAAATAACGGGAGATGGACCTCAGTTTGCGCCCTGAAAATTTCCTACAGACACTTCTTTAAAACAGTCAACCCTCCTAAATGTCACTGTATAATTCCAACACTGTTTGATCAAGTCAATATACAACTATCTCAAAGGTGCCAATTAGGGAGGGAGAGACAAAGAGAGACGAGAGGCACAGTTTAAAAAAAGAATAGATAAACAATAGCAAAAGAGAGAAAGAGATAGAGAGCATGAGGAAGAGGCAGACATTAGCAAGAGGAGAAAAAGAGAAAGCTAGGCAGAGTAGAGAAGCCTCCGCTGTCAATTTCTCAGCACAATCGATTCCTGACAGAGAGGCTTGTGGCAAGAAAGGGAATTAATAGCCCTCAGCGGAGTCCAAACAGTGCAGGCTCACTGACTCCAGAGAGTTTTCCTCTGACCCTACACAGGGAGATTAGTGAGCTGTGACTAGCATCCCCTGATCCTGAATCAGTTTAAGCACGTAGATAATCCAAAGCCTGGGGATTTGAGTCTCCCAACAATGCACAGGGGTCCTGCTGGGTGTGCTCGCTGCCTCTGATTTCCGTCGCTGGAGAGGTTTGGAGGGCATTAGGACAATGAACCAGCAACATAAAACAGCATTCCTAACACATTTTACTTCTGTAATGTGAATTTTTGAGTGAAATGAAGTATTGAGCTAGATATAACGTATGCGTGGGACTTGATTGTGTCATTCGAAATTGAGTTGAATCAAGGAAAAAAGAAAGATAATACATTAAAATTAAATGAATAATTATTCATTTGTCAATGTTGTTAAGACTGAGGGAGATTTATGCTAATTGCCAACAACTACAGGATATAATTTTATCAACATGACTATAGCTATTGCCATCTAGTTGCATAAACAATTAAACTGCTAACTGAAAAGACTTTCATTTGTATCAGTAATGACCGAGTACTGTATGTTTACTCACAAAAAAAAAAAAAAAGTGACAAGTCAAAGTGCAAACACACGAGATGATTTAAGATTAAAAGCAGCAGATTTCCTCACATTTTGAGAAGCATATGGGTGACGCTCATCTACTGTATGTACGTTCACTTTCAGATCTGAAAAAGCGCATCAGATATTTCAGAGCAGGCAGCCATATGGAGTGAGAAACCTGGGATAAATGGAACTCGGTCGAAAGTTTGTTTGATGTAACGCGGTTTGGCAGGCAGAGATGCTGCTTTATGAAGACTGGTGAAACATCCAGAAACTCAATTGCCCAAACCCACCCCTCCTGAATCTCCGTACACGTGAGAGAACTGAACTAAAACTGAAAATAACTAAATGAAAGTATGACTTAGACCTTTTCTGATTCATTCTGGCAACACCATCATGCATTTTGTCAGCAATAATACTGTAAAAATAGATACTTTGACAGTTCTTCAGATTGCCAAAACACTCTGGAGAACCTGGAGGTGCTAAGACTGTCCTATTGTGTACTCAAGGAACGTCAATGTATAATATAACTGCCTCAATTCCATTTTTTTAAAAGCCTTTTTCAAATTTTTTTTTCTTCACGGAACTGTGCTTTCTAAATGTGCTTAGAGGTTCTTCAAAGGGTTCCACCAGTGTGGCAATATGAGGAACCCTTTAAGCCAATATAAAAACAAATAAACGTTAATAAGCAAAATATTAATACACAATTTATAGAATTAAAATATTTTATACAAAAGTAATGTATTAGTAAACATTATTAAGCAAGCAATTTTGAGTACATCTTTCTTGCTGACATTAAACTGCATAGCATCTAGAAACCTGTCAAGAAATTAATAGCATCAGCCATTGAACAACCCATACTGGTTGAACACTTGCGTTAATAGTATTTACTAAAACACGTATTAAGCTGAAAAAATCCTTAAACTTATCTGCTGAAATGCATACAAGATCAAATGAATGCCATTCATGGTTTAAAGCTAAATGAAAGCAATCATCATTCTCCAGATTAGGTGAACTGTTCTACTGGCACAAAACTCATAACACAAACAGATGTCTAATTTCTCTTAACCTTGACCCATAAATGCTACATTCTTGAACCCCGATGGTCTCGACTGAGTAATCATTCTATTGCTCAGCTGTAGAACTCTACTTTCTCTGGCTAAGTGAGTCATATTCACTCAAGCGACAAAATAATTACCGTACATCATGTTACTGCAGTAGTGGCTCCTGATAAGGAGAGAAGAGACATCAGGAATGTCAAATATGGCAGGTTCATCACAAATACCAGTGTATCGCAGAATAAATTAGATAGTAGGGGAGAGCGGGGCTAGAAGTCACATGAGGAAGTTCACAAGATTATATCTAGTACAACTAGGGATGCTCCAATCAGGATTTTTGCAGCCGATACCGACTATCGATGACCCCAATCATTCAAGATTTATATAAGTGATACATGTATGTAAACTAAAAGAAACTAATAGAAAACCTTTAAAATTTAAAATAGATTTGAATCATATTTGGAGGTACTTATGTTACAATACTGCAGAGAAAACCCCAGAAAAAAGTGATGCAATTTCATAATTTATTTTGTTATCATTCATACTTGACATTATGACTACTAGAAAGTATATATGACAGGCCATAAAATCAAGTTTGGTGTAGTTTTTATGATCTTCCAGCTCTGTTTCAGCTGTGCGCTCCTATTCTATAGTGTACGGTAAATCAAGACCTGTCAATCTGAACGATCAATCCAATCCAAGTGCACTCCAGCTTTAAAACAGTGTTCGATTGGTCTCTACACATCGTCCCTACCCACCATACCCGAGATCCAGTTTACATCGGTTGAACTGATGTTGGGAAACACTGTATCATGATCATTCACGACGCACGCGATTGGATCCCAGAAGTCCTATAGCTTTAGCCACGCAGCATGTCATGTCACTCCGTATGGACTCAAGATCAATGCATCATGTTATGTTGTGTGTGGGTTCGTTTGAATCGAGACAAACTGCTCTAAATAAAGAAGTTACAGAGCAGAATGTAGCACAAAAGCCTTATCTGTTTACTGTTTACATGCCAGCATTGGCTTCAACTTTTTACTGGTTTACCTAAATCGAATTGCGATCGGTTCATGAGATCGGGCAAATTTACTGACTCCCGATCGAGTCATAAAATGTGATTATCGGCAGATACTAGGGTTGTGCCGATGTACGATGATGGCTGACCGACATCACGATGGAGACACCATCGTGATGCCACGCCCTACCCCACCCCGCCCCGCTGCGAGTCTTGCGAGTCTTGCGAGTCGACACCATAGACTCGTGCATTCACACCGCCGCCGGCGAGAGCGTCAAAACTCGGCCTGGCTGCCCTGCCAACAACGCTGTACTGTGCGTTCAAACTGCCGCCGGTGGGAGGGTCAAATAAATGACAAGTTGCGGCAACCAATCGGAATCCTCTCAAGCGAGGACCTCTACATTCCGATTGGTTGCCGCCGAACCGGCCGTTCTCACCGGAGCTCGCCGCCGGCTCACATTAGGGATGGGCGATACCACTTTTTTTGTTTTCGATACGATACCGATACTTTCAAGGCCAATATCACCAATATCGATACGATACCTCTAATCTGAATTTATAGATTATAAAATTTCTTGAATTATTGAATTAAAATTTAATTGAATTGAGTAAACTAGGTAATGATAACCACTTAACATTATATTTGAAAGGTATTTTAACATTCAGTATGCCTTAATTGCAATTTATTAGATTATATTTTTGTTTACACATGGTTAAAATGTTTACTTGTGGTACCCATGGAAATCTACAAATACTGTAGGCTTAGCTGAACTATGGTCACTGTAGTAATGGTTCATTTTCATAAGGGACTGCCAGTGACAGGCTGTTGCACCCATAAAATGCAACCTTTGTATTCTGATAGTGTATCAACATTAGTTACAAAATAGAACATCAATACAAACTTTTAACGTTCAATTTAAATAAATGTAATTGCACAAACTATGTAGGCTACTATTTCATTTTGTTTATTGTGAAATAACAAACATATTATGTTTTTCTGTCTTCTGTTAAGCATTGTTCTGCTTTTCCCAAAAGCATCAATGGTTTCTTACGATACTAAACGCAGCCCTGTTTGAATGTAGTGTCGGCAGTGAGTAAATGCTTTCTGTGATTGATTGGTTCTGACTTGCAACATTTGCGTATGTCCAGATGAGCAGGAAAATAGTTCTACTACACAATTATTCGCTAACATAGGTTATTTGTCCAATTCAATGCATATTGTACGCATTCAATTTATTGTTAAATAAACAAAATCACTGAAAAAAAAAAAAAAAAAAAAACACCTTAGTATCGATATTTTTATTTGAGTATCGATACTTTCGATACTCAACGTCAGTATCGATATTTCATATCGATATGCCCATCCCTAGCTCACATTGAAGATGAATGACTTCCTGTCACTTTGACGCTCTCGCCGGCGGCGGTGTGAACACAGGGTAATCCTAGTCTCTTCTATAGACTATAGACAGTTAACCTAAAATCTTTGCAGGAATTGCTCTGTAAATTAAATTGAGAATATAACTAATGCATATATGCTATTTTAAATACTGTAGTCTATGCCAGAGACGTGACGTGTGTTAGTCTGTGAAAATACCGTGTCAGGCATTTGATCTTGACATTGTTATAATCTTGTCTTTTTTACATGTCTAACACTGTACATTTAACTTAAAATATTTAATTTTGTACAAGAAAACAGCCCTTATTAATGAATTATTAGTAGCCTGTTGTAGTTTCTCGGGAGATCGTGCTCATTGTTACATAGCTCTGTGGCTATACTGCACTGAAGCAGCAGTTTAAGATATAAACCCAGAATTCAGCGAACGTCAATTAACTTTTGTCTGGTTAATAAATACCTTTAAAGACAATTTTCCTTGGCCAAGTAGAAAATAGTATTTATGTAAAGAAATATATTAAAATTAAAAGTGCACAACTCTTCTTAAGTGGAAGGAAGCTACCTTTCCCCCCTCACGCGCAACCTATTGGAAAGCACGGATGAGTCATTAGTTGGGTTAGTAAAATAACGAAATCATAGGTTTTAAGTAGAAAAAAAATTATGTAAAGAGATATATTATATCTCCCCCGACGATATCATCGTCCATCGCGATGTTTTACTGTAAACATCGTCAACTGCCAATTTAGGGGACATCGCCCAACCCTAGCAGATACCGATCTGTGGTTGATCGATCGGAGCATTCCTCAATACAACTGCACAAATTCTTGCTTTCATACATTTCATGGTGGGGCATATTCTGTTGTTTCTGTTTGATTTAATTATAAAGCACAATTAAAACATCACAACTTTGACCAATGTGCTGTACAATCATACATGTAATAAAATAACACACTAACAGCAGTCAACAAGGCATGCAACCAACATCTCACAAAAAAATATATATATAAAAAGAAAGCAAGAGCCTCCTCTTTTTTTTTACTTTGATCTGTCGATCTAATCCTCAGAACATCTAAAATCATGGTTAGATGACCTCAGGTTCCTCTAAAAGTTGTGAATGTATAAAAGATCAGCTAAATAAGAGGGCGCCAAATTGTTAAGAGCTTTATATACTAAAATCAGTCATTTAAAATTGACCTTCTTTCCTGTTTTCGTAGAGGTAGTACACCTGAGTGTCATCAGCATAACAGTGAAAAGATACTCCATGCCTTTGAAAAATAGAAACTAAAGGTAGCATGTAAAGTGAAAACAAAATTGGGCCGAGAATATAACCTTGCAGAACACCACATATTGTCACAATTGTATTGGAGCACATTGTCACGTGTTTTAAATATTAGAAATGTACACAATATTTCTTAGCCACAATAATAGTTTTTTTTTTTGTATCCTTATGAAACATTTTATATTTCATTAATTGTTTCAAAATAATTTTACTGTTCAAATTTTGCCTAAATTAGGCTGGTCAATGTTAAATTAACCACATCATTTTTCCTAGGCAATAATGGCCTGTATGTTCAATAGCTTCTTAAATTGACTTTCAAAAATACACCAACCTTTGGAAATATTGAGTAGAGTAAAAAATTTGACAACTAGCCCCAGTCTACCCCCTATATATTAGAATGAAGAGCTGTTTTGATGTACAAATAAGTAGACCCTACAAATACAAACATTTTCTATACACATCCTTTTCATTGAATATTAAATCTCCAGTGTGCGAAGACAGCAGTATACATGCAGGGGGTTTATTCATGTGAAACTCCTCTGCAGCTCAGCTATACAGTACAATATAACCTCAATGGCAGTGTTTTGCATTCAGGAGCTGTCTGAAAGAGACCAAATACCCCATGTACTTCTGCTCAAATTCTGGTCATGTATTGCACTCCAGTGTTTTTGAGGTACAATGTATAATAAACGAGACTGTGACAGAAATGACAGATTGTAGTGTAGTGCATCTGCGAAAGTCAGAATTTTGGAAGCTTCCCAACTTAAAAATGGGAAACTGAGAAAGAGAGAGACAGAGACAGAGAGGTAATGAGAGGAGCCGGATAGAACGGGAAAGGAGAGGGAGGTGAAAGAGAAAAAGGCAGTGAACAAAGGGGGGGGGGGGTCGTTGAGAAATAGAAACAGGGGCATGCAGGAAAATGAGGAAGTGCCTCCAAACAGCGGAAACTTTGGGGAAGAATAAATGTCACTGTTCCAAAAAGACTGAAGCCATATTAATCTCCTGGATAGCCTTCAAGCCCACCGCACATTAGAGGAAATAGCCCAGCTAGGCTGCCAACCCATTCAATCTTCCCTGCATTCCTCCGAGAATCTTTTGTACAGCCAAGGCCCAATGCAATAAAGAGTGATTGAACATCGCTTGAGAAACCACCCATGGAAGGAGCAGGTTTACATTTTAATTATATCAAACAATAAAGCTGGAGAAAATCGGTAGAAGCAGGCAAAGGCCGCAATTTACTGCAAGGCAGAGCTATTTACCTCATCAGACTGTGATGGCTTTTTATTGATGTTAAGGGCACTGCTTTGAAGAGGAGTGCTGTATAATTATACTACATCAATCTTGCTCGGACCGCACCATGGTATTTGATGTAATTGAAATTATGGAAATTGTCATGCCCTGTTTTAAAAAGAAAGATTATTCTAGTTTTTCCCGCCAAGGCACTGAAGCTCTGCTGATTGGTAGGGTTTCTTCTAAATATTTATTTATTATTATTTCATTTATATAATGTGCATGTGTGTAAGACTAAAATAAAATGTGTAATGAAATCAAAACAAAATTATGGAATTTAATTTTATTACCTTTTCATCATTTTTTTCATAAATGTAAAAAAAAGGGCTAAACTACAACCTGAATCATTTTATTTTACGATTAAATGCATGTTCTGGAATGTTCTGGAAAGACATAAGTGAAAATAACAGCAGCTTTCCTCTTGCTTTACTTCCAAGGATTTTTAATAAGCATGATAAATGAAGACATAAGCAAAGCAAGAGATGGCAAAAAGAGATTGCATCCAGTTCCACATTTTTAAACATATGTTATGCTGATGTTGAATAAGCCTTGAACATTTCATTGTTTTGGCCGAACAGAACTGTTATGTGTCAAGAATAGGGAGGAGCAAGAACTCGCCTCATTTCGATTTTCCAGAAACAATTTGCTTGAGTTAGAACATCCTTATACGATATGCTGATTGGTTGACGGATTGACTGCTGATGGGATTCTGGCTTGTTTGCCCTCTGCCCTTGTACATCTCAGAGGCTTATATAGATCTCCGATCTCCCCAAGCGTGTGACACATTAGCGATACAGCTCTCTCGTGATACTAAATGACAGTGCTGCGAGCCGTTGGTTATGCTAATTCAGTGCTATATCGTCGATAAACATCAGGAAAAGGAGGATAGAAGTGTATGCAGGCCTCTTTGAGGGGTTGTGGCCTTTAAACCCCACTTCCAACACCACGGTACTAAACATCCCCGGGAGTGAGTCTCGACCCCCCAGAGGTAGTCGTGTCAGGCTTCATTCTGACACAAGGCTAACCGCAGCAGGCACCGCCAGGCAAAGGTCACGGTGCATATACAACGCCTCCTCTCCTTGCTGCTTTTCCTAGCGGGACAGAAGAGCCTCTGTAATATTCATTAGGGATGTAGGGCTTCCTGCAGTCGTGGGATTACACAAACCAAACACATAGAAATGAAAATGTTGTTTGTCAATTTCCTCCAATTCATGTCAGCTGAGGAAAAACAAACCACTGTGGGAATGTTTGATAGGGTTTTACCAAAACTCTGATAGGAAGTTAAGTAAAACAAATATCTGATGATGAAATGTGATTGGGTGAGACAGAAGACCAGCTGATGCTTGTCTGGTGTGCACGTGTGCCTGACAGCACCTTCCTAGAAAGCAGAGTATCAACTGTGTCAAATCAGATGGATTCCATCCATCCATCCATCAACAACAAAAGAAAAGAAAAAAAAACACTTCAAAACTCAAATCTCATTAACATTTTTGCTTCCTGTTTGGATGTACACCGCGTGCAGAATTATTTTCTGATCATATTTTTTTTACCAATTTCAAACCACATCAATTTTAACTACTATTAAATTTTGCATTTAATCATTTATAAGTGATATATAATTGTTCATAAAGGCTGGTAATAAAAAACACCTTTCAGGTGTGCATAATTATTAGGCAGGTTTTCTTTTACAGGCAAAACTAGCCCAAAAACTCAGAAAAGTCAAAGTCAAAAATTATTAAATGCCCATGAGAAGAATGCAATACTAATGCAATACTAGAAATTGCAAAGTTAAGGCATGACCATTGGACAGCAAAATGCTCATTGGGGCAGCAGAGTCAGACAAAAACGGGTGGAGAAGAAAAGACTCGTTAACTACAAAATAATTAAGAATTAAGGTGAAGAATTAAGTGTAAAACCATCAGGAACCCATTAGTCTCCAGCGCCACCATTTTTCAGAACTGCAACCTACTCCAGAAGTCTCCAGAAGTGCAAGGTGTCAGGATCTCAAGAGACTTAGGTTAGGTAAAGAATCCTAAAAAATGACCCCCACTTAATAAGAATCAAAAGCTGAAGTGTTGTAAAATACATGAATACTGTTTTTTTTTATAGGCTTTATAGACAGACAGATTGAGAGTGACTCTTTAAGGACCAGCACCACATCCTCTTGTACCACTGTTTGAAAAATGTATCTTCCAGAATATGGCAGTAAGTTTTGTATGACCATTTTTAGTCCATCTCTGCAAGACGGACTTTTCAGGATAGGAGATGAACTCCGCCCTCTTTTTGAAAGGGGCCCGGGATCAGCAGCTCCTTTGCAATTAAAGGGACACACACAAAAACGGCTATTTTAACATGCTATAAAAAAAATTATATGTGGGGTATTTTGAGCTAAAACGTCACATACATACTTTAGGGACATCAGAAACTTCTTTGACTTCTTGTAAAAAGGGGCATAATAGGTGCCCTTTAAAAGATGAATTAGTTGACGGCAAAGGTAATGCAAATGCAAAAACAACGATAATGAGCATGCATAATTAAATATTAAGTAGTTTCAACAAATTAAAAAAATAATAATAATTCTCTAATACTGGCCACTTACTGATATGATACCAACATATTGTGCATCCCTACTGGTTAGGATACTGTGTCACAAACAGAACAGAAATAAAATACTTATTTATAAGTTATTTAGACGGAGGTGGTGTCAGTAAAGTAGACTGGGTCAAGCAACTGAAAGCCTTTTCCTGTGCTCCTCTGTGCTGTACACCTGATGTTAGGCGTAGTAATGGAGTCATTTACCTCAGCTGTCAGAACATACAAAATAACTGCCCTTCCCTGGATCCCCTGTGGTATCCGAGCTAACAGATAGCATTGTGTTTGGCTGGCAATAAAGCCCTTCGAAGTTGCATCTAAACAACTGTGTGACATGATGAATGTCCAGGTCTTGTTTTGCTGCCTGGAGTTTTTCCTCACTCTGTCTGCACTGTCATGTTCACACAAGTTTTACATCAGAAACTAATGCTGCGTTTTATTCAAAATCTGATGTGGGATCTTCCGACATGATATCTCTGACTTTCAACCATAAAGAGCTCCTTTAAAAAGAAGACATTTGAACACCTGTCTCTCTGAACATTTGGGTAAATAGGTGATGTAAAAACTTGCATGAAGTTCGATATAAGTTTTTTATATAATAGAACAATTTACATAAACTACCATGCAAAATTTTGGGACCAGAATGATTTTCTTAAATACGGCTCTTATGCTCATCCAAGCTGCATTTATTTGCTCAGAAATACAGTAAAACCTCTAATATAGTGAAATATTACAATAATTTCAATATATTTTAATATGTAATTAATTTCTGATTTCTAATTGATTGCAAATCTGAATTCTCAGCACCCATTCTACCAATCTTCTATGTCAAATAAAGTGATATATATAATTAACAGTCCCACTTTATATTAGGTGGCCTTACTTATTTGTTACAATGCACTTATTGTGCACATACATGTTTTTACATTGTACTTATACCTTTAAAAATACCTGCATGTAATTACATCTGTAATTAATTTCTGTAATTACATTTATAATTACACTGTTAACCCATCCCTTTATCTTAACCAACCATTAAACCTACCCATACCACCAAAGCTGTCCCTAACCTTACCCGTATCCACCTCAATAGCAGCCACAAGTGTTTTGCAATACAAAATGAACACAATAAGGACATTGTACTTATTTTTTGATACAAGTACACAGTATTTAAGGCCATTTAATATAAAGTGGGACCTAATTAACTAATCTATCTTAAAGTCCCCCTGTAGTCAATAATTTTAACCCTCTGGGGTCTGAGGATTTTTGGGGCCCTGGAGAAGTTGACATGCCCTGACATTTGTGCTTTTTTCAGTTGTTCATAAACATAAATGACACAAGTGGCAAAAAAACTTGGCTACCATAATATGTGAGGAACATGTATGTACATGTTTGTGTTTTTGAAGGAATAATGTTTATGCGTGGTTATTGAAAAAACTAAAAACTTAAGTCACTGAAATAAAGCCAAAAAATATATATTAAATAGGTGTTCACAAGACTTCTGGGTATTGGAGGTTGTAGACTAGAGTTTTTGCTTCAGAATGATGTAAAAATTATCCTGCCTACTCGTTCATTTATAACAATATATTGATTTAGTTTTTGTAAGACACTTTTTGTCAAGAAACACAGGCGTGAATCATCATGAATAATGGGTGATTTACACCTAAGACAAAAGAATCGCATAATGACCTGTAATGACTTGCATAATAATGAGGCCTTTCAGTCAGGTAGGCTGTGAAAAAACCCCTCTGTGATCATGTCTCAAACTCATCATGGTGTATATCAAACATACAGAAAAAACAGCAATACTGTGAAATATTATTACAATTTAAAATAATGGTATTCTATTATACACTTTAAAATATAATGTATTTCTGTGATGCAAAGTGTCTGAACAATTATGTTACCTCTATGGCATTTCATATAGCCTTTTAGCTTAAAAGCATGCACATTATTCTAAATTATTCTATTAGTATTTTGAGTCTCTTTCACACTGGTAAGAAAAAAACCGAGGTGGTATCGCCGGCGTGACCACCGACCCGAGGGAGTTAAACCCTTAAAACCAATCTTTGATCACCAAAATTACTTATGTAAACATTTTCTAATTTTAAAAAAACTTTTAAAAAAAAGTCTTCATGCCTTAAAATAGATTGAATGTAACTCTACACCCTTGCCTCATTTAGTATACATGGATCTATGAATATGCTAATTAGCCCCGCCTCCACTCACCCGCATGAGCTCAGAGATCTACTCGGTAAACACTGCACAATGGTATCTTTTTTTACAACATCGGATACATAACTAATTAATATGATTAGCTTTTTGCTTGACTACATTATCAAACAGCTAATAATGTGTTGCTAATGTTACACAAACAACGTTCCCATTTGTCAGACAACTGCCTTCTAAAAATCAGTGTCCTTAACACTTTGAACAACTCAGAACGTCAGTGGAGAAAGTTCAGCATAACATCGTAATATACAGGTGCTGGTCATATAATTAGAATATCATCAAAAAGTTGATTTATTTCACTAATTCCATTCAAAAAGTGAAACTTGTAAATTATATTCATTCATTACACACAGACTGATATATTTCAAATGTTTATTTTTTAATTTTGATGATTATAACTGACAACTAAGGAAAATCCCAAATTCAGTATCTCAGAAAATTAGAATATTACTTAAGACCAATACAAAGAAAGGATTTTTAGAAATCTTGGCCAACTGAAAAGTATGAGCATATACAGCACTCAATACTTAGTTGGGGCTCCTTTTGCCTGAATTACTGCAGCAATGCGGCGTGGCATGGAGTTGATCAGTCTGTGGCACTGCTCAGGTGTTATGAGAGCCCAGGTTGCTCTGATAGTGGCCTTCAGCTCTTGTGCATTGTTGGGTCTGGCATATCGCATCTTCCTCTTCACAATACCTCATAGATTTTCTATGGGGTTAAGGTCAGGCGAGTTTGCTGGCCAATTAAGAACAGGGATACCATGGTCCTTAAACCAGGTACTGGTAGCTTTGGCACTGTGTGCAGGTGCCAAGTCCTGTTGGAAAATGAAATCTGCATCTCCATAAAGTTGGTCAGCAGCAGGAAGCATGAAGTGCTCTAAAACTTCCTGGTATACGGCTGCGTTGACCTTGGACCTCAGAAAACACAGTGGACCAACACCAGCAGATGACATGGCACCCCAAACCATCACTGACTGTGGAAACTTTACACTGGACCTCAAGCAACGTGGATTGTGTGCCTCACCTCTCTTCGTCCAGACTCTGGGACCCTGATTTCCAAAGGAAATGCGAAATGTACTTTCATCAGAGAACATAACTTCGGACCACTCAGCAGCAGTCCAGTCCTTTTTGTCTTTAGTCGCTTCTGACGCTGTCTGTTGTTCAAGAGTGGCTTGACACAAGGAATGCGACAGCTGAAACCCATGTCTTGCATACGTCTGTGCGTAGTGGTTCTTGAAGCACTGACTCCAGCTGCAGTCCACTCTTTGTGAATCTCCCCCACATTTTTGAATGGGTTTTGTTTCACAATCCTCTCCAGGGTGCGGTTATCCCTATTGCTTGTACACTTTTTTTCTACCACATCTTTTCCTTCCCTTCGCCTCTCTATTAATGTGCTTGGACACAGAGCTCTTTTGCAATGACCTTTTGTGTCCTGCCCTCCTTGTGCAAGGTGTCGACAGTTGTCCAAAAGACGACCATTAAGTCAGCAGTCTTCCCCATGACTGTGTAGCCTACAGAACTAGACTGAGAGACCATTTAAAGTCCTTTGCAGGTGTTTTGAGTTAATTAGCTGATTAGAGTGTGGCACCAGGTGTCTTCAATATTGAACCTTTTCACAATATTCTAATTTTCAGAGATACTGAATTTGGGATTTTCCTTAGTTGTCAGTTATAATCATCAAAATTAAAAGAAATAAACATTTGAAATATATCAGTTTGTGTGTAATGAATGAATATAATATAAAAGTTTCCCTTTTTGAATGGAATTAGTGAAATAAATCAACTTTTTGATGATATTCTAATTATATGACCAGCACTTGTACATCATACACCTGATATATTGCTAAATCTACCTGATTTTTCATATCAACAGAAGAAATATACAGGGATAACCTTCTCTTGAGACTCCCCTGCTTCAGAACAGTAATAGTTAATGATATGCTAAAGCCTGCCGGCACATTGACAGGATTGGTTAGGGTAGTTTGTGACGCAAGAAACACCAGCGATTTCAAACCGCATTTTTGAAACAGTGTTTTAGATCACTGCAGTTTTAAAGAGAAAATACTCATCATTGGTGTTGACTTAATGCATATTAAAAACACCACAGACAAACATTAAAAACTTGATTTTCACCACAGGGGTACTTTAATCTGTTTGTCTGGCATCATGCAGGATCTCTGTAAAATTGGGGTTGTAGATTTCAAAATGTCAAAATGTTAGAAGTCCATCATCAAGTGTTGCTCTATTATATTTTTTCAAGTATGGACTGTAGCATAAGGCATGGGAATAAAAGATAAGGGGAATAAATTGAATGATGCAATAATCTGGACAGCAAAACAAGACCTCTGTAAAAACAAAAAGAAAAAAAAGGCCAAATTGGTGAAGTGACAGAGAGGTGGATCTGCCAATAAGACACTCAGTTGAGTGAACTATGTGGCCAGTGAGCCTTGCGCTAAGTCTACAACCTATTTGATGTGTTGATAGTGCTGCGCACAGGAAGTGAAGCGTAAAGGGCAGCGTATTCAGTATCGTGACAGGTTAGCACTGGCGTACCTTTTATCTTATGATAGTGCACCCAGACGCAGCACCTGACACCTGGTTGTATAGCACAGAGTGACTAAAACTGACCCAGATAGATGTTTGATCATGGTAAAAAAATAAAATAAAAAAAAAAACACCAAAGAACCTCTATTAGTCTACCACTGCATTTTACTTCACTACCATGAGAACTGAATTAGACAAGAGTTAGAGAATTCATAGCTGATGACAGATTGTCCAGTAACATCATTTACATCATCTGCAATGCAACTAACTAAGCATCATAGCACAACTCCAACAGTTTATAAATACTTAACCAGTCCATATACACATAAGAAATTGTGCGCAGGTAGGCAGACTGTGCCATAGGAAACTGTAGCTTAAAGTGTTTCACATTTCAGACATACTGTAATTCTCCTCTCGTTAATGCTGCGCCACACATTATTCCGCCTCTTTTGTAAGGTTCTTATAAGATGTACTTTCGCATGAAGGTTGATCTGCATCACAAAGGTTTCTTAACCTGCCAGCTCTCAGCAGTCTATTCCTAAGAACTGTCAAAAAATCGATTGACACATAAATGTGTAAAATGGTGCTAAGTTAATTACATTTAGATTAATTAATCACTTATTTGTCATTTAACAGCCACTTTTCATTTAACACACCTCACAGTTTACAACTGGAGCAGCCTGAGGTTAAATGCGACAGCAGAGGGATAGTGAAACCCAGCACTTCACATAAGGATACAGATCACTGGGATTTAAACGTGGGTTACAATCCAGAGCTTTAACCCAAAATCTAGCTCAAAACTGACAACATAAAGGTTTTTGAGGAAAGGTTTTTGAGATGCAGTAAATTTGCTTGAGGTAATATGAGTTCCTTGAGGAGACACCTGTCATTGGTAATGGTGTATTGGTATTGATATGGTTCGTAGGATGAAATCTGAAATGGGGCTCCAAGATGCAGCTATGGTTTCGATATAAACACAAGATGGAATTACCGACAGAAAACCAAATCACAGTGATACCTGACAGACAGCAGTGGCATATGAGGCCTTACTATTTACCTCAGGGGAGCACTTAACCGACTGTTCACCCAGCATGCACTTCCATCAAGCTTACAGGTGATTTTGTGCCTTTACATCCTGAAAGTGATCTGAATCTACATTCAGTTTTAAAACCCCAGAATTCGTACAAGTTCATTTGATTTCTTAATTACTATTATTATTATTATTATTATTATTTTTATTTTTTTTACTATTTCTTCAAAAATAACAATAAAAGAGTAAAACATTTCATGCACTACCATTCAAAAGTTTTGGGGTTGTTTTAATGGTTTTTAAAAGAAGTGTTTTATGCTTTACTAAGGCTGCATTTAGTAGATTAAAAATACACTAAACAGTAATATTGTAAAATATTATTATTTAAAATGACTGTTTTCTATTTTAACATTTTAAAATGTAATTTATTCCTGTGTTAAAGCTGAATTTCGGCAGCCATTAGCCATTTTCATGAACAAAGATCAAAAGAACGTCTTTTATTTGAAATAGAACTGTTGTTACAGTACATTATATAAGTCTATATGGTCACTTTATCAATTTAATGCATCCTTGCTGCATAAAAGAATTGTTTTTATTTTAAATTTGACCCTAAACTAGAGTGTATCTTTTGTATACTAACAGTTGCTCAGCTATTATTAATAATACCTTATTTTCAGACAATCACTCAACAAATCTGGTAAACTCTGCAAATGTAATGATGGCACATCTGTAATTTAACCAAGCTAAGTATTAAAATATGCCCGTCATTCCATTATATATTTCAAAGTTTGTTTTCATTCAGACATGGATGGCAGAACGTGAAGTCTTATTTGCAGAGTCATTTAAGAAAACAAGTGCTTTTTATTTCTGTACAACTGATAATTTCTCATCAGATTTTTTTCATCATTAGCTTCCTCTGAGAAAACTGTTTTGTCCTCTGTTTTGGCACATTCTGTCCTGGTTAGCTTAAGGCCTTGAAAACATATCCATCACCTTTGTATGAACCCACAGTCTTTCTAAGTTTCTTAAAACATCCAATTAAACTACTTTAGACACATTGTGCTGAAAAAAGACAAGTTCACCTGAAGCAGAGAAAATATTCCATTTGAAAGGACATTTCCAGTGTGTGCTCCATGATAATGATGAGGAAGGCATAATAATCATTCTATGTGGAACAAAGGGGAGATGATTTATACTCCTCTCTTCATCCATTTGCATTTTATTAAGTAACTGCCTGCCTGTAATGGCCAGACAGAAATTAAGGTACCGAAGATAAGAACTTTAGGTTAAGCATCATTACACCAAGAGAGATGAATTCTTTGATGAAGATGACAGCAAAGAAATCCATTGAGCGCACCTTCATCAAGGTCTGCATTGATCTTTTGGCACAGAGGAGCTGGGGATATGCATAAAAGTCCTGCAGTTATGGAACCTGGGAACAGAGCCGTTTCGTCAAATACATGAGTTATGAGTTTACCTAAAGATGTCATGGCACGTTTGGCTTCAAAACAAGGTCACGCATCTCTCTGGATACACCTCAACTCTCGGCTTTGTTTCGTCTGTAAGGTTAGCTGTAGGCGTATGCTTATTGTTTTTGGAAGATAATGACCCCTTGATACTTCTTAAGATCAATACAGCTCACCTATACTGTCTAGGCCAAAATATATGAGTGCTGCAGAATGAAAGCGTGAGAAAACCATCAAAATAGGCTCTCCTAGACCTAACGGTGGGATTTTGGATCCAAATCTTTGTTGGTGAAACGCCTCAATCCAACTTCACTCTTTTGTCTCATAGTGCATCACTCCAAATGCTGAATTAATCATTTAAAAATTACAAGGAGGTTCTTTTGAAGCCTCCTTTTGCCATCTTTTCATGAATGGAATGGAAATTATGTTTTAATAGTCATCTTCCTCAAATTTGCAGACGCTGCTCACAGGCAACAACGTATTTTTAAAAAGTTGAAAAAGAAAGCGTTTGATTTTAAATGCACTGTCGAAGCACACAAAGGAAAAAGTCATAACTGACAAGTTAAGAGGCTATTTCAGACACTGATACATCAGTTGCCTGACTCTCGCAAAAATACTGAATAGCAAAATGACAGGCGTAGAAAAACGAAAGAGAATTTTGAGGACTGAATGTGAAGGAAAGCTGATATGACTAATATTTCAATGTGAAGATATTTTTTAAGAGATAAAAGGCCCTTTCCGTTACGTCACAGACATAGGAAGGAAAGATGGGCATTTGAAACAGAATTTTAAGAGCCTCTGTAAAACATTTCAATCTTTTTAGGGCCAACTCTGTAAGGGGATGGAAAAATTGTGAGGTAATATTGAAAGCTAAAGCACATGCTTACTAGCAATAAGAGGGACAAACTGAATAAGGGTGATGGGAATAAACTGAATAACCTTATTATGCGTAAAAAGCAAGTACATTCTTTGGGGAATGCATTGAAACATCCCATGATTTCGTTAATTAAAAGTAAATGATAATATGTATAATAAAGGATATAAAGTGCAAATGTTCCTCTGAAACTCGTTAATGTATAATCAATCAATTACCTCTTTAATATTTCTTTCCCCTGTGGTCTGCAAGTGTAAAACCTAAACAGTTTATAGAAAATAGATGTCCTGATTCCTGTAAATTACTTGTTTGATACCTTTTACTAGTTCCATACAATACAAATCGCAAATAAAATAAAAGGGTTTATACTTGATTCTCATAATAGTGAACTGGGTGCTACAACACCACATAAAGTATGTGAAAATAACCAATGCAGTGACGCAACATACACTAATAAAAGCTGTGATGTAGTGTACTGCACTGTATGCTGAGACTTCATTTTTCAAGCAGGCCTCTTTGCATTCCGAACAATCAGTCATGCTGACAGCTGGCCAGAGGGCTCTTGCCCATGTGTCAATCAGCAGACAAGAGAGGCGTCACCATAAGACTCTTCAGCAAGCTAATATACAGATATTTTACATCTTGTGCTGTTGTCACTTGATATCTTGATCATCTAGTTTTGCCCTAACGATTTGTTAATTTATGTGCTGTGTATTATTTCTATAGGAATATGATCACAGAATTTACAATAACCTCAGCACACTCTCTGCTGTATCATCATTGTTTTAATTAGGAATGGCTGCAGGTGAAGATCATGTACTGTATCATGGGCATCGATAGCACAAGAAAATCTATATGGGATATTCATAGATTTAGATCAATAGTCCTTATGATGCAGCATACTAAATGCAGCATCGGATGTATTGATAGACTCAAAATAATAATTTTCATGAGCATTTAAAAAAATAATTCGAATTATTTAGAAAAACCATTAAAAACAACAACATATGAAATGATGGGCTCCATATTATAAAACCCTGCATTTGAATGAATTCCACCGGTAGCCCTCAAGCTCAGCTGATGTAAAACAACCAACCACCAACACCACAACACTTCACTCCATTGTTTTCTAATTTCAACTTGAGCTTTATGGAACAATACATCTCTGTATAATTATCATAATGTGCATTCACATAACAAATGGGTGGTTTTAATATACAGTCACTTACTGAGGCAAATACATTAGCGCTCATGCAAAAACAGAGTCTGTTTGGGTGGAATATGGCACAGTTCATCTATAGGTACTACAAATGCTGAAATCTACACAACTGGCTTATTTATATATACGCTTGCACAGTATATCAAAAGCTGTACTACAGGTTTCGAAAAATGCACTTTTTTTGCAAATAAATCAATACTCTAAATATAAACTAATTGGAATGAATGGGTCTTTTAGACTCACAGATTTCTGAATTGTGTGCTAGCTGTTGCAATACGAAACTGGTGTAATGTGTTCGTTTTAAATCTGTTTGTTCATTGACCTTATTAGCAGTTAACGTCAATGTGAGAACACACTATCCCCTCCACTGACTCACAGCTTAACTGCGCTTCCCCTTGTCACTATCGGTTATGTATGTCATTCTCTTTCATTGTCAGACTGTTGGCAAATATAAATGTGCAAAACATATGTTGCATATCCCTGCTGATCACATCTGATGGCTAATCTATAGCTATATGCCATATCTATTATGAATTGCCAAAAAGCTACCCAGAAAAATACAACTGAGAGCAGCTAGCAGATCACGTCATAAAACTCAGAAGTTTCATAATAAACATAAATTTCACCCATCACACAATTTTAATATTGGGTCAGTTGTGTTCAGCATGCAGAGAATAGGATTGTGAACAAGGGCAGAGCTATACAGCAGGGGGGAATTCATTCAAACACATTGACTATTCAATATCTTGATAATTATCTTTTATCATTTATATCAAAAAGACTACATTTGTATTAAAAAAAAGACTACTCTGGGACCATTCACTGAAATAACAGTTTGAAGCAATTCACAAAAATGAATCAAACTAATCACTGTTTTTACTGCGTGATTTTAAACACAAGATGCTTTTAAAACATCTTAATGCTCTCATACTTGAGTCTACTCTAATGACATAGTCTTTAGAACTTAAGAACTTAATGGCCAAATAAAAAGTGCATTAAAATCATTATTATCAAGATGTTGCTTAAAGTGCCCCATTATGCTTTTTTTGAATAATGCCTTTCATGCATTGTGTAATAACAGTTTGTTAAAGTAAAATGTCTGCAAAGTTTTAAAGATTAAAGTACACGACAAATAAAGTTATTGTCTTCTAAAAGAAAGAATCAATTCTGAACTGCTGAAACGAGTCGTCAGCAATTCCAGTCTCATTTCCTGTTACATACATAATAATGTAAAAATTTAACAAATTTGCATAATGCAAGCCTGTGGTCTTCATTGACTGCCCGTAAACATTGTCTACTTTGACCTGCCCTCAAACACTGTAGTTGTAGCTGAGGCCTGAAAGAGTTTTTGTTGTTGAGAAGATGCTGTTTTCAGCGCTGCAAATACACTTTGCATGCACACAGGATGAGGACTTGTGCTGGAATTGATTTTTTGAAGAAAAACCTGTGGCATCATTCATCCTGTATCACTGTATCAAGCTCTGAGGAAGCCTCCAGAGCTGAAATTTAGAATTTGTTTCTGACGTGCGCTGTAAGCGGTAGACCAATCACAACAGACTGTGGCATCTGATCAATCAGAGCAGAGCAGGCTTTCGGTAAGAAGGGGTTTAGAGAGACTGAATGTTCGAACAAACTGTTTTCAGACTCTTTGAGAAATTAGGTGATGTGCAATGTATATTATGAGAAAATGTAAGTGTTTTTTGACCTTGGATGAATGTAAACCTATTGTAGGAGACCTCCAAAATAAAAGTAGGAACCTTTAAAATAGCATAATAGTGGAACTTTTAGGGGCATTTTATATAACCAGCTAAATTATATCACCAGCAAAATCATAGTGAACTAGTGTTGTCAAAAGTACCCTCCGTAATACCAAGTCGGTACTGAAATTTGAAAAATGTGATGCTTTGAGCGCTGTTGAGCAGATTCGTAAATGCCTCTGATTGGCCTTTGTGTTCACACGCTGATCATATGTCTGATTGGCTACAGTGATCAACACACGGGAGCGTTTAAAAGCACACAGAAGTATTTGAATTTAAAAGCGTCTTTCAGCGGACCAGTCCTGCTTTCAAACGCTTCCATGTGTATCTGTGTAATCGCTCGGTGAAGAGCGTCCTTGATGTCTATTTAGAACATGTTTTTGAAGCGTTGATCATTGTAGCCAATCACAGACATATCTGATGAGCGCACACAAAGGTCATTCAGAGATGTTTACGAATCTGCTCAACAGCGCTCAAAGCGTCACATTTTTCAAATTTCAGTACCGACTTGATTTCGCAGTTGGTACTTTTGACAACACTATAGCGAACATGTTGTTTCAAAATATATTTCCATGCCCTATTGTAAAAATTGTAATCATACAGTATATGAGAATCTTTTTTTAAATAAGATAACTGACCTGGACATGGCATTGGCAAACTGAATTGGCAAACTGACATGTAAAATTGACCACAAGTTGACTGTCTAAACACTGTAAATTGTGGTGTAAAGACCAGGGATAATGAAAAGTCAGACAGCAGACAGTACTGCTGATGCTACCCAATGTTTAGTTCCTAATGACTTAGCATCTTTTAAACAAGATCAAGGAGGAAGTCTTAACTAGATTATCCCTGAGATTTAGTGTAGTAACAGCAGGATGTCCATGGCATGTTTACATATCTATTCCATTAGTTTAGAGCCATTATAAGCCTCATAGACAAGAACGCCTGCAATGTAGATACTGCAATTCTGAGATATCCTTGCTATGGAATGGAACAAAGAATTTCTCCTGTTTAAAAACTGTAAAATATCTTAAAAAACCATTTGATTAATGTACAGTTCAGTTGTGGATGATTCATAGTGGTTGAGCAAAGTATGCCAGATCACCGTAGTCTGCTGCATCCTCCACAACATAGTACTCAGAACAGGCACTTTGTGGCATTCAAATTGCATTCAGCACTGATTTTGTATGTGTTTCTGCAGTTATGTGATTTGCATAATTATTTTAGTGAATAGGGCACTAAAGCAATGCATATAGCAATTGCAAAACACGATCTGAAAGAGAACAAATGTAGGTGTCACGGGGTGGGCGGTAATACATCTTTCACAGCCATACTATATATTTAAACAACAACATTTAGAAACCAGCCAATGCCCTGATCTCCATACTCATTAGTTCAATCATTAGCTTTGACCCAAAACCTAGTGATAGTATCATAAGGACACTCCTAAAACCTGTTCCAAAAGAAGCCAAAAGGCAACAATAAAAATAAATAAATCAGATGGCAGATAAAGTGAGAGAAATCTGTTACTAAAAAATATAAGCAAATAGTCACATTACATGTGGAGCATTATTTGTGTGCTGGATGGAGTTGCATGGAGAGTGCTCTAAATCAGTCAGTTATAGACCAATTTGGAGCAGACGTCACAGTTACATCACTTCCAGCCACACGTGCATAATGGTGGCAGAAAAATAGTGGTAACAAGTGGAGGAAAATCAGCAAAATCCAAAGAATAAGAGAAATTTAGTTGTGTCTTTGGATGTCAATATTGGAATGAAAAAAATATAGTCTTTATTTTTATAGAATATGCATATGCCGTTCATAGGGGACATACCTAGCAGTTACAGAATTAAATGTAACATTTTACATAAACAAGTTTTAAACATACCCTATAACATTTTTATCTCACAATTCTGAATTGTTCTCTTGTATTTGTGTGTTTATATCTCTCAGTTCAACTTTATAACTCGCAATTGAGAGTTTATATCACAGTTCTGAGGGGAAAAAAGGTCAGAATTGCGGGATATAAACTCACAATTCTGAGGAAAAAAGACAGAATAACGAGTATATCTTACAATCTCTGTTTTTCCTTCTAAGCATTGTGAGGTACAAACTCGAATTTGTGAGAAAAAAAAAATTATTCCGTGGCTTCCACACACTGCTACTGTAGAACTTTCATTTTCTGCCACCAGGCAGGCTCTGCCAACAACAACAAAAAAAATTTCATCACTGTTTGCAAACACAAAATAGTTCTATGGGGTTATAGATCAGACAGGATGTTACCATAGAATACAACAGCCTATGCAGACAGTAAACAATAGAACTATTGTCTATACAGAGAACAAAAAAACCCCAAAACAAACAAAACAAAACAAAAAATAAATCCAAAGCACTAAACAAAACATGAAAACAAAAAAAAAGCACAAAACAAAAGCACAAAAAACAAAACAAAAATCAAATAAAATTCCTTTAATAAATAATTATGAAGGCTATTTGTTTTCTTTTTTGAAAAATAAACTTTAAATAATACTATTGACTTTTTAAATAAGACAAAAACAAATCAAGCAAATAAAGTACTTTGAAACTGTAGCAAATACGGACTACTGGGCGAAATAATGAATAATCTCAATGAAAATCACAAAGTGACATGAAGATTCTTCCTATCATAATGTTGGGGTAGGATCTGAACTGCACAGACATGAAGGCGCACTCAGAATCTCTGTGGTGGAACACTCAGTCTTTGATCTGGGAATAGAGGAGAGGAGACTGCTGATCCATTTCCTCTTTCCCTGTGACCCATTTTCCTGCGACTCATGCTACAGTGAGATTGCCTCGCAACCCCTGGACCCTACAAACACTCCTTCTTGCGAACGCAAAAGATTGAATCTAATTATTTCCTAATCCTTTTTTTAGCTCCAAGTTTATGATTCAAATTTATACACCCACACAGATGGACGAGCCACTAACGGCGGCTTAGGTTGTGCATTCGGCTCGTCGTGGCAGAAGTCGTGTGCGAATCGGCTTCAAGCCCTCGCCATCCAGCAGTAATTAAATCCTGTGCCTTGACAAGCAAGAGGCCGCGGCGAGACAGACATAATTGCAGCTTTTGAGATATTCATACGCAAACTGCTTTGTATACTGTGACAGCTTAGCAGGTTCAGCCAACACAAACTTGAGTCTAATTAATTTGAATCAGTAATTTGCATAACTAAATCAATTCTCATAATCACGAGGCGTTTCACCCTCAGCAATAAACATCTGTGTCCTTTGTGGTTTATTACAAAAAAAACATAGCTGAGCTTTATGTATGCACGTGTATGTTGAGGCATATTTTGCAAACGCTTTTTCTAATAAATATTTTACATTTGCACTTTCATTTAAAAAATATTTAACTCCATATTTTATGCTAATGTTCCCCTGGGTTTGCCAGCACGAGAAGCTCGCTAAGGAAATTAAGCAGTCATGCCTGTAAGCGGCATGTTCTGCAGACCTGCAGAATCACAGCGGATAGAAATTCTTGTCTAGGAGCTACTTGGCATAATGTGTGATGTTCATGAAATATAAACCACCCGGGCACAGAAACGATTTAGTACCTTTGGAACAAACATTGAAAAGAGCTGAAACATTCAGGTACAAGGCCAACATGGAAGTCACATGTGTGAGAAATGAAAGCTAGGGGGCTCAAAATGTAATATGACACCCCCAACAGTGTGTCCCCCTGCAGATCACTACAGATGTCATCCCATGGCTCCATGTTTGCCGTTCCACCGTGTTCCCATTGTAATTATACTGATTCAGTGCTGCAAGAGAAGAGTTCTTTCCCTATGGCAGCAGAACTCCCCATCTGGTCATACATGCATCTTGCATGTTAAATGGTTTCAATCTCCTTCTCCTGTTGGCCAGATTATAGGAAAAATGGCATCACTGATCCTTGAACTCAGATGAACAGAGTATTTAACTGACACTCCCATCATCCCTTATTACATGGCTCCACTGAGCAATTAGATATTTTAAATGATGACTGCTATGGTTTTCTTCAGTGGAACACGTTGGGTTTGTACATATTCTATCCCCTAAACCTACTCCTTAGCCTAACTATAACAGAAAACATTCTGCATTTTTTATATATATATATATTATATATTATATATATATATACGCTGTTGTCCAAAAAAAAATGCCCTCACAAGGACAAGGATTTCAGATATTGCCATCTTTGTGGGGACAATTTTGTCCCCATAATGTAGGGTTTACCAGGACCCCTCCCACACATAATATATATACACATGTGATATTTTGAAGAACACTGAGGTCCAAACAACATTAGGCCAATTGGCAACACTTTTCAAAATATCTTCTTTTGTGCTCCACAGAAGAAAAAAAAAAGTCAGGTAAGACATGAGGGTGAGCAAATGATAATTTTAATTTTTGGGTGAACTATCCCTTTAAGCTGACTTACAACTAAGAAAATTATTAATACTATTAAAATAAATTATTACCAATTGTTATTCTTATCAACATTTATTCTCAAACTTTTTCGAAAGCCAAACCATTTTGACAAAAATATATACCCTCTTAGATTTTACCTTAATATTTCAATAATTTAATAGCATATTTGCATATAATAATAATAGTTTTTATATTATTATTTTAACTCTAAATATAAAAAGACAAAATATATTACTATTGTAAAAAAATAATCTGAAACGCAGCACATCAGACTCAGGGGCCATTTACACGACACAGTTTTCAACTAAAAACGTAAAACTTATTGCGTTTTGGCCATTCATTTACACGACAATGGCTTTTGGGGTGCCTGAAATGCAAACTTTTGAAAACGGGTTTCAAAGTGCAAGTTTTTGAAAAAAACCAAAAAAAACACAAAAACAAAAACAACAACATAAATCTGTGGAAACGATGACGTCATGCACATGTGTATTACATGCTCAGTCTATAGTGTTTCATCCCCATCTAATGGCCTGGCAGCATAACAGCATTTTAGTGTGAATGGATCCATGTGAATGGGGATCGCTTTGAAAATGGTGTCGTATGTACCCAAAAAACAAAGGAAAAACTTCTCCATTTTAAGCATATCGTTGTCGTGTAAACGTACCCTAAATCACAGCCTTTTGTGATTTGTTAAACACACTAAGCCATATCACAATTTCAATTTTAATTTGATACATTGTGCACTCCTATTTATTTTAATGATTAACATTTTTATGATTTCATTAATTAGCTTTTCTTCAACTCACAAGCCCCCAGGTGTTCCCTTTTTGTAAAACGCTGGCCTGTTTTAACGCAAATCAATATTCCATGCCCATATATTCACTTAAGTATACAGCCATGTAAAAAGTGGAATAATATACAGTCATCCAATGCTAAAAACAAACAAACCCCAACAGGGTTTACCTGTTTAACCCCTGTATAATCAGATGATAATGACTGGCTGACTATACATTACCCCTTACTAACATCAGTAACAGATTTACAGAAGTGCCCCCAGAGAACAAGTCATTTAAAAGAAGAAAAACAAGAAATCTGGTGTCCATTTACACTTGAATCTCTTTTTGTGTGTACTGTATGTGTGTGATCCGAGAGTTGTGTTGTCCCCCAGTTCAAACATCGGCCTGTTTAAGCTGACTGATACCAAACTGATGCCATCCGTTCATACAGAGAACGTATCTCACACTGTCAACTACGCAAGCTAATGAAATCGCAATGACAAGGCTGACTCAGTGAGTAATCTAATATGATATTCATGTAACTGAATAAAATCTGTGTGCAGATCGTATCTGTCATTGTTTGTCTCTGGGTGTGATTCTGTCCCGATTTACCAATGCTGACAAAGGAAGGTGACACACAGTGAGACTGTACTATGCTATGTTCTACAGTACAACTACGCTATGCTAAATGGCATGTAGCCTGATTCGTTTTGGTAATTAGTCCTCTCTCATATCTATAGTACCCCAGAGCTAATGATGTTGGGCAAAAAAAATATTTTCATGTGGCATCTTTTTATATTCATGTCTCAAACTCTCCACTTTGCTGATTGGAGATTTCAATAAAGGGACACGATACTGTCATCTTCCTCCCTTGTCAGAGCGATTAAATTCATTAAAAGCTCTTCAAGTAATTGCGGCTCATCTACAGCAGAGCAAATATTCAATTAATACAGACAATTTAATAACTGTGATTCCCTCAATCCAAAGCACATAACCTTGATGCATGTCTGCTTTTGATTAATTGGTTTTCTATTTTGAGGTCATTTTAATTTCCGTTAACTATTCATTAGTCCATTTATCACGCTGTGGAGAGCCTGGCAATGTAAACTCCTCTTTGACAGAAATTCAAACACATATGTAGGACTTCAAACACACTCTGACTCTTCATTAAGGACTAGACCAGCGCCACACGTTTGAACTGAAATAACGGTGTGAAAAAAAATAAAAGATTTATGCTCCAGCAAATCAGAAGACATAAGGACATTTCTTGGCTACCTGAAACAACCTATGAAATGTTCAAATATGTATACCTTATCTGTACATTAATGATGAGATATTTACAGAAACATCAGTAAATGGGTTCAAATGTGCCACTAAATGCAATTAATCTTTAATTTTTAATTTTTTAAAACTCCTTTTAGTTTGAATTTTTTTCAGTTGCTATTCAACTAAATTGCACATAATGAATCCAACTAATTATTTCATAAGACTTGGCCTGTCAAGAGTGCTTTGGCCAAATTACCATGTAGTGGATTATTATCCTTCTCTGTCTGATTGGCTCTCTAGTCATTGACTGATCTGTATGAGTATGAAACTCTGCCTCTAGTGCATGACCTCAGTCACCCACTGCTGATTTGAAGAGAGGATTTATTAATATGCAAAGCATGTCATCCTCTCACCATTGACAAACAAATGATAGTACTTGTATGTGGTTAGTTTATGCATAACATGCCCATGGATGTTTAAAAAAATAAAATGTACATGAACATTTAGCTCAATAAATGTATATAACCAGTGAAATGTCTATGACTACAGTATATAACAAATACATTTCTATGAATACTGTATATAGCCAAAGAAATATATATGAATATCCTGAGAATTCTTTTGTGATGTATATATATAAGTGATAACCTTTGGTTAGGTGTAGATTAACCCGCTCGCATGGTAAGTTACCTGCATTGACAAGTTAAAGCTGTTATTCATGACTGCAATGAAATAATTGACTGGAAGGGTAAAAATGATGGTTATTTTTGTTAGTTATGATGGGCTACTGTTCATTAGATCTAGCATTCTGCATGCTTTAAATCAGACAGAGATAAAAAAAAATAGAGAGAGAGAGAGAGAGAGAGAGACCTGTGTCTGTGCAGCCTCTCTCTACTGCAAGTGAAGCTGCAAGTTTAATTATTTCAAAAACAGCGGCATTACCACCTTGCTGACAAATATAATGCAGCGACTTAGTAGCAAAGCTATTTTATTAATAGAAGTCACAGGGCAGTGTTGACAAGTTTCTATGCTTCTGAATATTTACTGTCTGTGCGTAGCATGACTTCTGCGTGTGAGTGACGTGTGTGCGTGTGCTTCAATGACGGCAGTCTATTAATATAGAACGGTGCTTAAACTGACTGGACCCACCAGTGCATTACATGGTTTAAACTCACACCTTCCAGCCAATCAGTATATTTGGACAGACCATGGTATAAGAATATAACTTATGAATTTTCTATGAATATAGTATATAACCAAAATAAATTCCTATGACTAGATAGGAATACTAGCCAAAGGAATGTATATGAATATCCTATGAAAGAATGAATACATACCCTGAGAAATGTATAACCAAATATATGTGAATAAATATAGAACCAAAGAAATGTACATGAATTAAGAAACCTAAGATCTATGAATATATTATTTACCCTGAGAAATGTGTTTGAATATATAACCAAATAAATGTATGTGAATATACAGCTAAAGAAATGTATATCTAAGGAATAATTGACGGCAAGACATTGAATTATTAGAAAATAATGCACACCCGAGGTGGTAATGCGGCCACAACATGAAGTGGAGTGGCCGTTACACCGTTATTTTCTAATAATTCAATGGTCTGGAGTCAATTATTCTGCTTATACTACGGTTACCACACCTCAAGACACTGCTCCGATGTTGTATTTCAAGACATTTGTCAGGTTTTTGTCCTTAAAACACTTTAAAACTGATTTCTTACGCATGTCATCCCAAGCCTCCGTTGCTAATTCCAAAATGTCATTTCAGAACTAGTAAGGAAGGCTTGAGCCACTGATAGCAGACTAATACAGTTATTAACGCAGTTAAAAGAGAGAGAGAGAGAGAGAGAGAGAGAGAAAAAAAATAAGCATATGTGAATTAGCCTACCTAAGTCTGTGCGTCTCTCAGCAGTGTCCGGCAGCAGTGTCTCTACTAATAGTGAAATTTAAAATATTATTTATATGTAACCTATAAATATAGTATATGTAATATATTTTCATTATGTAGTTCATTTCGAATGGTCCTGTAGTGTGACAAACCATCTCAATTAATATGAGGTCAAAACTGCTTGCATAATTATTAAAATGTCATTTTAAAATAGTGCTAGTACAGTACAGCATTACACATAGCAGGATATCAGCTACCTATATAAAAATGCACACTTTCAAGCACAAGGCTACGAGTTCACAGTATGTGGCACTTAGCAAAAAAAAAGTAGTGGCAAACAGTACAATTCAAACTAAGCTCCATTATTTACGGTCCTAACCGTTCTGTATCTAGCATAACCACTGACCTAGATGCATTTTTTTCACCAAAGTAGCATTCTCAGAGTTGATCCTAACATTTTGACACTAGAAACAATGTTTACTTTTCCCAAGGAGCTCACCGCACTGATACTGTAGCTGTGCAGACATCAGATAAAACATGGCTTACCTTTCGTCCACCAGTGTTGAGCCTCAGTGGTGTCAAGAAGGGATCAAATATCATATGGCTCGTCTCAATGTTGACTGGAGACTGTCTCTTCCCCACAGAACACAGATTCCATGCAGAATTTACAAGCCCCCAGAACGATGGCACTGCAACAAGAGAAAGTACACAATGATACATTCATCAAACGCTCTTAACTTAAAGCTGCTGTCCGCAACTTTGTGTTTAAGATTTACAAAAATTATATAATGAGAATGTACAACATGAATCCATTTTCCAAACCGTGTTTCTGTCTTACCCTGAATCATTATAGTACACTTATAATAAGTGTTTATATTCTGACTATTTCAGACCGGACTGGTAGGACCCGCTGCAGAGTATCACAGTAACTGCGTGACTCGCCATAGACATACACGGAGAAAAGTAGCTCCGGCTACAATGTTATTCCGCAAGACGTGTAGAGTTCTGTTTATTAACAGCTAGAGGGCCAAAAATCGCGGACTGCAGCTTTAAGAACAAAAACAGTTAATTTTTTCATAATTGATTAAATGATTATAAAACAATTATTCAATGCTTGAATTTATTAAACCACAAAGAAAAAAAAAATCCTGATTCTTTCTGCCTCAAAAAGCATAATAACCACTGTAATAAAAAATGTAGATATTCTAGACTTCATATATAATATTAACAATAATAATAATAATAGTAACAATAATAAGAGCCACAGGTTAATAATTATAAAATATAATATATTTAATAAACCTTGAACCGTAAACCTTGAAATCGAAGCCTTTTTTAATTGCGCTATGATGGTGACGTCATTTCCTGCAATATCTTTTTAAATGTAAAATTGGAGCAGTTTTTGACAGCATCTATGATTATGTACACTTGTATAAATATGATTAATTGGATGAACAGCAACCTCAATTATAATAACACAATTATGAGCAAAAGTAATTTATGGTGGTTTTATGTATAATTCAAATCATGTAAACAATGTTTTAATCAGCTAATACATATTAGTAAAATACATAGACAATATATATTTTGTAAAATGGTGTGATTTCAAACAATTAAAATGTAGGTATCACTGTTTTTCTTTAAATACATACAACATTCCTTACAGCTAAAAGAATTAGCACCATATGAAAGTGAAAATTATTAAGTGATATTAATAGGTATTAAAGCAATGATATTACTTTGAGGTATGCTCTTATTTTAGCTACAGTGTGTTAATATAATTACAGCTGTAACACTCCGACTTCTATTAAATTCAAATTTTATGATCTAGTCTTTCATTTTATAAGTCTATTAATGGCTACAGCTCACAGATACAGTTTCAAATGTCTCTTATACCAAAAGATGGCAGGTAGATTTGTAGCAGTCTGTTATAAAGGAACATGTAAAAAAAAAAATGTTACAACTGCCCTAGGTCTCTCTTACATAACTCTTACTCATAAGAAAGTAGGTGCAACAATATCCCTCTATTCTTTTAAATAACTTTATTCAGCATCGGCGTTCCAGCAGCCCGTGACATTTTCAAGCAATTTAGACGATTTATACAAAGTGTTCGTCTTGGCATTTTCACAGCGTTGTGCTACATGCACCTCCAGCTGACAACCATTACATGAGATGATTGGCAGCCAGCAAAACAGGATTTTTTTTTTTTTTATCAATAATTTATAAGCAGTCAGCAGTGTGGTTAAGGACCTCCAAGCTTGCATCTTCTATCAGGTAAATTCCACTCCTGGAACTTTTTGGTTGGGTGACTTGACCCAGTTGGCTTAGCAGAAAAGCGAGGAGACGTAACAAAATTCATAATGTTTATCCAACCACAATGACATCAGCACTTCTGCCCTCGTTTCAGGCCTCCAAATAAATAAAGACTATTCATAAATCACCGTTCCCATTGTCCCGATGCTAAGAGAAGCAGGTGGTCTCCACACCATATTTTTCATGTTGAGAGCCATAATTTGAGGCTGCATTTTTCTGAACAAGCACCACCTGCTGTTTTCTGTCATGTGAGCACTCAACAGTTCTCCTTGAGAAAAGAACTTGACAAAGTAGCAGCATGTACACACCCTCTTGGACACGGAAAAACTAACACAAACTCAAACACACGCACACAGGATGTGTAATCTCTTCAACCCCCTAATGCTATGCTATGCTAAGAAGGCTTGCATATTGTTCAGGGACAATGCTTGATAAACAAAAGAGTGGCTCAACTGGGGCCACGACTGAGTAGCTTTCTGATTAATAAAAGTATGGCTGGTTGGTGCGGTCGGTCATGGCTTCAGCGGTCTTTACTCAAAATTAACAGCCGGCTGCTATTCCTATCTCATTTCTTGGCATAAAAGCAATTGGTGCATTCGATAGTGCAATGAAAATGGTTTTCGAAAAAGGAAACGAAAAAAAACGTTTAGGAAAGCAGTGAATTAGGTTGTAATGTCCTCTAAGATGCAGGCAGAAGAATGACAAATAATTCAGATGCTTCTACATCAGTCACTAAAAAGACAGGAAATCCATAACCGGAATAGGGCTGCAGTGTATGAAATCGATCCGCTAAACACAGGTGACATGTCATAAATGGTAAATACTTATTACACATTGGTAGCTATAAAAGAACAACCACAGGTAACGGATTTTCACCTTTGGCAATAAAAAAAATCCATACAAATTCAAGCTGAATCTGAATCTTCACTTTAGATATGTAAATGTTAAGATTCACAACATGTGCATGTTAGTGTTAAAGCATGTAAATATTAGTGTTTTGCATGTAAATAACGGTTTCCTTTTGCACCCTTAAAGGGTTAGTTCACCCAAAAATGAAAATTATGTCATTAAGTACACAGCCTCATGTTGTTCAACACCCATTAGACCTTTGATCATCTCTGGAACACAAATTAAGATATTTTTGATGAAATCCGAAAAGTATATGATTCCTCCATAGACAGCAATTTAACCACCACTTTCAAGGTCCAGAAAGGTACTAAAGTCATCGTTAAAATAAAGTCAACGTGACTGCAGTGGTTCAACCTTAATGTTATGAAGTGACGAGAATACTTTTTGTGCGCAAAAAACAAAACAAAAATAACGACTTTATTCAACAATATCTTCTCTTCTGTGTCATTCTCATACATTACAGTGCTTCCAGGTTCTACGTCAGAACACAAACTCATTATTGGCCGGCTCCTGCGTCAGCATCACACGCATGCGTCCTGCTGCTCATATGAACAGCGTCAGCCAATACCGAGCCACCGTTCTGACGTAGAACCTGGAAGCACTGAAGATCAAAAATATCTTAATTTGTGTTCCGAAGATGAAAGAAGAGTAATAAATGACAGAATTTTCAGTTTAGGATGAACTACCCTTTAAAGGATAGCAGTTGACATCTTACCGGAGGGGACAATTTTCATGGAAAAAATTCAAATCTTCTGAAGCCATTCAAATCTTTTGTATGGCTTCAGAAAATAGGTGTACTGATTCATATGGACCGCTTTTATCATACTTTTTGCTGTATTTACATCCTTTTTAAAAGCTTGAAATCTCAAGTTTCCATTTAAAAAAACTAAAAAAAAACAAGAACACATTCCATGGAAAAAACATTCCAAATAAAAAAAAATTGCTTTAGAATGACATGAGTGTGAGTAAATGTATTTTTGAATGCATGGTTTAATTCCTTCTCTCTCAATGTGACTGGACACATCAGAGCTGGTCTTTAAAAAGACAGAAGAGGTTGTTCTGTTTAATGACCTGTAAAAACTTACTTAAAATTCAAATATCCGCTTTAGAGCAAGGCTGCAAGCTTTTTATCTTTTAAGGCCTCAGGACCCATGAAAGCTTCACTGGCGATTACAATAATAGATCATGTTTAATAATGAATCAAAAGTAACAATTAAAATGTTTCAATCAAGTGTATTTAATAAGCATATATAGTTCCATCTCAGCTCTTTATCATCTCAAAACAACTCCATGAGTTATCTTTTTAAACAATATATTAATGATGTTGGTAACACTTTACAATAAAGTCCCATTAGTTAATGTTTGTTAATGCATTAACTATCATTACCCATCAATCAGCAATACATTTATTAATCTTTGCTAATGCTATTTTAACTGTTCATTGTTAATGTTAGCTCAGGTTCATTAAATAATAACAGGAACAGATACAACTTTTGATTTTAATAGTTATGGTAACACTTTAGTCTAGGGAACATGTATTCACTATTAACTATGACTTTTCCCTCAATAAACTCCTAATTTACTGCTTATTATAGTAAGGTAGTTGTACGTTTAGGTATTGAGTAGGATTAAGAATGTAGAATAAGGTCATGCAGAATAAGGCATTAATATGTGCTTAATAATTACTAATAAATATTATAGTAATATGCATGCTAATAAGCAACTAGTTAAAAGACCCTAAAATAAAGTGTTACTTAATGGATCAGTAGACATTGAAATTAACATAACTAAGATTACCAAATGCTTTAGAATGAATTTTCATTGGTAGTTCATGTTGAGTGTACTTAACTAATGTTACCAAATGGAAACTTATTGTTAAGTGTTACCAAGTTGTTGTCATATACTGTATGCTGGTCACTTGGCCTCTTTGCCTTCACTATCCAAGCCAACTTACCAATTAAAAAAAAAAAAAGAGAATTCCATCTATTCCTAGGACCACAAGGGTTTGATCTTGATCTTTGAAAAAAAAAAAAAAAAAAAAAAGACTAGCACTTGCAGAATAATTATTGCCTTCCCCTTTGTAATAGCTAAAGCTTGTGTTCTGGCCACCCTCAAGGTTTACAGGGTTGAATGAAAGCTAGTACTAAGAAGGCACGCCAATTAAGACGCCCATTAATTACTTCTACTCCTGATCTTGCCACAAAATCATAGAGCCACTGCCCCAAGATGCAATTGACTGCTGGGGAGCAGCTATGAACTTACCATTCAAATGAAAGGATAAAAAGTTTTTCTTAAAAAGGAAGAGAAAGGAACATTTGGAAAAGCAGTTTTAAAAACACAGGATGCATCCAGATATATCCCTGGGTATCTTGGACAAGCATCAAAAACTACCATTTGTTTTGATGTGCTGAAGCATATAAGAATACTGCAGGAAAACAAACAAAAAGATTGCCAATAAATACACAAAAGCAAGGAAGGAAAAATATCTTAACAAGAACACTGATGCTAAATGCTTGGAAGTTGCATTAAAATGTGTAACCAACTCAGTTAATCCTTAAACTGAGAGGTGACACAAACTTCAAAACAGGACTACATCATGGGGGAGGGGTTCATTTCTTTCCCCAGTATATGGCGTAACAGGAAAACAAAAACAAAAACCTTTGGCTATCTGCTTTATATCTCAAAGAAATAACCAATAAACAGAGGAAAGACTTTAGAAAAAAAAAAAAAAAGGTACGCATACAGGCCAAGTGACATTTTTCTAAGAAACAAAGTTCTGTCATGAAACTCTAGATGGTGCTGGCTGATAGGTTCTTAAAGCAATCATATCATTCTCTATAGGGCACAGCTGATTAGTTCCTGCTGTATCAGTAGCCAGTGAGCTTGCTGCTCAACTTTTAAATACTTAGTGAGCATTTGCGGCAGCAGTTGCAGCGTGCTTTTAAAACCATCCACCTTCCCCAGCTCCACCTGTATAGATCTGCTATGGGTAATTCATGTATGCTATATAGTACAGCAGCAGCAGCATGTCTTTCTTGCTCACAGCAGCTTGTCATGTATGGATTGGCAGTAGCAAGTCCCGTACTTCCTCTGCAGCAGCAGCAATAACCAACTGCGGCAATAACAACAGCAGCATAGCAGATATATTCAGCCAAGACTAAACATATCAATATTGTCATAATACCAATGCCAAACACCCCAAGAGTTGCCATGACAGAAATAGTAAAAAAGATTAAAGATTATGCTAAACTACTTAAGGTTATGGATTTCATTCTTTGAGACTTGATATCAGCACAGCATTTTGTATTTTAAGAATATCAAACATTTTTAATTAGAAATTAAAAACATGCTCATCACAGAAGAGGTGTATTCAAGCCACTGTATGCATGAATTGCATTTTTTTTTTTTTTTTTTAAAGATCATAAGGTCAATGACCCATATTGCATATCTAAGTAATTTTGGAATAAGAAAGCATACAGAAATTTTGCAAATATTTTTTTATTTTTATTTTTTTCACACAACTCGCAAAGGACAACCGTTTTGCGCTTGGAAATTCAGAATGTCGTCTGAGTAATTCAGCTCCCTCTCTGTTAATTGGTGCAGTTTATCAAAGCAGTGCTTTATCAGGTGTAGCATTAGAGCAAACAGGAGTATCAATCCCTACGTAATGATTAGTGGCCGAGACCACAAATCATTCACAAGCTATCATTGTCTAGATAAACAGTTCCAGAGGTAAAGTAGTGTCAGGCGGGACAAGCGTGCAGTCTGTGTGTTTAAATGGCACAGGACAGCTGAACCTCTTTGGACGTGTCCTCTAATGCTAGTGTAATCTCGGCAGCCTAGGCCGATGGGCCTCATTAGGCCGGACCATCCCAAGAACAATAAACATGTCAGTCAAGTTAACTCCTCCTGTCATTTGTTAATAGGCAGGGATATCTGACCTGGCGGCAAAGAGAGCTTCACAAAGCAGAATACAAATGAGAATAAAATGCAGTGAGCTCAGAGGAGCCGTCTGTGGCAGCGTGGACACCATGAGCTTGGTGGTTTCTCCACAGGCGGCACACGTCTGCTGGCTCCTTCGCCACGGAAACATCAACAGCAAAACACTCAACAGGACCTTCCTCTCGTTTGCGAATTGTCAGCTGCCTGTTTGGGAGGCTTTGCATCTCTGAGGAGTCCTTCAGCACTAGCCTTCACAGGATACGCTGAAGAGCTATAAAGCAGCTCTGCAGAAAGCAGTGTCATCATCATTCAGTTCAAGTTTTCTTCTCATCCAACAGTGTCAGTGTAGTCAAATCCATAATATTACTGAATATTAAGTGTCCACAATTAAGCCAGCAAAAAACTAAATTTACAGTTGAGCTGAATGACACTATTGTGTTCTGTAGAGCTGCTTTACAGCTAAATTTGAATTTGTCTAATATTTGATGAAGTCTGTATCATTGTCATTTTTTTCCTGTTTATTACTGTGAAACTGCTTTGAAACAATCTGACTTAACTATCAGAGACATATACTGGTATGTATGTAAAGTATGTATGTGTATAAACAAAATGGTTTTTCTATAAAATTTCATGTTTAAGTCAATGTTTTAATTGCCATTTCTTTGTCATTGTGAAATTTACTTGTGAATTTTTTTCAGTGTAGTGGCATTTAATCTTTCATTTTCTGTAATAAAAAGTTAAAGGATTAGTCCACTTTCAAATAAAAATTTCCTGATAATTTACTCACCCCCATATCATCCAAGATGTCCATGTCCTTCTTTCTTCAGTCGAAAACAAATTAAGGTTTTTGATGAAAACATTCCAGGATTATGGTCTTCAGGACAGTGGGCTTCAATTGGACCCAAACGGTTGAAGGTCAAAATTACAGTTTCAGTGCAGCTTCAAAGGGCTTTAAACAATACCAGACGAGGAATAAGGGTCTTATCTAACAAAACGATCGGTCATTTTCTAAAAAAATTTTGTTTTAATTATATTCGTTTTAACCATAGACGCTCGTCTTGAACTAGTTCTCTTCTTCTTCTTCTCTATTAGAATTCTGGCAGTGTAGACGCTGCCAAGTGGATTACTGCCCTCCACAGGTCAAAGTTTGAACTAAACTGTCATATACAATATGCTAGTGCAAGTATATAACAATTAGTTAGACCTGTGGAGGGCAGTAATGGCACCGGTTGGCACCGGCGACTATGCTGTGGAGATGCATTCCCTGTCAAACATCATTCATCCTTATTTTTGAAATTTGGTCAAACACCTTTTTGATGTTTTTTTTTTATTATTAAACATTGCAAGGTAATTGTTTTTAGGCTATTTATTTTGCAGACGGAAAAAAGGTCACGTGTGACCTTTCCAATGTGATTACGTAATGCATGGTGGATCGCAGAGAAGTGCAAGATGAGCATTTGTGGTTAAAAAGTATATAAATTTGTATTCTTTTTAGAAAAATGACCGATCGTTCCACTAGATAAGACCCTTATTCCTCGGCTGGGATCGTGTTGAGCAGTAATTCTTAAAGTGTGGTCCGCGGACCACTAGTGGTCCGCCATCGCCCCCTAGTTGTCCGCGAAAAGATGACCTAAACTAGGCAAGTGTTTATAAAATCGTCACCACCTCAGTTTTAAACTAATGGCTCTTTGGAATGGCATTAAGTGGGACCTAGGCTGTTACAGTATGTTTAATTGACCCTTCGTCGGGAGTTTGATTGACAAGCGATCTAACCAATCAGAACGCCGCATCCGCCATTTTGTCCGACAAAGCAGCCAGTAGTTAGAAGAGTAACCTCGGTGGAGTTAAACTTGGAAAATTGTGTATATTGACGTCTTTCCGCGTTTGAAACAACATTCATTCTCATGTTCATTCATGTTTATTTGATGTTATAAATGGACTAGTAGGAAGAGATGATCGGTTCACGAGCCGCTTGAGCTGACGCGCTACAGCAATCTGTCACGACACATTAAAGAGCCAGAAAACGGTTTTTATTGTTTGAATTTCTTTAAAAATTACACAGTTTGAAAGCTGGGACTTTGTTTAATATCATTAGTAACCTGCTCTGTCTTGCCTGTCGACATGTTGTCAGTGTCCTCTTTGCTCCACAATGTAATTTTTCTCTGCGTGTGGTGAGACAGCGCCACGGCTTGTCGGACAAAGCAACAGTAACTAAGGGGGGCGGGTCTTTGCGAAGGGTCAATTGCAGTTTTTTTCCCCACATGTGCAGTTTGTTGTTCATATTAAGCTGCAACTCATTTCACATTTACTTTTTCAAATTAAATAAAAATTAATATAATAATTTCTGATCATATCATTGCATTTGTGTTTGAATAATTCGTTTTTGACTTGAAACAGTTGCATATTAAACTTAAATTTAGCTTATCCTTCCTATTTTGTTGGTTTTTGGGGGCGTGTTAGAGTGGGATTCTGTTAGGTGGTCCTCAGAAAAAAATTGGAAGATAAAGTGGTCCTTGGGCTGAAAAAGTTTGAGAAACACTGGTGTAGAGCCATTTAAAGCTGCACTAAAAACTGCAATTTGGACCTTCAGCCCATTGTACTCCAGTGAAGTCCACTGGAAATCCTGGAATGTAATCCTTAATTTCTTTTAAACTCAAGAAAGAAAGACATAAATATCTTGGATGAGGTGAGTAAATTATCAGGAAATTTTAATTCTGAAGTGAACTAATCCTTTAAGTGTGTTGGGTTCAGTCTTAGAATGTTTCAGCTAGTCATTAAGTGTGTCCCCAGATTTAGTTGATATGTAGGTGCAGCATAGTTACTTATCGTCAACAGTGTGTCTAAAGGGGACATTCAAAATAAAGTGTAACAAGAATCTTCTATATTCCGTTTCACCAATGTGACATAAAATGAATCACTTATGTCAGTGTCTGGAATGATGTATGGAGCATCTCTGCAAACCCAGACTTATTGATTCCTTTTCAATTCAGCTCGAGTCCTATAACAATATGGATAGCATCTGAATAAATCTGTGACAGAACACAATTATTGCAGGCTTGCATTCATTCTGTGTGTAAACACTCATTTGAACAGGCAGTCCTGATGCTAGCCTCTAAACTGAACTACATACTCTTGTAGAATTCTCTTCTCTGTCTCAGTCCTGTTTTCCTGTTCATCACTTAAGCTCTCTTTGGCTGTCTGTTAACCATGTCAGGCATGTTAGTGTGGATTTAGCCCAAACCTCTCAGTGAATCTGAAAATAACCCCAAGTCATCCTGCTTTTATCTTGGCCATGCTTGTCAGCAGAGAGGATTCCTCTGTCATTGAGATCTACTGTAAATTGGAGCTCATTACATGTGTTTACCCAAAAACAACAGTGGGATAAAGATCGGTAAAAAAAAGAACTCTAGAGAGAAGTGAGAAAAGTGAGAAAGTGAAGTGACATGTGGCCAAGTATGGTGACCCATACTCGGAATTTGTGCTCTGCATTTAACCCATCCAAGTGCACACACACAGCAGTGAACACACACACCGTGAACACACACCCGGAGCAGTGGGCAGCCATTGCTGCGGCGCCCGGGGAGCAGTTGGGGGTACGGTGCCTTGCTCAAGGGTCTCACCTCAGTCGTGGTATTGAAGGTGGGGAGAGCGCTGGACATTCACTCCCCTCACCGACAATCCCTGCCGGACCTGAGACTCGAACCCATGACCTTTGGGTTACAAGTCCGACTCTCTATCCATTAGGCCACGACTGCTCTCTATGTGACCATGTTACAAAAGGTATCTTGCATTCACAATACATTTGACGTACGTAATATGATGTATTTCTGAGTAAAACATAATATTCAATGGCCAATAATGTGGCATGGGGCTTGATTTTGTCCATCAGGATTTGATTGGATCACATTTTAAGTCATGATATTATTGGTTAATTTAAAAATGTGGGGTCGGTTTTATGTTTTTGAAAGACGTCTCTTATGCTCACCAAGGTTGCATTTATTTGATCAACAATAAATTAAAATTATAAATAGTATTGCAATGTAAAATAACTTGTGTATTTTAATATATTTTAAAATGTAATTAATTTTAATGCGTTAACGCATGTGATTAATTCAAAAAAATTGATTTAATGCATTTAACACAAATTACTGAAGCATGTGAAATTGCGTCATTAACAATTTACATCACGCAGTTAGATGATCTTAAAGTCCATGCTGACTATATCGGATATATCAGATAATTATTTATTCCAGTGTCTGTTTCGCTTTAAAACACAAACTCTCTGTCATATTCTGTCATTGTATCTAAAGAGCGCGAGCCCTCCTGCATCACGCTGTTCCTGTCTGAACGGAACGTTGAAACATCCCACCGCTGTATGGCCAGATGATATGCAAACTATGTTTCTCGACTGGATAAAGCAAACCAGCGTCTCGCTATGAAAGTTTTGATGGATGAGGATTGAAACCAAAGTAAAGACGATTGCGGTGACATACAGGAGTCGTACATTAACGAGCGTGAGTCCGTTATATTGATGCGCAAACAAATCATGTATGAGCGCTCTGGACGCACTGATCACACATTGTATTTATGCACAGACATTTCAGTACATTTACGTTTTCACACTCATTCAGGATAATGTTTGGATTTGTCCTGTGTATGTTGCTATGTACTTTAGTATATATGCTGGTCAAGGCGGCTGGTTTAGGACTTTTTTTGGCATCTCCATGTGGTCCTGTTCAGTATTGCAACTTGACTTGTCTAAAATGTAAACAAGCTCTTTGCTGTTACATATACTATACACTGGGAATTCAGATTTTTTTTTATTTTTATTATTGGTGCTTTGGTGTACATAAATGTATGAATTATATGGTTATATCATTTGGTTATTTGTCCTTTTGGAGTCTCCAAGTGTCCTTTTTTTGGAAGGACACCTAAATTTACCTTGAAAAAAAGCTGAAAAATACCGTTTTGTGAAAATCACACTTCAATGTGATGGTTTACTTTGCTGGCTAAAGGCAATGATGGCAAAATGGACGTGTTAAACAAGATAAATGGTGTATGCTTAATTTCATGATAAGAGTGCGATTAATCGCGATTAATCGCACAAAAGGTGCACGATTAATCATGATTAAAAAATGTCATCTATTGACAGCCCTAAATTAATTCCATTGCTCCAGTCTTCAGTATCACATAATCCTTCAGAAATCATTCTACCATGCAGATTTGGTGCTTAAGAAACATTTCTTATCAAAATGTACTGCATAATATATTTGTGAAAGATGAGAACAATTTATTTGAAATGGAAATATTTTGTAAGATTATAAATGTTTTTAAAACTGTCACTTTTGATCAATTTAAAGGGATAGTTCACCCAAAAATTTTAATTTTCTTATCATTTACTCACCCTCAAGTTGTTCCAAACCTGCATAAATTGCATTGTTCTGCTGTACACAAAGGAAGATACTTGGAAGAATGTTTGTAACCAAGCAGATCTCAATTTTTTTCCCCTTTAATGCATCCTTTCCTTTCTGAAAGTAATAATTTCTTTCAAAACAAATTAAATAAGTTTTTTAACAATAGTGTATATATGAACTAAATCTGCAAAATGCAAGGTTCCTCAAGGGAACGCAACACTTTTATGAGTGAACGCAAAGCCGTGTAATATAAAACCAAAATGAATCCAAAAATATTGATGACTCATGCTGATTACACAGTTATTTGACAAATGCTCTGCATAATGAAAATGCACCTCTCACTCCATCTGTAACACACTGGAAAGTAGCAAATCATGGTTCATCTGCTAGATATAAAATAAAATGAAAAAGTTAAGAATAAAAATAAAATTAAATTAAATTTCCATTTTGATAGGAAATGCATCCTACAGCCCTATCTCTCCTTACCACAGCAGTAACTGCATAAGCAGTCTCATGTCCTACAGAAGATTATTTTAAGTTGTCTCAGAAAAACCACTTCCCCTCAGTGAATCAAATATCTTCACACAGCTGTTCTCCAGCTGGATGTCTTTGCTTTGTAACCCTGCATAGTTCACTTTTACATCAACGAAGCATTTACAACGCTGTGGGGAAATTCGGCTGTGGGTGGACACCTTAGTATAACTCAGGCAGCCATGAAATATGTGATAGGAAAGAGGGGAGGCTACACAACCACCACTAGACTACAAAATGTAGGTGCTGTAACAGCAAAGATAACAAAAAACAGTAAATAAAAAAGAAGAGCTAACTGTGTTATTTGTAGGCAGTTTGACATTGAATACCTGTCCTGAACTGATATCTCAATGATATCTATCCATCGTTCTTGATTCTCTGTAGCTGTCATTGATAACCTGCTATTTTTGTGAGAAAAACCCCTCCATCTTCAACATCCAAACAATCAACAACAGAAAAATGTGACTATGATAAAGAGATGAAATGTGCAGCCTGACACAGAGCGCTGATGCTGGAAATATTGCGTTATTGAGCACTCTGGCCGAGCACCGGGGGGAAAAATATTAATCAGGTCTTAACGACAAGGACAATTCTGGGCTTCATGCCGCAGCGCTGGGAGACTGACAGATGTGCAGATTTGAGTTCTAAGAGCAATTCTGACAGCAGCCACAATGTTTGATACCCACATATCACCAGAGTTTGTCAGCTGTATAAATGGAAGAAAGTTGGACTTGAAAATATTAAATAAAATTTTGGCAAAATATCATTACACTTGGTCACTTCATATATGTTGATTGCTTTGCGATTGGGTATACACATTACATTTACACTTCGCCACATAAATGGGTCATCGCAAAACTGATATAAATCCAGTCTAATACTCCTGTATTATATGCTAATAATCAACAAGCTTACTTACGTGATACTAATGCTGATAGTACCATTTTCTGAAGCTCAGAGCATGGCCATTTATTTATATTAATAATAAAAGTTGAAGAAGAAGAAGAAAAAAAGCTCAACAGTTCATTGTTAGTTCATCATACCAAATACATTTTAAAGGATTAGTTCACTTCAGGATTCACCCCCGTGTCATCCAAGATGGTTATGTCTTCCTTTCTTCAGTCAAAAAGAAAGTAAGGTTTTTGAGGAAAACATTCCAGGATTTTTTTTACACATAGTGGACTTCAACGGCTACCAGCGGGGTGAAGGTCCAAATCGCAGTTTAAATACAGCTTCAAAGAGCTCTACACAATCCCTGCTGAGGAATAAGGGTCTTATCTAACGAAACGATCAATCATTTTCTAAAAAAAAATTTTAATATACATTAACGGAGTGTCTATTTACACTAAGTGCAAATAGCATCCCTTGTTGGCAAACGCTATTTACACTAGCTCCACCCACCAATGTAGGGTTGGGCCACTCAAGTTTTAAAAAAGACATGCAGAATTCAATGTCTTCAGTGGCACAGCAGTACATTTACATTTATGCATTTGGCAGACGCTTTTATCCAAAGCGACTTACATTGCATTATACTATACATTTGTATCGGAGTATGTGCAATCCCTGGGATCGAACCCATGACCTTGGCATTGCTAGTGCCATGCTCTAACCACTGAGCTACAGGAAAGC
>RJVU01067793.1:383711-399982 GCA_003731715.1 Anabarilius grahami | reverse complement strand
GTTGAAGGTCAAAATTAGTTTCACTGCAGCTTCAAATTGTTCTACACGATCCCAGATGAGAAATAAGGGTCTTATCTAGTGAAACCATCACTCATTTTCTGAAAAAAATTGAAAATTATATACGTTTTATCCAGAAATGCTCATCTTGAACTAGCTCTCTTCTTCTTCTCTATTAGAATTCCAGCAGTGGAGACACTGCTAAGTGTAATACTGCCCTCCACAGGTCAAAGTTTGAACACATTTTTATATGCAATATGCTAGTGCAAGTATATAACAATTAGTTCAAACTTTGGCCTGCGATGGAAACACACACACACACACACACACATATATATATAAAATGCTTAATGTACATTAATACATATATATTAAATGTATTAATAGAATTGTTATTATTAAAGTACCTGTGAAATGTTTGGAAACAATTATTGATTTTAAAATAGGGCTGCATTTATTTGATCAAAAACAGTAAAAACAGCAACATTGTTAAATGTCCTTACAAATAAAAAAAGTTTTCTATATTTGGTAAAATATATTTTATAAAATGTAATTTATTCCTGTGATCATTTTCAGCCTCATTACTCCAGTCTTCAGTGTCACATGATCCTTCAGAAATCATTACAATTTGATTTGATGCTCGAGAAACATTTCTGATTATTAATGTTGAAAACAGTTGTGCTGCTTCATATTTTTGTGGAAATGGTGATATTTGTTAGTTTTCTTTGAAAAATAGGAAGTTCAATGAACAGCATTTATTTGAAAATATATTACTTGTATTTATCAATTATTTATTAAAGTATTTATTAATTAGAAATATTCTGTCTTCCCTCTTCACTCACTCATCACTTTAAAGTATGAAGATTAAAAGTATTAATTTTTCTATTTTTTAAATCTTACCACAAATGTTTCAATTGGATTTCCACAACAATTTTAAGCAGCAAAAACTGCATTTTAACACTGATAATATAAATAGTGAATGTTTCTAGAGCAGCAAATCAGCATTTCTGAAGAATCATGTGACACTGAAACTTCTCTTTGTAAACAACAACAGAATTAAAAACGATTCTAATGACGAATGTTGCATTCCCAAATGCAAATTTAAAGGTCACAAACAAAGTAGCATTTCCAGTGAATGGAAAATGAAAACACAGCACTGTTACAGCAAGCATGCAGCGCGTCAGACTATTATTTATATAATTACATCACAGCCGTTGCAAATTTTATATTAAATTCTCACCACCATTCATAAAGTTACCGAACGCGTTTCAGCGCTGATTCTACTCTACAGAAACGCCTTTTTCATCTGATCAGTTCTGTACAACAATAGTTCTGTCAGCCAAATATGGTCCAGCCCTGCCCATGAGTTTATACGTTTGGTGTAGGCTATTTTTTTTTATATTTAATAACTTGTTTTTATATTTAATAACATGCTATGATTTTGAATGAGCCCCTACATGTCCTTCACTTCAATAGTTCAATAGTTTAGTCATAAGTATTGTTATGAAATATAATAATAAAAATAAACTAAACTTTGTATCAGAATGATGGCTTGCAATAATTATATGACCAGCAACATATAACAATAAATACCAAGTTACACATAATAATGCATATTATATATATTGTGACGGTCTTGATTGGGTGGTCTTCCTGCACAATGGAGAACACGTAGAAATAAGGGAAACAGCACGGAGAATGAAATGACTTCCACAGCATGTCTCATTATCTCTGCTGTTTATTTAAAACAGTTCTTTTTTAATCTTTATGCGTTGTGATCATATAGTGTTAACAATTTTACAATTTGACAACTTCAATAGATATTTCAATGAATTGATCACAAATAATTGAAAAACTAAACAATTCAATTCAAATAAGTTGGATGAGAAGGTAAACATCCCCACCTAGCGGCGAACTTATATAATTCCATTTGAAATGAATACATTAAACATTAAAACAACACACCTGCACAATGGAGAACACATAGAAATAAGGGAAACTGCACGGAGAATGAAATGACTTCTATGAACAAGACAATGAACAAAATAATTACGACTAGGCCTCGTAATACAAACTAAAATAACTCCACATAAAACAACACATTCAACGCCAAACACATATCAACAGTTCTATAAGAAGTTCATTGCAGGATAAATCAGCAATAAAGCAGTTATGTGTTTTTAATCATTTTAACAACCTGCCTCTTTTCTTTTACATTTCAAAAATATTAAATGTAATAGGCTACTATTTGTACATACTCTGATTATCTTCACTGTAATGAAATGAAGATTATAATTGCGGTATTATGCATGAGGAAGTGTTGCTTCTCTCGCCTCGGTCTGTTGTCATTCAGAGACATATCGTTGGTGTTCGTTTCCTCAGTGCTACAACACAATGTGTTTTCCTGAGACGCGACCAGAGCAGAGGTTTGTGTGCATATGGATTGTTTTGCTGTGATCTACCAGCACAAATGGAAAATATGTTTGTGTGAGATCGCATTACAGCGGATAATTCAAATGTCACAAAAGTGCGGCTCAGCCTGCTCTAGCAAACACGCGAGCTGTGTATGTTTCCCTCAGCACAGCAGCACATGAGTGTTGTTTGTATTTTGCTCGCGATGCGGTCAGAACTGGAGTTTAAATACGAACACATCATAAGACTGTTATGATATACACGCTAGCCATTTTGGTGCCCTAAGCATAATTCCTTTATGATGCCCCCCACCCTGACCCCGACCCCGAGAAAAAAAAGTTTTTGCCAGTTTAACTTTTTATTACCAAACATAACTCAATACCAATAACACACAATAGCAGCATCACAGTATAAAACTTAAGAACACTAAAAAGAGAAAGTAAAATCTTCACAGCTTTGCTGACTTTGTAAACAGTAAACAGTAAACAGAATAGCAAAATAAAAAAATTATCCAAATAATCCAGACTTTTTTTTTTTGCAAATTCAATGTCACTTTGAATAAATTAAATTAAATAATCATCAATAAGTACAAACAAGAATAGTCAGTCTTCTTAAATAAAACAAAGATTTAGAGGACTAAAAGTCACAACTTTACTTACTTTGTAAACACAGTAGGCTATGTAGAACAGCTAAAAACACATTCATGTAAAACTACATTCATGACTCCTCAAACTACTGTTTATGTTGGACCAGTCACTGTGGCCCTCTGCAGTCAGCTTTACGCAAAACAGAACACAGCATTGTTCTGTTGTGAGTAAACAAGCCGACTTCTCATGATTTTCTCTCCATTTGAGAGCGTTTTGAATTGTAGGCTACTATGAAACGCCCTGCCATCTAGTCCCTTTGAAAAATTAAAATCTGATGGGACTTTAAATGGGCTGCTTTGTACTATTTCAACACAATCTGTGTCTAAAACCTTTGATGCCAAAAAGCAGGATCAGTTGGAGGGGGCACACAGGTCTCTACATTGTCACCTGCTGATGGACTCTCAATGACAGGACTTGTGCTTTCAGAGGTGGTGGTTATCTGTTGTGTATCTGTCCCTAAACTGCTGGATGAGGGTGGTTGATCAGGGCTTGGTCCTATTGTGGAGTCTACAGACCTGCTGTCCGGCTGGGGTTGATGTGTGCCTGAACTGCTTGTACATGGCTGCTCCTCCTGCTCGTCATCTGTATCTTCCTCTTGGCCTTGTGCTCCTCCTCGTACGTATCTCAGCATTGCCCCTGCAATAATTTAGAAATACGAAGAAAAAGGATCAGTATAGAAAGAGACAAAATATTCAAACAAAGAATCTTATACCACAAAAATATTATAAACATTTATAACTGAAAGCATGGCAGCCAAGGAGTTCTCCCCCTTTATTCCTTATTTATCTATTATTAAAAAAATAAAATAAAATTCTGCGTTAGATTAAACTGAGAAGGGTCATAGGCATAGCACTTGCATATTGTTGTCCTACTGTTAGTTTAACTGGTTTGTTTGTCGGACAAAATGGCGGACATTCACGGGGGCGCATAATATCAGCGTTCTGATTGGTCAGATCGCCTGTCAATCAAACTGTTCTCATTTGTAAGTCGCTTTAGATAAAAGCATCTGCTAAATGAATAAATAAATCTAATCTAATATAAAGCATAATAGAATGAGGTGCAATAATGCACACAAATCAACAGTAATCCCTTACAAAAATAACCTACAGGAATCCTGCAGGATTTTCATTTTTTCTGCAGGTATCCTGCAGGAATTATAAAATCCTGCAGGATTTTTCACTTGTACTGCACAGCAGTCCTGCAGGAATTATAAAATCCTGCAGGATTTTTTAAAAAATCTGCAGGAATTATAAAATCCTGCAGGATTTTTCACTTGTACTGCACAGCAGTCCTGCAGGAATTATAAAATTCTGCAGGATTTTTTAAAAAATCTGCAGGAATTATAAAATCCTGCAGGATTTTTCACTTGTACTGCACAGCAGTCCTGCAGGAATTATAAAATCCTGCAGGATTTTTTTAAAAATCTGCAGGAATTATAAAGTCCTGCAGGATTTCTAGAACATGTAGGAATGTCCTACACATACTGCTGCACATACTGCGCTGTACAGCACAACTGAAAAATCATACAGGAATTTAAAAAAAATCCTGCAAGACTGCCGTGCACCTCACGCAAAATGTTTGCTTACAGGAGTTTTCCCTGTAAATGAAAAATAAATAAGTCAAAAAATATATATAAAAAAACCCTACAGGTTTTGGATTCAGGATAGGNTGCAAAGATGAGGAGAGTTATTGCATGAAAGACCCATGACTGGCAGATCAACGTGCGACTACATTTCTCTCCGAAACGGTAGGAAATTAAATTTAATTGAATGTGGAGGATTTTAACTGTGACAAGATGATTGACAGGGCAGTTTAAACAGTTACAGGTTGCGTAACTTAGCTACAGAACGTCCGTTAAAGACGCAATTGACCCTTCGCCGGCAGTTTGATTGACAGGCGATCTGACCAATCAGAACGCTGATATTATGCGCCCCCGTGAATGTCCGCCATTTTGTCCGACAAACAAACCAGTCCGACAAAGCAGGCGTAGTAGACTAACATCGGCGATGAGAAATGGTGAAAAGGTGCTCGTATGGGACTTGCAACGCAGACAGCAGGTACCCAGAAAGGCTGGGCAACATACAGTTTCACCCGTTCCCCAAACCTGCAACAAACCTGGAGAAGTGTATGAAGTGGATCCGTTTGTGTGGACGGCCTCATCAGCAACTGAGCTTGGACAAGCTGAGGAATCATTCAACAGCCAAACACATCTATGTGTGTTCAAAGGTAATTCAATTATACACACCGCACCTTTTTAACAGTGTAGCATAGTGTTTGTTTTATCTTTAAGATATTTTACAAGTTGTCGTAACCGGAGAAATTTGTTTTCAAAAGCCTAACGTTGGATATCTAGCTAACAGTTAGCCAAACATTAGCATGCCTAAAGGTTTTGCCTGACATTTCTGCTCTGTCCTGTGTGAATTTCCTTTTAAGATGCTTTAGGCGTAATTTAGGATGGCTAAGTCTACTCCTCTGTCATTAAACTCCAGCACTTCGTTGACGGCCGACCGACACCCGCTCATCCTGATCCTCTGCCAGCATTGAAATATGACCGTAGGAACGTTACACCTGTGAGACGTCCGCCAAAGTTGCGAACAGTGTCAGTGCCACCAAGGAAAAGACGAGTTGTCGGCATGCCAGACAAAGCTGAAAACAGCAGGTGTTTCTCCTATATAAAAAGCAAATAATAACAATGCAATGTTTTTATTTTATACATATGATAAATTTCAATCACATTAGTTGTCATAGAACCTACTAAGCATATTATATTGGAAATATTAAATGTATATGTCATATTTACAGAGTCAGGTGTGATCTACAAGGTGTTTCCATCGATATTACGGGAGAAATGGCAACAGAATCATTAATGGAGGATACCACTACAGAGGAGAGCACTATATTCACTGAAATAGGTATGTGTTTTGTTTTTTTTGGTACTCTAACTGCACAGGGCTGGTAGGAAATACTCGAAAAAGAACCAGTCTAGTTTAGTTTTCATTTTTCCCCACATTTCTGCATCAAAGTGAATGCGCTCCAGATGGTAGTCATTGTCACATTTCACAAAAAAGTCACACCATGGCATCCCAGTTATCCCCATCTGTCCTATAACTTGGTAATAGTACTCATGATTACGTTTAAGACTGTAGGTGTCACCACTGTGCTTTTGGAGGTATTTACAACCTGTGTAGCTGTACTGGTCTGGGCACTTTATTTCTAAAAGGCCATTGCTTTTGTCGTAGCCACGCTGAAGGTATTTTCCTGTCAGGAGATGTACCCAAATGGCGGGCATTGGGATTGAAGACAAAGCCACACGTGTAAACTGGGTTTCCTGTAACTTCCGTGTAGTGGGCTGCAGCAACTGGCTCAAGCTCCAGGCCTCTCTTCATTGCTGTAGTTTGCAGTGTTGTCTTCCTCTGCATGCTGGTGGCAAGCTGCTCGTAGTCTGCTCTCCTAGAGTATACCCTCTTGAAAGAGGATGAAGTAAGACGAGGAGAGCGGACACAATGCCAGATGTTGTTGATGCTCTGTTGTCTGGTTTCTTTCTCCAGTGCCTCTGATTCAGATTTTGTTATCATCATGGCATTGCAGCGTTGCGTTTGCTCTCTTGTTAGGACTGTACAGAAGGTGCTTGGTTGTGGTGGCGAAGGGAATGCTGGAAAATCATCAGATTCAGTAGGGTTTGATAGGGAGGATCTTGGCCAAGTGTTGTCCAATAATGGGAGCTACACACACAAGAAAAGGAAAAAAATAATATTGCAATGTTTGTAAGTTATTTACATTGTGTTTATGTCCTGTGCTAATAAAACACTAGTTCTAATCATTTTATTCTAATGTTTACAGAGTGCACAGATGACCAACCCCAAATAGGAGAAAACCAGGAGGAACTGAAAAGGCTGAAGGCTCTTCTCGCTCAAAAAGAAAAAGAAAATGATCTGCTAAGGGAGAAAATGCAAACTGGTCAGGCTCCTTACCCACTAACACCAGAGACCATAAACAACAGCAGTGTGCCAAACTACTTTGGATACTGCACTGGGTTCACTTATGATGAGTTTAACAAACTTTGCAGATTTTTCAGACTACCAGATAGTGAAACAATCCCACAAACACACATTCCCTTGACATATGAAAAATTGAACAGGCAAATCCGCCATATGCCTTTACGGCAACAATTTCTACTTGTACTTATGAGACTGAGACAAAATTTTGACCTCAAAGAGCTAGCTTTCAAATTTCAAATTGATATGCAAAGTGTTAGCACTTTATTCAGTTCGTGGGTTGACTTCATGTATGGCAGGCTAGGTAATGTGTCTGTTTGGCCTCACAGGGACATCATCACAGAAAACATGCCTGAAATCTACAAAGCAGAGTTTCCAACAACTTTTGCAATTCTTGATTGCACAGAGCTGAAGATAGAGAAACCCAGCTCATTGTTGGTGCAAAGTCAGACTTATTCTAACTATAACTCCACTAACACACTTAAGTCTCTGATAGCCTGTGATCCTCGTGGCTCCATTATGTTTACATCTACACTTTACACCGGATCAATTTCTGACCAAGAGCTATTTAGACAGTGCAAAATCAAAGATTTACTGAAAGATCTGCTTCAGTGTGGCTACCTAAAGATAGGTGATGGGCTCATGGTGGATAAGGGGTTTCTCATTGAGAAAGATGTAAAGGAGCTTGGCCTTGAACTAAACATTCCTCCATTTGCAAAATCAAATATACAAATGCCAGTCCCAGATGTTGAGATAACAAAGAAAATAGCCAAGCACAGAGTGCATGTAGAAAGAGCAATAGCCAAAGTCAAAAAATTTAAAATAGTATCTGGTAGGATCCCTAATTCCCTGTTAGGAAATATAAATCAGATATGGTTTGTGGTGTGTATGTTGTCTAATTTCCAGCAACACATCATTCAAGCATAGGCTGCTGAAGAGCCACATATGGACAGCAAAGTGCTGCAGTTAAAACTCGTGCAAAAAACAAAACGAATTATCAGCACACTGATGTAACTGCTCCTTAAAATATTTAATGTATAAATAGTAACGTTTCTACCAACTGGTCTTTGTCAGGCACAAATGTTGCTATTTATATATTTAGATATCTCAAGGAGCAGTTACATCAGTGTGCGGATAATTCAGTTTGTTTGTTTGTTTACCTTCTGTGTCCTGCACCTGAGCCCTGTTAGGGTTTGAGGAATGTGTGCATCTTTTTTGTATTTTTATCAAATTTTATCAAATTTTATATATATATATAATTATTATATAATATGGACCAGTCCAGTGCGATATGTGATGATGATAATAACAACAGTTATAGTTAATATATCTTATAATCATCCATTTATAAACTAATGTATAGACAATATCATTATATGCATATATAAACATAATATACATATTACACACATATAGACATATATAGATTCATATTTCCATTCCAATATCTTATAATTGTGCAAAAATTCTATATAATTAGGAGAGTATGCATGGATCCAGTTTCGGGTGTCTGATATATATTGAAATATTGTAGAAATTGGTTCCAGATGTCTGTAAATATGGACATAGTTTTCTTATTGGTGAATGTAATTTTTTTTTTATGTAATCTATTCTGTAAGAATATTAATCCATGGTTAATAAGTATATCATTTTTGGATTTCCAGTTTAGTAGAATTATTTTCTTGGCGACAGAGAATAATAATTGCATTTTGTATCCCATTTTTTACATTTGACCCTTTCTTGTGTTATATTTTCTTTTGTAATAAACTGTGTTTGCCCACAATTAATAAATTAATTTTTAAATCTGTATCAAGTTATAATCTGTATCACTGCTTTACCTGGTAGCTCAAACCACTTCCAAGAGGGTACTTTTCCTGACCTGCTGCTACATCTATTGGTGGCCTGTTTGCTCTGCAGCTCATAGGTGTCCCTGTCAATCCTCAGAGTAACTCAAAATCATCATCTGTCACTTCAGACAAGGCTCTGCAATATACATAATTCTTGTCTACTTGTGTCGTAAAAGTACTGATACTCCAACGCCACAGTATGTTACATGGTTTATCATATTTGCTATTTATAAAGTATAAAAAACAACTCGCCTGTCATTGCTGTAGTGACAGAAGACGGGTTTCCGTTTTCGGTTTTTCTTCGCCTTCGCCACCACAACAGCTGTCACTGGCAGCGGTGTTACTTTTCTGCCTCTTGGCTTATGCCACTGTTGGGGCAGCCTTGTGGAGGACTGGGCTGACACACTACTAATATTTTTTGCTTTACAGAGGTCCAGGGTATAGATCAGACCAACGATATGCGCGCAGAAACCTGTGGAGCTAACCAGACGTTATAGCACACTAATAATGTTACGGTAGTTAACGCTAGCTAGGATGACTGACTGAATGTGATGTTATAAATACATATATATATATATATATAGTGAATAGAAAGCAATATACCCAGCTTTACAGGAACAGTGTTGCTCCTTAATGTTGTCATCCTCTGTTTCAATCGCCAGGTGATGCGGTAGTTCAGTCTTTCCCTGTGACCTATAGGCTATAGCTTCAATCTTTATTTTGTTTACTTCATTTCGAGTTACGTTCACATCCTGAATATATGCCTCGAAAGCATATTGCAAACCTTTCTGCCTGCTTCTGTCTGAAATCAACTTGTCATTTTTCCAGAAATTATTTATTATTTCTATGAGTCCGGCGCCTCATAGAAGAGACCACCCCTATGAGATCAGAGATTTAATGAAATCCACTACCCATTCATAATAATATTAATAACTGAATACAACTTTAGTAGTTTAAGGTCTCAAAGTATTGCTCTCATTTTCAGATGTTATACATGTTTATACATCTTTCATAACTATATGAAAATAATTGTCAAATAAAAAATAATTACTCTGTTCTTTTTTTAGTGTCAATTTACATCCAAATCTTGTAAGTGACCAATCTAATTGTCATCCTGCATCTTTGATTTGCCATAACTCATCTAATCTAGCAGTAATACTGTAATAAACAAATTAAACAATATATATATTTTTAAAAATCTAGCATCATCTCTGATTTGAAATGCTCACAATGATCAATATTAATAAGAAAAAAACATGTAAATTCATACAGTATGCTGTGTCTCATTAGTAATGTTTTTTGTCTTTTTCTCTCCTTTGTTTTTGTGCCGGAAGTGGCTAAAATACAACCCAACGGCTCTCTTTTTGTGAGTATACATTTTTTTAAATGAGTGTCAGACACTTTCCAATATTTGCATTCAGATCAATCACAGCTACATTGTGCAGCAAGCTATAGTCATCAGTAATGCCTTAAATTAAAGGGACATATCTTTTAGAAAATCTTGCATCCAGCAATTTTTATTTACCATTTGGGCTGGTATACAAACACATTGGCGGCCAAATGTTTCTGATTTTTATATTTATTTCAAAAGAGGACTTTTCTGTGCACCAAGGCTGCATTTATAGTATCAAAAATAATGTACAAACTACGGTGACCAGGAGGGGACATGTTCAGTTCACTTATTTTTGTTGTGGCCACCCCAGGTGAAAAAAAAGTACATTTCTATAATATACTTAAAGTGCTCTATTTTCGTGCACTAATTTTGTAATTAACCCTTGTGCGGTCTTCGCTTAAGGGACCGCACAAGGGTTCGCTTCGTGGTCTTAAATGCAATTTTGTAACAATATAATATATATTTTTTTAAAACCAATGTAATTTTACTCTGTTTATTAATGTTTTTACTCAACATTTGTGCAGTTTTTGGAGGATTTCTGATATCTTTTAAATTTATAAAAATAAATAAAAAAATATATTTTTAAATAGGTTTTTATGCAAAAGCAGCTTTTTATGTAAAATTCACTTTTTATAAAAGGCCCAGATTTCTAACTTTCATTCATGGGGATAACATGGATAATTTGACATGGTTTAGTGTAAGATTTTTGCCCATCTTTTGGAAAACGCAGTTATAAAAGTAAAAAAATATATAATTTTTACCCAACTGGGCCAGCAGAAAAAATCCTTAGCATTGAGCCCTGGATGGTTTCAAAAATTGTAATATTTTCTGGTATATCTAAGTTAAGTTACCCAGGAGCTCTGTTGACATAGACTTAGCTAACGTTAGCTACAGCTTGATGAATTGAGTCATTGAACACAGCAGGAGAGAACGTTAGTCATCTAGCTAAATTATTAGCTAACGCTACCGTTTTTGAGGAGGTAGATTTTGAGGTGCGGGGACTGACAAGGCAGAAGGTAAAGTGGTCCACCGTTCTATCAATAAGCAGACCTGCCAACCTGTACGCAATTTGCGTAGCGGATACGCATTTTGACTTCAAAGTACGCTGGTACGATTTGTAACTCTAAACTACGCAAACACCTGGTGACGCCTCTGTGCACGCGCAGTCCTCAAATCAAGCAACAGCAAAAGAAGAAGAGTTCGACCAATCATAGCGCTAGGTTCTTCCCCCAAATATACTGTAAATGTTAGACCCAGTGACAGGCTGGCATGAAATGGCTTGCATAATACTTAGTAAGGAGGCCATAATAATTTTTGACTCATGGCTGAAGTTAAGTTTCTCCAGGTTGGCAAAAAAAGCATCTCAAAATGCATCAGATTGATACTTTAAAATATGGAATATTTACATTTTTCTTTCGGGGGAGCATGCCCCCCGGACCCCCCTAGAGGGTTAATATCCTTCTCACCTTTTTCACCCCTGACCCGTTTTCATGCCTAATATGCTGCTTTGTAATGTAAATAAATTTTTTATTTGAGGGCAAGTTTGTTTTAGCCTGTTTTCATTTTGGGCCTAAGGTTTTGGGCATTTGGCACATTGTTGTGTGTGGAAGGTTAATAATGTGATTGCTTTATCTGTAAATTAAATTGCTTTTTCAATGACTGAATTCACTGAAATAAAATAATTTTTTCAGAATTTCTTTTGGTAATGGTAGGTCTTAAATTTCAATCTTTATGGTCTTAAAATGTCTTAAAAAGGTCTTAAATTTGACTTACTGAAACCTGCATGAACCCTGCCAGTAGATGGCTGCAGAACTCCACTATTTGCTGTGTGCTATTTGAATGATTGAAAGATGTCTTTTCACAAGTTTTTACAGTTGGATTCATATCAAAATGTTATGAAATCACAATTATAACAATAAAAATTACTTTGTCAAAGTTTAGCATTTTTTGTACTGAAAAAAATCAGTTTTTCAATAATATCAACAATAATGTACAGAGACCCCACTTAGAAAGTGGACAAAATCCATTCTCAAAATCAGAAACAACGCACAATACACACAGACAGAAATGAAGTGGCACACTTCCAAAAATGCAAAAAACATCCCCAATACAAAATGGATATGCTCACACACACACGCACACACACAAAAATAAAAATTATTTATTTTATTATTTTTATTATAAAATTATTATTGAAAAACTGATTTTGGCCTGCACAAAAAATGCTAAACTTTGACAAATCAAACTGCATTTTTCAAAAGATGGGCAAAAATCTTACACTAAACCATGTCAAATTATCCATGTTATCCACATGAATGAAAGTTAGAAATCTGGGGCCGTATTCACAAAATATTTTATCTTACCACTAAGAGTTCTCCTAAATAGCAGTAAAAGTTCTTAGCTAAGAGTTTTCTCTTAAAACCTATTCTCAAAGCTGCTGAGACCAACTTTTACTAAGGAATAGACTGTTTCTCCCACTATCTCAATATTTCATATCATTGAAAATCTGTCATGCAGCAAGTAATGTCTTACATTATATTAATGGAATAGTTCTTTAATTTACATGTGAATTTGTAATTGATTATTGATATTAGCATTTAGTTTGTCTTAAGAATGTAAATAACTTGTTTTTTTATCACATGTAACTGCATTACATTATTATATTTTCTTGTATTAGATTCTGTTTCTTGTGTGGTCTGTCTTTGGCTCATATTGGCAAAATAAGTATTATACAATTTTATTCTCTATATTTTATAAGTAATGCAAAACAGTTTTGTATTAATTATGAAAAACTTAGTGGCATATTACAGAAAAAGCCTTACTTCAGAATCCTATCTTATCGGTTTAGTAATCATGGCAATTTCAGCTCATGTAGGACAAACACTATAGCAGAACAACATTTACCCCCAAAAAGAAATTTCTGTCATACTCACCTCATGTTGTTCCACACCCGTAAGACTTTCGTTCATCTTCAGAACAAAAATGAAGATCTACAAATAGATTTAATTTAGGCTTTTACTTGCATGAAAATATTGATCAGCGAACATAAGCAGAAGCTCGACCGAACCTGAATAAAATATAAATAATTTTATATGAACTTTTTGAAATGTCAAAGTGTCAGTTGCAAAGGCAGTCTATGAAAGGAAATCTGACAGAATTCTGTAATCAAAAATTTGTGTCTGAAGATGAACGAAAGTCTTACAGGCGTGTAACGACATGAGGGTGAGTAATGACAGAGTTTTCATTTTGGAGTGAAGACACTTTAACTTATCTTAATCTTAGAAAAACTGTAGCATACAGAAGCATCCAACCTTTACAAAAAAATCCTAAAAAGTGTCTGTATAACCCTTTATAACCCCACTGGTATCCAAACTTAAAACTAAAAGCCAACTTAACAATTACAATACAGTAGCCAACATAAGATGGACAGTTTCTGTAATACGCCCACTAGGTTTCAAATTCCCAAACGAAAGGTGATGATACACAGGGCAACTTTCTGAACTTTGGTGCCAAAAGTATCCAGATAGAAATTTGTTGCCCATTCTCAATGGGAAAGTGCCCAAGCAACATTGCTCAGCAACACTGCTCAAAAAGTTGCCTGTGTATCATCACCTTAAGGCTGGCCTTTTTTATTCACAGGTAGGATATGAACATACCAAATACACACATAAAAAAAAAAAATTTGTTTTTTTTTTCTTTCAAATTCTGTACTGATTTTTTAGTTTCAAATATTTGCAATAGGCTTGCCACGATATAATACTTAGATTCTGAAACAGCCAAGCCTACAATGTCCTAAGTTCTAACCAGACGGTGCTCGGGTGCTGCCTGGAGGCTGGAGCACCCACGGAAATGGTCGAGCACCCATTGATTTTAGCCAATAAAAAATCGATTGGAGCTTTCAGACACGATCTTCACCCTTTTTATAGTTTATTTAAGGCTGAAACGTCGAGAGCGCATCCAAGTGATGGCTCTGCTCTCGATCAGATAGCCTACATACCTGCATGCAGAGGAACGTTGTGGCTTGTTGACTCTTCTTTCCAGGGAAATCACTAATAAAATGCACACAAACATGTCCCTGCTCTTGATATACAAAAATTAATCAACTTCTTTGAACTTGAATGAGGAAAAAAAAACATATGAGGACAGATTCGAACCACTAATAAATAGAGCACGGCTGATCCTCTAACTCTATTGACAAGAATTCTACCACGAGTCTATCATGGAATACGAAACCAGAGAGCGGATTTATCTATAGTATGGATATAATTGGAGGGGGTGATGTGAGGCAGTGTGGGTATGATTGCAATAGCCAATCAGGGGCGTTCGGATTTGTCATCGCTGAAACGCCAGAGTTTGCGCAAGCTGAACTCGGAATCTTTCTGACTGAATTCTGCAGTCCTGTCAATTCATCATAAACTGATAAACAAAACAGTATACGAGCTTTGGATGAGTACATACAAATCTTACAGCGCGCGCGAGTTCTCTTTCGCGTCTTACGGTTTAATGTTTAAATTGGCAAGCTTTAAATGAGTTTAGTTTAAACACAGATAGCAACGTGTGAGGTGACAAAAGCTTGTACGCCTACAAAATGCAGAGTAGTTCATTAGTTCTACCCTACCTTATATTAAAGCCGAGCATGTATTTCTAATTTGCAAATGCCGTAAATCCATTACATTTAATCAAATTACCTCATCTTTTACAGTCAAAACTGACTGTATCCACAGAAGCAGCATGCATATAATAGATTGCGTGCAGAATTTGCTGCCTTAAATCGCGCTTAATGCCGTTCTCGACAATGCACCTTTGTAAAAGTGGGGATTTACTCGCATGAAAAACAACACAGATAGTGGATTGATATCAATTTAAGACTCAAACTTTCTTCGATACAAAAACATACCTCGAGTTCTTGTATTTTATGTTGATAACGAGCAAGAATGCAACTGTTCCCGAATATCCACTGCAAACGTGACTGTTATACAACTGGTCAAAAACAAAACGTACATTTTAAACAGTACGGTCAGTATCTATTTTGCAACGAAACAGTTCTAACGAAAACCACAGCAGAACTACAACACGCGTCGGTATTACACTTCTGAGGCTTTGAACGAATCGTGAGTCAATTCATTCACAGCCACTTGCTTCGTTAATGAATGAATGACTCGATGATTCACTCATAAAAACAGTGACTTGCTGCCACCTACTGACGGTTTTAGTTTAATATTTAAAAGTATCACTTTGTTTTACTATCATTGCACAATTCTCTATTGAACATTAAATAAAGTTATTCATAAAGGTAAAAATAGGCTGTGGAAAATCAATTTAGGGGGCAAATATTGTCCCTTAATGGTAAAGATATGACTGAAGTCTAAGTGGAAGAGAGGGGGTACGCAGAAGGATGTAATCCCTTCAGGGTGTACTCCATGCTAAAAAGTTTGGGAACCACTGGTTTAGACTGTTTTGTCCATGTTTTTTGCTATATTAATAATGTTTGTCAATATATATATGTCAATAAACTGTTCTCAAAAAGTGATCACCAATAAACTCCCACAAATTAACAGTATAATAGGCTATAGTAAAACATGAGCCACATTGAAAATCATCTGATAAATTAGCATGAAGTTTTGCACATTATTCTCTATTAGACTTTAACCATAACGAAAAGCTTACAAACCATTACTTGAGGTTTTTGCTCATGGCAAATGAAGCTATCCAATATCCTTGCATTGCAAATTGTGCATACTGCATATTATATTTGGCACGTTGTGTGTTGCCACGTTGCCAGTGTCCATATGAAAGCATCCGTGGCAGGCAACCTTGTACAGCACCTAGAGTAAGAATACCATTATTAAAGATGAAACTGGGATGAAAATATTGTGTCATTATCTACATATCCTCCTGTGAACCAGTTTTTTTTTTTATTTAGTATTTTTTTCATGTCATTACACTGTTTAGAGCACAAGACACAAATATTTTTTTTTTT
>RJVU01067793.1:349175-362719 GCA_003731715.1 Anabarilius grahami | reverse complement strand
AAAAAAAGTACAAAACAAATATGGGTTCTCAAAGTTACTATTGGTTTCACTTTATATATTTAATCAGTGCAACATTTCTGCTAGTTGGCAAGCTTAATCATTAAACACCATTTTGATATTACAAGGAAAATTATATTTCCATGGTGAAATTGTCAGCTGTTACTCAAAAGTATGACATTAAGATTGTCCGTAACACATGTATTAGTGTTCTTTTTTCAGTTCTGTCATATATTAAAGTAATTTAAGAACCAGTTTATCTGCAGATATCCATGTGATATTTACAACACAGTCACTAAGGACAGGAACATTTTTTATAAATCTGCCTTAAAGATAATTTTGTTTAAAAAGTTGTAGAATTACTTATATCCAGACTTAAGAGAAACAATATTTTAATATTGCATTTCTAATCTTTCTTTGCTTTTATTTCAGGAGAACGTTGCCCCTTCTGTGCCCGCTCCTGCATCCGAGACTGATCAATTTTGGCTGCCCACTAAAATGAGGCAGACAATCCCCTTACAGGATCAGAGGTGGATTGCATCTGCGCTCTTTCACGCTGGCAGACTTCGGCCAGACATGAAGCTCTGGTATGAGCCACCCGCTCCTTCCCTCATCTACCACCAGGCTCCATCTCCAGATCGCTTTTTTAACCACAGGCTTCTTGTATGGATGCCCTACCACTTGTGGAAGTTTAGACTGTTTTGTCCTGCATGTGGGAAGCAGCTGACTGGCTATGGCCTCCACAAGAGAGCATGGAAGGTCCTGGACATCGACAGGTACTACCTTATGGTAACGGAGACTCTCAGGTGTACTGTGTGTTGCCTGAGTTACCTGTCCACCAGTCAGACTGTCCTGGACCAGCTCGACGTGCCCCATAGAAGGCTGTTCCGCCTTATTTTAACACAGAGGTGAGTTACAGTTTACACACATTATACAGAATCTAGTAATGAGTTTATTCATAAAGACATTCATATTTCATATAAGCAGAAATGTGTAATATTCTGTACTTCTGTTCTTCTTCAGGTTGATGACATTGTATGCTTGTGGCAGAGCCTGCTTGATTATGATAAGCAGCGAATAAGGTTTTCTGCAAGACACCAGGACAGGCTGACAACAGGGAGGTTCAGGTCTCCAAAAAAGAAGGCTGTTTTCACCCCTGGAGTGGATAGCCTGAATCGAAGTGTGTTGGCGTCTACAGCTTCACCTGCCCAATGGCCAGACTGCTGTCGTCTTGTGGAGGCCATTTTCACCAGGCTCTGTCACATCCATCGAAGTCCGAGGAGGAAAGGCAAGGGTTCGCTGAGTCGCTGGTCTCTCATTTTAGAAGATTACCGCAAGATCCGGCAGCTGATCCTGTCTAATGGTGCCATCATGCAGGACACTACTCTCCAGCTGGTGGAGGTAAATCAGACCACTCTGGTTCAGTGGCACAATGGCAGGGTTAAGAAGCAAGATGAGAGACTTCTGCTTCAGGGGATTGATCTGCCTGACCCTCTTGGTGTTGCTGCTGAGGCTCTCCCACCTGCCACTGTCCGTGCTGTCGCTCCACCACAGGTCCAGGGAGATCAACATGTCTACAACTTGCCACAAAGCACAGCTGGGCAAGCTAGACTAAAAAGACGAATCGCTAGCAATAGGACTGAGGTGATTATACCTAAGGTACCAACCCCAAGGCCAATAATTCCTCGGCCTGTTGGCAACCTGCAACAAGTTCCTGTCTTTCCCAGCACCAGCCTGACTGCCCCCCTTGCCTCCCACAGTACCCCTACCTTCACACTGTTAGTTGTCCCTCAAAATCCTCCTACCACTCCCAATTTAGTCCTCCCACCTCCTGCCACAGTCAGTCCGTCTCAACTCCCTCTCCCTCGTCCCTACCACAGAAAGGTTGAGGCAAATACTTGCAGGAAGTGTGGGCAGTTTAGGACAGCAGCAACTGGGCACAGGGCAGTAGATAGTCCCTCTAAACTGGCTGTCACAGAGACTCTTTCAAAAGAGCAGTGGCTTGAACAAGTTAAAAAAATAAATAGTTTAAATAGTTTGTTTTATTTTTCATTTATACACACACACAACTATATATATAGTTTTATTAAAAAAAAGAATTTTTTTTTTNACACACACACACTACTGTATATAGTTTTATAGAGCTTTTATCTTTGTGTGTTTATTACTATTATTGTATTTTTTTTGCTAGGTTTGTGATCAGAGAATTTTATTTCAATTATATATATATATATAGTTTGTTCATAGTTTATTAAAAAAAGGAAAGTTATTAAAAGATATACATATATATATGTGCTATACACACACACACTATGTACAGTTTTATAATGTTTCAATCTTTTTGCTTTTACTATGTACATATTAAGAGTGTACATATTAAGAGATATATATATCTTTGTTATATATATTATACACGCACACACTATTAATANATGTACATAGATTTATGTTTTAATCTTTGTGTGTTTACTGCAATTATAATTTATCATCAGTCATTTTTATTTTATATTTTATTGTTAAAAATAAAACATTTTAATGTTTATAGAACAGTATCTTGTCTTTCATCAATCATTCTGTGAGCCTGAGTTTCTTATTTATATAAATTAGTATTATTATAGGTATGTATATCTCATACAATTACTTTTGGAATTTTTTTAAGATAATCAAGTTAAAAAAGAGAGTAAAGTTAGTATTAGTTTTAATATTCTTATATCCAAAAGTGAAGCAATACAAAAAAAAAATAATGGCAAAATAGCATTTTACAATAAAATAAAAAATAAATAAATGTGAAAAACAGCACTTGTACATATAAAAATAGCATATATTTAATGACAGAAAAATAACATTGCTTTTAATGGTTAACCAAACTGGAATTAACCAGTATTATCAAACTACTTCAAAAAATAATAAAGTTTAAAAAAAGTTAATAGAGATAATAAAGATCTCTTATACCAAAGGTAAAATAATGAAAAATAGCATTGTATAATAAAATATACAAACAAATGGGACAAACAATACTCATACATAGAAAAATAACATGGATTGCATTTCATGATTACTAGGCATAATCAAAGTACTGAGAATTAAACTTGGGTTACAAATCAGGTAGTTATTAGACAACTTTGAAAAACATTTTCAGTCCTGTCAGATGTGGGATTCGAACCGTAGTCCGACTTGTCAGCGTTACAACCTGAAATGTGTAGGGGAAAGAACTTTTCAGTGAAATATGATGATTTGTTTACCACAAAACAGCTAAATATCACACAAGTACTCTTACATTTTCCTTCTCTCTCTTTTGCTCTTTTTCTTTCATTTTTCTTCTTTTTTCCTTCTCCCCTTCCTCAAACAGACTCTTGTTCCCCAGCGGAGAATTAACTTCTGATGTGATTGACTGGGTTCGAATCCCCCTTTTGCCGAGCTCGCTATTCTCCCTTTTCCCATCACATATCACATCAGAAAGGCATTTATTTTCAATAAAAATGAAGAAAATGTTCTAAAAGTGGAAGTTAATTGCCTAACGAGTTTAATAACGATAAAATCATTTACACTCTTATTATTGCATCCTGCATTTCTTTTTTTCTTCTTTTTTTGCATGTGGGATGCCATGAAAATAAATATTAGTTCAATAACTTACCATTCTGACAGTTTTCACCTCTGATATTATAACAGTGATACGAATTAATCTTGCATTGACTCAGAAGTATGCGGATGTCCTTTTGTCACGTGCTGTTGCCATGGTGAATCGTAATATCGGAGCTCCATTGATGATGGCTTTATAGTCGTGGTGCACGCGCTTAACTCAAGAGTCAACCTACTCAGAGTCGATTGAGTTGAAACTTGAACTCTGAGTTGACTTACTCTGAGATGGGAAATTCTGAGTTTGTTTCAGAACAGCTGAATTGATTTAGTTCAGAGTTGGTTGAACCTCCTTATTGAAACGGGCCCCAGGTCCTTAACCACTATGCTCTGAAAATAACAAAACCATTGCTGCATTATCAATTGCACAATGCACAGTTAATTGTTCTGACTGTTGGATTTCACTTGGAACTAGACTCTTCATACAAACTAGTTTTTTTATTTTTTTTTTCCATAAAATTATCAGCCTCTGGCTGAAACATCAAGTTTAGATTTGAAAATCTCACTTGTCCTGCTTTATCACTATACAGATCAAAAAGCAGGCCAGGACTGTTCTGGCCAGGCTATATGTGTACATGATTAACCGGTTGGTCCAGTGAAACAACCAATCCTGAAAATTAATGACAAGCTGTTTTTGACGAAACTATGAGCCTGGCAAATGACTGCTTCTAAAGCAGACTCCAAATTTAAATGGGTTTAATAGCCTAGTCTGAATAGTCTTCTAAGGAACTTTATAGAAACATTTGCCATGCCTTATATAGCCTACCTATAAAAGAAAATATAAAATTTGTTGATCAATGACCAATAAAGAAGTGGAATATTTTCTCACAACAGTAATATGCTAAAATAACAAAAGATGCACGTCTATATGAGTGCAGCTCCCCAAGAAATGGTTTGCAATCTGGTCCTCTTTCTGTTATATTTAATTAATAAACTGATTAGTTGAGTTACTAGTCAACATTGTCTGTAATACACAATAATATTGTTTGAACATTTTTAACAGCTGTCCTCCTTTTAAAGTTCCAAACAAACATGCAAACTATGAGCCCACAAAGTGCTGTTGAGAAACGCTCTTACTTGGACAAATGTAGACAGCAGAACTGGTTCTGAAGAGCTTTCAATCCTGAGAGATACCCGTCTGCCAGATTACAGGCTTCAAAGAGGGCTGGCAGAACACACCCACAGGCATATCTGAAAAGCTGACTCTATTTTTAAAAATATAGCCTATAGAAATTAAATCATTATGTAATGACCGGCAGACCGGACAAAACTGCTTGGTGTTTACTAACTGTCAGTGCCATACTTAAGGGACGTCAAAAAGTATTTGCCCCTGTTTCAGGTTTCTATTTGTGCAGTTTTCTGTTATACGAGTGGAGACTTGCAAAAGGATCTGATCCAATACAGGTGCATCTCAATAAGTTAGAATGTCGTGGAAAAGTTAATTTCAGTAATTCAACTCAAATTGTGGAACTGGTGTATTACATAAATTCAATGCACACAGACTGAAGTACTTTAAGTCTTTGGTTCTTTTAATTGTGATGATTTTGGCTCACATTTAACAAAAACCCACCAATTCACTCTCTCAATAAATTAGAATACTTCATAAGATAAATATTTTTATTTTATTTTAAACAGAAATGTCAGGGTTCTGAAAATTATGTTCATTTCTATGCACTCAATACTTGGTTGGGCCTCCTTTTGCCTGAATTACTGCATCAATGCGGCGTGACATGGAGGCAGTCAGCCTGTGGCACTGCTCAGGTGTAATGGAAGCTCAGGTTGCTTTGATAGCGGCCTTCAGCTCATCTGCATTGTTGGGTCTGATGTCTCATCTTCCTCTTGACACTATCGTGTACTAAGACCTACGGAAAATGATTTTCTAGGCCGATATAGCAAGGAACTACACTCTAATTCTGGCGTAATAATCAAGGAACTTTGCTGTCGTACCATGGGTGCTGCAGGCGCAATGATATTACGCAGCGTCTCTCACAAATGTCTCCCTGGTTGCCAGGCACGCTCCCTGTGCAAGCAGGGGGTCACAGCCGCGGCGTAATATCATTGCACCTGCTGCACCCATGATACGGCAGCAAAGTTCCTTGATTATTACGCCAGAATTAGAGTATAGTTCCTGGCCTTATCGGACTAGAAAATCGCAACTTCTCATTTTCCGTCGGTCGTAGTACACGATGTAACTACAGAAGAGTCAAGTTTTAAATAGGAAAAATATTGAAACGCTTTGGTCATTTTTTTTAAATGAGATGCTAACGGTCTAATCAGATTCAATGAACTATGCTAAGCTATGCTAAAAGTGGTACCGCCAGACCCGGAGATCGGCTGAATGGATTCGAAAACGGAAGGGGAGTCGGAAAATGAGCCTATTCAAAAAAAAAAAAGAAAAAAAAAGAGGGAGTGTTCCTTTAAGTGCTGGAGTGCTGAATTGGAGCAATTTGCCTTCCTCCTCCTGCCATGAAGCCATGGCTACTTTTACTTCCGATTCTGGAAACTAAGAGCCAGCTCACATATCTGAAAAGCCGACTCTATTTTTAAAAATATAGTCTATAGAAATTAAATCATTATGTAATGAATGATTTTAATTTTACTTAAAACAAGACATAGTTCAAAGAACACCACAAAAATATATAATATAAGCCTAGGCACATTGGCATTCCGGCTCTTTTTCTTGAGCCGGCTCGTTTGACTCACAAACGGCTCTTTAAATAATGTTTTAACTATGACTTTGACTATGATAGGTGTGAAAACAGTTCTAATTAAATTATTAAATGAAATCATACTCAATGTCTCACAATTTCACAAATTGTTTTCACACCCATCATAGTCAATCATAGTTAAAACATTATTTAAAGAGCCGTTTGTGAGCCAAAAGAGCCGGCTCTTTTAAGTGAGCCGAGTCAAACGAACCGGACCGAATGCCCATCACTAGTTTATAGTAGTTAAAATACTCATTCGTTCCTGTGTAGTTATTAATGATGGAACAGTATTCTGAAGTGTGTTACGACACATACAATTCTCGTAGGATCGAGACTGCAAATAACATTAAGTCACTTCAAAAGCTCTTTAGTTGAGAAAATGGGTGGCTCTTAAAAGAGCCTTTGGGGTAACGTTAGTTAAAAATCACATCACACCTCACTTGGAGCTGGTGTACTTGGTGACGGCCTTGGTGCCCTCGGACACGGCGTGTTTGGCCAGCTCTCCGGGCAGCAGCAGACGCACGGCGGTCTGGATCTCTCTAGAAGTGATGGTGGAGCGCTTGTTGTAGTGAGCGAGACGAGACGACTCACCGGCGATGCGCTCGAAGATGTCGTTGACGAAAGAGTTCATGATGCCCATCGCCTTGGAGGAGATGCCGGTGTCAGGATGAACCTGCTTCAGGACTTTGTAGACGTAGATAGCGTAGCTCTCCTTCCTGGTCTTTCTGCGCTTCTTTCCTCCCTTACCGGCGGTCTTCGTGACGGCCTTCTTGGAGCCCTTCTTAGGCGCGGACTTTGCTGGTTCAGGCATGATGCTTTTTGATCACAAACTTCTCAAAGCAATGTGAGGTCAGAAGCGACACAGAGGCATTTATTCACCGCCCTATGCTAATTTTCAAAGAGATACAGGAACTATCTGATTNTCGTCTAATTGATGACTAGTCTATTTTTGGGTTATGGTTAGACGTCTATTAGATTTTCACTGACAGCCCAAATTTTGGCTTGTTTTAGCCTAGACGGCCGGGCTATGCTTTGACGGCTATTAGACGTCTAATAGACATAAAATTGCTTGCTGGGTTATTAGTTTGAGAAAACAAGCGATTCTAGACAAATATTGTGAATCATGTAATTTAACACAATTATAGAGCCATTGAAGGAGTTTGGAAGGAAAGAGACAAATAATGGCACCACCTTTACAAATACTTTTTCCTAGGAACGTTTTGATTCATGAAAATGTTTAACTGTTTAAACTTCCAGGATAGTAAAGAAAAGCCAATTTGATGTGTAAAAATAACATTTGTGTTTCCACTTCTGCTGACTTAGGTAATGTTAATGCCCCTTTGTTCGTTTTGTAAAAAACAATATCTGCTAAATAAATAAAGATTGTGTAATTCAAAAACAAATGGTTTTCGCACGCTATTTAATATTTTGGGAATCATTGCTCTGTTAAAAACAACTTGATAGTGTCGATGCATTACTGTTAAACGTTATTTACCATTTTAGTAATTCATTCTAGATTCAGAGCACACACCAAAAAAATATTAAATGTGTGGTCAAGATGGCTAAAACATTGGACTCTTTATGTGAGAGAGTGTGTGGCTCTTAAAAGAGCCGTTGGGTTGGTGTAGTTGTTCTGATGTCAGAGGTTTATCCTCCGAAGCCGTACAGAGTGCGTCCCTGTCGCTTCAGCGCGTACACAACATCCATGGCGGTCACGGTCTTTCTCTTGGCGTGCTCGGTGTAGGTGACGGCATCGCGGATGACGTTCTCCAGAAACACCTTCAACACTCCGCGGGTCTCCTCGTAGATCAGACCGGAGATGCGCTTGACACCGCCGCGGCGAGCGAGACGACGGATGGCGGGTTTGGTGATTCCCTGGATGTTATCGCGCAGAACTTTACGGTGACGCTTGGCGCCTCCTTTCCCGAGCCCTTTACCGCCTTTGCCTCTTCCAGACATGTTCAACACAACTCTATCAAGCGACGATGAAGAATGATAGGCGAGTGTTACTAGGAGGCATTTTACATTTGCTTACAGGACCTGAGAGAAACCAGCACCGCGTCACAAGGCACACACTCCTCCCCCAAAGCAGCCAGAGCAAGTGTGAATTAATCCCTGCCCTGACGTTTGTTTCATGTTAAATTTCAGGTTTCATAAAATTTATTTCACAAACATAATTTACAGTAGTTTGATAAGGAGAGGGTCACAAGACGTCATATCAAAATATTAAAGTAAAATGATTAAATAATAGTGGCGCATCTCTACATCTTTTTATGCCCGTGTGCATTTGTACATGTATATTTTAATTCAGAAAACGCAGACAGACGCAGACAAAATTATTGTATTAAAACTGCAATGATGAATGCAGGATTGCTTAATAATTTCACAACTTTACTGACTACATTTGAACCCTTAAACAGGCAAGAGTAGAAAATGATCAGCAAAAAACAAGACAAATCAATGTTTGTGATATATATAAAAATAAAACTACAAAATATGGCTCATATATGACGTCTTATATTGATGCATTTAAATTTGTGTTTTTACACTGCTGAACGATCTCATCTTATTGCAACGAAAGAATATAACTTTCGACTCCTATAAAGCGTTAAACTGGAAATGGTCTCGTTCAGTGTAATTTTGGTGGCTCTTAAAAGAGCCTTTGGGGTTTGGTGAGGCTGATGCGGGTTTAGGCGCGCTCTCCGCGGATACGGCGGGCCAGCTGAATGTCTTTGGGCATGATGGTGACCCTCTTGGCGTGGATGGCGCACAGGTTGGTGTCCTCAAACAGACCGACCAAATAAGCCTCGCTGGCCTCCTGCAGGGCCATGACAGCGGAGCTCTGGAAGCGCAGATCCGTCTTGAAGTCCTGAGCGATTTCTCGGACCAGCCGCTGGAAGGGCAGTTTGCGGATCAGCAGCTCGGTGGACTTCTGATAACGGCGGATCTCTCGGAGAGCCACGGTCCCGGGCCTGTAACGATGGGGCTTCTTGACGCCGCCGGTGGCCGGAGCGCTCTTACGGGCGGCTTTGGTAGCGAGCTGCTTCCTCGGGGCTTTGCCACCGGTGGATTTACGAGCGGTCTGCTTGGTTCTTGCCATTGCTGCAGTCGATTTCTCTTTCTGTTCTGCTAACGCTAGAAATGCGCATTTATGTTACACGCCTGCTTTTAAACCATTGCTGTGCCATGAGCTCACAGTGTCGGGAGGGTGTCGAGGCTTGTGATTGGCTGATCTGGGACGTGTGCTTATGACTGCTAGCCAATGACTGCGCGCTCCATCTTTTCAAACAAGCAGAGGGTTTCCCGCTCAATGTGCTTTGTTCTGTTTTGCTCANTTTGTGATATATATAAAAATAAAACTACAAAATATGGCTCATATATGACGTCTTATATTGATGCATTTAAATTTGTGTTTTTACACTGCTGAACGATCTCATCTTATTGCAACGAAAGAATACAACTTTCGACTCCTATAAAGCGTTAAACTGGAAATGGTCTCGTTCAGTGTACTTTTGGTGGCTCTTAAAAGAGCCTTTGGGGTTTGGTGAGGCTGATGCGGGTTTAGGCGCGCTCTCCGCGGATACGGCGGGCCAGCTGAATGTCTTTGGGCATGATGGTGACCCTCTTGGCGTGGATGGCGCACAGGTTGGTGTCCTCAAACAGACCGACCAAATAAGCCTCGCTGGCCTCCTGCAGGGCCATGACAGCGGAGCTCTGGAAGCGCAGATCCGTCTTGAAGTCCTGAGCGATTTCTCGGACCAGCCGCTGGAAGGGCAGTTTGCGGATCAGCAGCTCGGTGGACTTCTGATAACGGCGGATCTCTCGGAGAGCCACGGTCCCGGGCCTGTAACGATGGGGCTTCTTGACGCCACCGGTGGCCGGAGCGCTCTTACGGGCGGCTTTGGTAGCGAGCTGCTTCCTCGGGGCTTTGCCACCGGTGGATTTACGAGCGGTCTGCTTGGTTCTTGCCATTGCTGCAGTCGATTTCTCTTTCTGTTCTGCTAACGCTAGAAATGCGCATTTATGTTACACGGTGCCATGAGCTCACAGTGTCGGGAGGGTGCCAAAGCTTGTGATTGGCTGATCTGTGACGTGTGCTTATGACTGCTAGCCAATGACTGCGCGCTCCATCTTTTCAAACAAGCAGAGGGTTTCCCGCTCAATGTGCTTTGTTCTGTTTTGCTCATCATAGTGTAACACACCCAGAGGCTTTATACTCACATAGCTTTATTTCTTTCTTCTGAAATATTCACCTTATTCCTAATGGTTGTACATATATCGAATTTGAACAAAATCACATCATCTGTATAAAAGCACAACAAAACAAAACACACGAGCCCAAAAAACGATCTCAATCAAACAAACAAGTTATGGGACTATCATGCGTTCAAAACACTTTGTTCCTGTTACTATTGTATTTGTAAATGTCCATACAAAGCAATCGTACAATTACTGGTTTCGATGGGTCGTTTCCTGATATCTAGTCAGTGTAATATATAGGGGAGAGCGGGGTAAGTTGTCACACGCTTCATAACACCAAAACTACTGTAGAGGCTCTATCTCAAAAATCAAATAGCCACTTTGTGTGACTTCTTCTATAGTCAACTTCCTGTTCACATGTGGTCATTTAAATTGCACTTCAAATTTTATGCAATACAACTTTGTTAGGTATGAATGGTAAATATTATTTTGCACAACAGAGGAGACAATAACGTGTCTTTTGATACGCTGACGTGCTCAACCTTGAGATTTAGCCAACATTAGCACACGTCAGTTTGGGGCAAGTCGTCATATGTGACATTTTGCCCCAGTACAAATAAACACATAGAACATGCTCAAAAAAGAGGTTCAACATGTTAAGTCAGTTATGTTCAGAGATTAAACGTTAAATTAAGCGAGTTATCTGCAGTATTCCATTCAGTTTTCATGGATCTATCTGCAAGCCAGAGAAAGTTTGAGTTTTAAGTGGCAAGACCACTTTACTTTAAACTTTGTTTTTGGATTGAATAATCGAATAATTGTAAATTGATAATCTAGTGTGACAATTTACCCGCCCGATGGGGCAAATTGTCACAAGTGCACATACTCTATTCAACGGTCTACAACTCCGTAATGAGATAAGATATGCAAATGTAATGAATACATGATGTGTGCCCAAGACTTCCTTTAATTTGGTATGACATTTATACCATTGTGATGTATGGTGTTCAGTAAATGTTAGACAGTATGAAAACTTACCCGCTCTCCCCTATAATATATAAAGTAATTATAATTTTTTTTTATAAGTCAACCCACTGACTGGGTTTATGGTGTTATTAAACTGTTAAAGAAAAGCACTCTATGTCAGATAAAATGGGTGGCTCTTAAAAGAGCCTTTGGGTTTTAATAAGACAGACTTGAATCTGCTTATTTGGATTTGACGGGTTTCTCGGTCTTCTTGGGCAGCAGCACAGCCTGGATGTTGGGCAGCACGCCGCCCTGAGCGATGGTCACTCCGCCCAGAAGTTTGTTCAACTCTTCGTCGTTGCGCACCGCCAGCTGCAGGTGACGGGGGATGATGCGGGACTTCTTGTTATCCCGAGCGGCATTTCCAGCCAACTCCAGGATCTCAGCGGTAAGATACTCGAGCACAGCCGCCATATAAACAGGAGCACCAGCACCGACGCGCTGGGCGTAGTTTCCTTTGCGGAGAAGCCTGTGAACACGGCCGACGGGGAACTGCAGTCCTGCCCTGGATGAGCGAGTCTTAGCCTTGGCTCTGGCTTTACCTCCGGTTTTGCCTCTTCCGCTCATTTTTCTTGTAGATGCAACAGTTTCTTCAAACGACGCTGAAAGAATAAACAAACATGATCGAGGTACTGCCTTTAAGCGAACGTTCTAGTCGCCCATTGGTTGACAGTCTGTTAAGATTTCAAGCCAATCACTGAACTTCCCTCCAACACACACGTCTCCAAAACCCACCCCCTTTTGGTGATCGGGTTATGCAGTATAGACGAAAGAAATAATGGAAATAAAACAAATAAAACAATGACATTCCCATGTGTAGATATATATATATAGGCCTATATATATCCATCCATGTCCACACCTACTTATATTCATGTCTCAAATTCTAATGGCAGTTTGCACATTTTTACTCACCCGATGTTTTCTAAAACGTCTCCTTGATGGTAAAAATGAAATTGATAATGTAATGGATGAGAAGTATACTCATATAACAACCAATACTCCATTAACTGAGTACACTCTAAAAAAAGTGCTATAGCACTAAAAGTGGTTATTTGCTCATAATCATCACCTTTGATAAATGGTGCTTTGTAGAAACCATAAGATGCCATAATGCATTTTATTTCTTCAACAAAAATGGTGCTAAACAGCACCAACAGTGGTTCTTTGGTTTATAAAGATCCTAAAGGGGCTCAACAGGTTTTGTATGGCAGTGGTGCTATATAATAATAATAATAATAATCTTTATTTTATATAGCACCTTCAACAGTAACATTTCAAAGTGCTTTACAAGCAAAAAAATAAATTGAAATAATTAAATAAACATATATATATACAGGGGCTTAAAGGCCGATTTATAGCTTTTCAAATAATTTACTTCCATAACTATTACAAATGTAGGTCAAGTAACATCTGAGTTTTGCTCTTTATTCAGAGTTAGTGGGTGGCTCTTAAAAGAGCCGTTGATGAGAAACAGTAAAGACTTTATTTCTTTTTGGGCGCTGCCTTTTTAGGCTTGGCGGCTTTAGACTTTGCCGCCTTAGGTTTAGCTGCCTTGGCCTTTTTGGGGCTCTTGGTTGCTTTCTTAGCGGCTGCTGGCTTCTTCGCCTTCTTGGGGCTCTTCGTCGCCTTCTTAGCGGCTGTGGCGGCGGGTTTCTTGGCCTTCTTGGGCGATTTCTTCGCGGCGGGCTTCTTTGCTGCGCTCTTGGGCTTCTTGGCAGCGGCGGGTTTCTTGGCCGCGGGCTTCTTCGCTTTAGGAGCCGCTTTCTTGGCCGACTTCTTCTTGGTCTCGGCTTGCTGCTTGTTGAGCTTGAATGAGCCCGAAGCGCCGGTCCCTTTGACCTGCACCAGGGTGCCTTTAGTCACCAGGCTCTTGATGGCGATCTTGACGCGGGAGTTGTTCTTCTCCACGTCGTAGCCGCTGGCGGCGATCGCTTTCTTCAGGGCGGCGAGGGACACGCCGCTCCTCTCCTTGGA
>RJVU01067793.1:327845-349050 GCA_003731715.1 Anabarilius grahami | reverse complement strand
GCTTATTTGGATTTGGCGGGTTTCTCGGTCTTCTTGGGCAGCAGCACAGCCTGGATGTTGGGCAGCACGCCGCCCTGAGCGATGGTCACTCCGCCCAGAAGTTTGTTCAACTCTTCGTCGTTGCGCACCGCCAGCTGCAGATGACGGGGGATGATGCGGGACTTCTTGTTGTCCCGAGCGGCATTTCCAGCCAACTCCAGGATCTCAGCGGTAAGATACTCGAGCACAGCCGCCATATAAACGGGAGCACCAGCACCGACGCGCTGGGCGTAGTTTCCTTTGCGGAGAAGCCTGTGAACACGGCCGACGGGGAACTGCAGTCCTGCCCTGGATGAGCGAGTCTTAGCCTTGGCTCTGGTTTTGCCTCCGGTTTTGCCTCTTCCACTCATTTTTCTTGTAGATGCAACAGCTTCTTCAAACGACGCTAAAAGAATGGAGAAACTGGATCGAGGAACTGCCTTTAAGCGAACGCTCTAGTCGCCCATTGGTTGACAGTCTGTTAAGATTTCAAGCCAATCACTGAACTTCTCTCCAACACACACATCTCCAAAACCCACCCCCTTTTGGTGATGCAGTTTGTTATGCAGTATAGACGAAAGAAATAATGGAAATAAAACAATGACATTCCCATGTGTACATATATATATATATCCATCCATGTCCACACCTACTTATATTCATGTCTCAAATTCTAATGGCAGTTTGCACATTTTTACTCATCCGATGTTGTCTAAAACGTCTCCTTGATGGTAAAAATGAAATTGATAATGTAATGGATGAGAAGTATACTCATATAACAACCAATGCTCCCATTAACTGAGTACACTCTAAAAAAAAGTGCTATATAGCACTAAAAGTGGTTCTTTGCTCATAATCATCACCTTTGTCAAATGGTGCTTTGTAGAACCCATAAGATGCCATAATGCATTTTATTTCTTCAACAAAAATGGTGCTAAATAGCACCAACAGTGGTTCTTTGGTTTACAAACAGGTTTTGTATGGCAGTGGTGCTATATAATAATATTTATTTTATATAGCGCCTTTAACAGTAACATTTCAAAGTGCTTTACAAGCAAAACAATTAATTGAAATAATTAAATAAACATCATATATATATATATACAGGGGCTTAAAGGCTTATTTATAGCTTTTCAAATAATTTACTTCCATAACTGTTAAAATTGCAGGTCAAATCAGTAACATCAGAGTTTTGCTCTTTATTCAGAGTTAGTGGGTGGCTCTTAAAAGAGCCGTTGAGGAGAAACAGTAAAGACTTTATTTCTTTTTGGGCGCTGCCTTTTTAGGCTTGGCGGCTTTAGGCTTTGCCGCCTTGGCCTTTTTGGGGCTCTTGGCTGCTTTCTTAGCGGCTGCTGGCTTCTTCGCCTTCTTGGGGCTCTTCGTCGCCTTCTTAGCGGCTGTGGCGGCGGGTTTCTTGGCCTTCTTGGGCGATTTCTTCGCGGCGGGCTTCTTTGCTGCGCTCTTGGGCTTCTTGGCAGCGGCGGGTTTCTTGGCCGCGGGCTTCTTCGCTTTAGGAGCCGCTTTCTTGACCGGCTTCTTCTTGGTCTCGGCTTGCTGCTTGTTGAGCTTGAATGAGCCCGAAGCACCGGTCCCTTTGACCTGCACCAGGGTGCCTTTAGTCACCAGGCTCTTGATGGCGATTTTGACGCGGGAGTTGTTCTTCTCCACGTCGTAGCCGCTGGCGGCGATCGCTTTCTTCAGGGCGGCGAGGGACACGCCGCTCCTCTCCTTGGATGCGGACACAGCTTTGACGATGAGCTCACCGACGCCTGGACCTGCTTTCTTGGCTTTCGCAGCTGACTTCTTCTTGGGCGCTTTGGCCGGGGCGGCAGCAGCCGGGGCTGGAGCGGTTTCTGCCATCTCTCTCTCGGATCGGATCTACAGTTTTTCAAACGCTGTCTGGATTCAGCAATGAACAGCGCTCGCGCGCCGCTGCGCTCTTAAATAACACATGAGAACCTTATAGACTCAACCCGCCCTGCTCGGTGCCTGTTCGTCTTCACGAGCCCCTCACGATTGTGTTTTCTTCTCTTACATTTGGGAGAAAACTGGAGTGGTAAAATAGTTTGTCGCAGTAAAAACAAAGTGAGCACCGAGCAGAGGTTCTGAACTTTCACTGGAGACTAAAATACGCGGAGAGGAAATGTTTATTTTGTCTCAGTCAGACCAAATCCAAGGCGAGCTTCAGCCACAGGGAACAGCCGCGTGTAAATTTGATTCCTCGTTTTTATGGAAAAGTTGCTAAAAGCCTGAACGCGTCCGCTGTGTGTTCAGAAAACAGTCTGAAAGCGACTTTAATGAAATCAGCATTAGTGAGGGGCGTGAGGAGGCTTTCATACAGCTGTTGTTTTGGCAGCTTGAAGCACACGAACATCATCCGAGTCTGTTTGTGACTCTCCTGTCTGGCCCTCATCTTCGCTCAGCAGATGAGGATGATAATAAATGTTTCATCGCGAAAGTATTCATATTTTAATTTATTAAATACGTTTTCAAAAGCTGATGTACACCATATTACTAAATGGAAATGGAAATTGTCATATATTTCCATGCCCCCTTGGCTATGCCATGGTCGTTGACACTGCTTTTCTGTGAAGCCAGTCAAGTTTTGATTGCTGTTTATCCTTATTAAAATGTTCCTTAAAATACAACTTATCACCTTTTCTTATTTCTCTCCTTGTTCTAGCTTGTACTTTTCTGGACAATGTTTGAAACTTTGCATTGCAACATATTTGCCTCCTTAAGTCTGTATTCCTCATTTGTAAGTGGCTTTGGATACAATCATCTGAGATGTCCATGTCCTTCTTTCTTTAATTTAGAAATTAAGGTAAATTATCAGGAATTTTTTATTTGAAAGTGAACTAATCCTTTAAACGGCAAAATCCAAGTGAAGAAACACAATAGCTTTACATGATAAACTGATCAATGTACATACTGTAATAAACATGGAAGTTCAAATGTATGTCCATGTGTGACATATGAGAACAACAGAGGTAAGTAGGCCTAAATGAAGATTAATTTTTGGATTAACTAAATTAGGGAATAGCCATTTTACTGTGTGAGAAAAAACAGTTTGCAGAGCTTCAGTGACATTAAACTACTTTATATAAATGTAAAATAATGCAATGGGGGAATGTTTGTGGGTCGTGGTATCTGATTTTACCAGCAAAAAGGGCCTACATTATTTTAAATATATGTAGTCCGCTTCAATATATATATCTTTGTGTTTTATAAGCAAGTTATTAAAGGTGCTAAATAGGATGTTTTGTTTTATACATTTTTGCAATATTACCTGAAACTGTCTTTACTAACTGATAAAAGACTATTTATTAGGTGCACTGAAAGGAATATTATTAATACCCAGCAAGCAATAGCCGTCATTTCACCGTCTCGGTTAACTATAGACCCGATATAGTCCAGCTATGTGTAACCCACTTTTAGCCAAAATAATCTTTCCTTTGGTTACATGTCGTTTTTGCCTAAATAACTTGCGAGTTGTATGATATTGCATCATGTAAGTGAATTCAACAGTGATTACAAGGTGTTTGGTTTCACATCTTTGACATGTTATATTGCGAAGGCTGTGCGTAGCCACGATTTAGCTCATAGTCAGACCGGCTATTTGTAGCCCATCTATAGTCAATCCTGATTTATTGTATTTTTGGACAGGAAGTGCTTGAGATGGTTGATATCTCATCATGTTCGCAATATCAATGAATTCTACAAGATTTAAGTGGCATTTCATGACATGGTCTATATGTAGTCACGATTTAGCTCTGAATTGGATGGCTATGTGTAGTCTCCTTTTAGTCACCCGGCGAAATCGAGGCANCTTGTGAGAGAGACGAGCGGCTGCGCTCCAGTAACTTTCCACACTCCACAGGCGCCGCATGCAATGTTTTTGTCAGGAGACAGGAGTAACAACTGCAGATTATGAGTTCCCTGCGGTGAGTCCGACATAATGAATCACTTAATGATTGTAAGGCCGATTATGAATGTAAATTGATACTTATGACTGATCGCGCTCAAACGCGTCCAGTCAGAGCCAGTTGCGTTCAGTCTGCGATTACAGTCGGTGTTCAAATTCCATGTGAAAGTATATAAATCTGCTTCAGGAGCAGGAAACAATCGCTGTATGTTGAGCTCAGTCTTAGCATGTTTTAGCTAGTCGTTAAATGTGTGCCCGGCTTAATAACACAGCGAATGCCGGTGGTAAACACTCGTGCACGAGTTTTGAAGGGCGTTCACTTGAAAAGAGCTGTGAAGGAGGGGGGTTGTTCTTACCCATGCGCTCATTTAAAAAAATCAGTCGACGAAAAGATCCTCTGTACCACCTTTAATTAAGGTGCTTTATAAATACATTTTGATTTGATTTGATTACTGCCCTGTACACTGGGGACCAGGACCAACTCAAGCTTATTCAAGTCCACCCCTGATGTAATACCAGATTTAACATTTTAATCAACAGTGAGTTTAACTTTTTACCATTCATCTTAAAAGTAATAATAATAATAATAATAATAACAACATAATGGCTTAAAGTATTGCAATAGTATTGTATCGATTCAGTATCTTGAATTGTGTAAGTGTATCATTACAACCCTAGTATACTTTTACAGGCACCTTTAAAAAAAAGGATTTTTACAAAATCTGATCACAATGTTCACAGGAGTCATGTTTGAGATGCATGTTAATACCAGGTGGAAACGGGCTGATTTCAAGCCATACACACTTGCCTCAAAGTCTTTAATACTTTGAGAGAGCCGTCCATTAGCATTCCAGTTCATCAAATTGACAAGCAAATGCACTCTGAAGACACTTCAACATTTCTCCCAAAAAGGCTTTAATAAAGGATTGTAGGACATAATGCATTTGCAAATAGCAAACTGAAAGTAGTACTTACAATGCACGCTTTATACTCTCCTCCCATAAATTTTGCATCTGAAAGGGAAACTCCTACAAATGCATATGCAACAATAAAGTCAGCCGCAAAAACAACCCAGTCCATGCCTTTTCAGTGCTATTTTTTCACTGAGTGCCAATCCTCAGTAGTGTTTTCACGCCAAAAGTGGTTTTGCACTGGCACAAGCTTAGTAAAACTGGCCCCTAAAGTCATCAGTTTGATCAAATTTAGACCAAAATGGTATAACAGAAGTCTTAATTACTTTAAGAGGTCTTAAAATAGGCGGGAATGGAAAAAAAGGAATCATGAGAATTTAACTTCAAAAGATTTTATTAAACATGAGCATTGTATATTGAAAGTCAAAATGCAAAAGTCAGTAAGCTGGAAGTAGAGAAGCAGAGATGTTTCAAAATAAGAGTCCCAGTGAATTTCAGGCTTGTTTATAATTAAAATGAAAATAATTGAACCTTTTCTGGATATTTCTGTATTTCTATATATATATATTTACACAAACAATGCATTTCACTTAATGTAAATGTGGGACTTCTCTCTGGGCCGCCCGTCGAGTAAGAACATTATTTAAGGGGGTGGTTGATTTCACTTTTTTAACTTTAGTTAGTGTGTAATGTTGCTGCTTGAGCATAAACAACATCTGCAAAGTTCCGACACTCAAAGTTCAATGCAAAGGGAGATAATTTCTTTAAAAAAAACTTTATATGTTTATTTATTTGCATAACTTGAGTAGCTCACTTAATTTGGATTTGAGGCAAAAACATATTTTGTATAATTATATATCGCACATCTTATCCTGATTAATCTAGACGCTTTGTAAACGTGCATTTCCAACATATTATTTAAGTAAAATTTACTTAAAATACTTACTGCTGGATTTGGCTGATGCAATGAACCCTTTTCACACAGTGATGATGTATATTTTATATTGCAACATAAATCTAGAAATTTTTCACATATTTCATATTTTAGGGTAATTTTATATATCTATATATTTTATAACAGCGTTGTCTACAACATGTCACTGTTTATGAATGCATTGTTTCCTGGGGTCCGTTTCAAAATAAAGCAACACACTATTGCCTACTCCACTGCAGCCATAAGAACGTGGGTCAATTTTAACCTGGTGTGACACTGGTGGGCGGAGCTACTGTAAATTTGCACTTTAGTAATACCCAGGTGAAAAAAAAAAAGTATACTTGAGTGCATTAAAAAAATACTTAAATACAAGCAAGTACATTTGTAGTACATTATTTATTTTGGTGCTACATAAAAGTGTCAAAGTTACACACTATAAATACACTAATTCAATGTATATTTGTACTTCAGTAGTACTTCACTGCACTTGGAAAAGTATACTAAATACCACCACTACTTAAATTGATTTTTAGTGCAATGAAATAAAAATATGCAGAGGAGTTTTATTAGTGTATTTGTTAAAAGTGTGCTTTCAATGCTTTAAAATTAGTTCAATCTTAGTAGACTTTTATATAGTAATCCTAAATTTAAATGACATTTATTTTCTTACAAATATATTAATAATGTACTAGTTATAAGTACATTTTCCCCCAGGTGAAAAAAGTGCAGTAAAATACACTTATTTTGTACTTAATATACTAAAAGCTCTTCTTTAGTACTTCTTAATATAATCTTAAGAACATCTAAGTGTATCAACTGTGCTATTTTGAGACACCATGAATTTGAACTAAAATGTGCTTTTAATATACTATCTCTGTATTTAAAAAAATATATTTAGTTATCACTTGAACCCATCTTTCATACGCCTTTAAATGTACTCATCAGACAGAGGAAATACACTTCTGGATTATTTAAAATATAAGAATAATATATGATAAATATATACAAAATGTATTCATAATGTTGTAGGCAATAAATTATATATTATACATTTTGTATATATTCATTATATATTAATCTTATATTTGAAATACATCATAAGTGTAATTTAAAAGTGTATGAAAGATGGGTTCAAGTGTACTACAAGTGGTCACTAAATAAAAAACTTTTAATACAGAGATATGTTAAAAGCACATTTTAGTTCAAATTCATGCTGTCTCAAAATAGCACAGTTGAGTACACTTAGATGTTCTTGAGATTATATTAAGAAGTACTAAAGAAGAGCTTTTAGTATATTAAGTACAAAATAAGTGCACGAAAAAAGAGCACTTTAAGTACATTATAGAAGAGTACTGTGTACTAAAATAAAGTGTATTTTTCACCTGGGTAGACACTCTGACACTTTCCGTTTGCATTAAGATTATTTTTATAACCACACTGGCACATATTGATAATTTTACTTAAGTAAAATGCACTTAATTTAGATCCCCCAGGAAACAAGACTAAATATCTTATATCATTTTCTTATATAGAAAATCCATCTCGATTTAAGAATTTTTAGATATTTGTACTTGAAATAGGATGAAAAATACTCGAAAAGCATTTTTGCAGTGTGAATGAATGAGTTAACCATTTAAACATCACTTGCACTTTAAAAAGGGGGAGGAGACCGAAGGAAACTCTGGGTTTATCAAAGAAAACCTGCTCCCGACCAGGTTAGGTTCACAGAGTAAGTTACTATGGTAACTGACTCTGAGTATAAGTTACCTGTCTTTCAGAAACGGGCTCGACTTACCCTGCCTTCTCGGGTTTGACATACCTCCCATTCTGAAACAGAAAACCCAGAGTTTCCCTCATTTCAGGGTTAACATACTCAGAGTTTTCACTCAACCTCCTTTCTGAAACCGGCCCCTGCTTGTCTCGTGTTAATGTTGTTATGTGGGTGTGGGTGTGGGTGTGTGTGTGTGTGAGTGGGCGTGACCGAGCCGTAGTTCACTGACAAGCTACGCAATATCACGTTCATTATCGAAGGCGATTCATCTGCGATATGAACACGATATTGCGTAGCTTGTCAGTGAACTACGGTTCTGTCTATTATATGCCGCTCCTTTTGAAAGCAGGTGATGGTGATTTAGCGGTAATCAGGGAACCGGCTTTACTGAAGAAATGCATGTGACAATCGCATGCGATATATCGCCCAGCCCTATTAATAGGTCACAGTTATTGACTCACATATTAACCCACCCTGAGCCTCGTGATGTCGGTGAACCGGGAGTTACTTCAGTCACTACATCCGACAGACATATTGAGCATGTCATGAATAAAGACACCACAGGTAATTGAATCTTAAAGAACTAGACCTAGTTCTGTTAGACAATAGCATGTCTTGTGTTATCTTAAAGCTATGTTTGAATATTGTGATTAGAGGTTTGAGCAGTAAATTGTTGAAATGTCAATGTTTGAATCAATTGATAATTTCTTAATTTTTATGAATGTTTGTTTGTGTATCTAGGGGGTCTGAGTGAACAGCAGGAGTACAGTGTCTGCAACTCTGGAGCAAAGAGGTTTGGAGCTGAATCTTGCATTCGAGAGAGCCCTGCATTGAAAGTTGAGAGGATTTGTGACACAGCAAAAAAAACTAAATCCCACATTGACATCTTCAGCTTCTTCAAACAGAGGTCAAACTTCTTGACAAAAATAAAACATCACATATTTGTTTGGCAATCTGGTAATTTTATTGCTTTCTCTTCCAAACATGGAGACTGGAAACCTGATAGATGATATGAACAAGCCAGAAGTAACAGCTGAATCAGACCTTCAGTGTGGAAATGTCAAGAGTTCTACTGGTAACTGACTTGTTAATATTTTCAGGTTGCACATGTGTCTGACCCCAACTGTGACCTGGAGGAACAAATTGTTTCTGTGGGATCAGCTGTGTTGTTGCGTTCTGATTTGTTGTCTTTAGGACCGTCAGAAGAAGTTGAAGCAATGGTAAAATATATTTTTTTATTAGTAAAATGAGATGGAAGAAAATCAAAGGAACTCATTTTTTTTATTATTTTTTTTTATTATAGATTTTGAACTGTTGCCTAAGAATCATAGAGCACATCGGTTTCCACATGGTAAAGTAGCAGTCTAAAAGATTTTATTGAAAACGGGATACATTTGTGTGTATCTAATAATTGTTTCTTTGTTACAGGATGTCAAGTGACCTGGCTTCCACCAGTCTCTTGTTTCCCTGAGTTGTCCCTTCCGGTGAGTTCTGAAATGTTGTAATGATTGTACCATCACTGAATGTAAACAACATTTATATTTTCTAGGCTCTGATATGTTTCTATATATTTTAGACCTTGTGGTTCTGCCAGCTTGGGTACCTGGCCACTGGCTACTGTGTGTAACTAATAGAATTCATATGAGAACTAATTTTAGCAATATCCAATACTAAACAATGTGCTGTTGAATTTAGTTTAGTTGCACATTACCATTAATTACAACCACTGAGGGGGGGAGCTTCACCATTCAAAAGGCAATGTCTTCAGGCAGAGTCCAGCGAAGCAGGTTATTTATGCGCATACGTTCATTAAGAACAAATAATTACATATGTGTGTACATGAAGAGGTTTTTTTTCTTATGTAAAACAGTTTTACTATTAACTGTTTTCTATTTTAATCTATCTTCTGTGTCACAAGATCCTTCAGAAATCATTCTAATATGATGATTTGCTGCTCAAGAACACAAAAATATGAAGCAGCACATTTCAAAAGAAAAGTCTGAGCATCAATTCAGCATATTAGAATGATCAAAGATCAAGCGGCACTGAAGACTAGAAAATGATGTTGAACATTTTCCATCAAAAATAAATACAGTTTTGCAACATCTTCCCAATCTCAGTATCTTTGACTGGCAGTGTACATTAGCGATGGGGAGTCGAGTCCAAAAGAGTCGATTCCTCGACTCTGAATAGCCCCAGAGTCCAGCAGACTCCAGCACAGGAGTCGACTCTGTTGCTGTGTCTGGAATCGCTCACTTGTTTACTGATAATGCATGGCAGTGAAGTGCATAATGTCTATGGTTAAGTGCACTAAGAGGAATTCGGACACTGACGAATCGCGTCAGAGAGATGTCGCAGAAACTGTCACATACATTTATGTAGCTTACTTTAGGAATAGATAACAGTCATAGTGAGTTTGTAATTATACACACCTCCGTGTCAGCTTTAGTATTGATGGTAGCTATTGCAATAAATATAGATTTGATTTTCCATAGTTAACCGCGTTCATTAAACTAACTATACGTAAAAATAATAAAAAACTCACGTCAACAATAAATACATGAATAAGTGTACATTATTGTATGCATTTTTTAATGTATTGTATTAAGGTCATGGGTTCGAGTCTCAGGTCCGGCAGGGATTGTCGGTGAGGGGAGTGAATGTCCAGCGCTCTCTCCACCCTCAATACCACGACTGAGGTGAGACCCTTGAGCAAGGCACCGTACCCCCAACTGCTCCCCGGGCGCCGCAGCAATGGCTGCCCACTGCTCCGGGTGTGTGTTCACGGTGTGTGTGTGCACTGCTGTGTGTGTGCACTTGGATGGGTTAAATGCAGAGCACAAATTCCGAGTATGGGTCACCATACTTGGCCACATGTCACTTCACTTTCACTTTAATTGTAGTATCTTTAACTCTCGTGTCTAAGCACTTTTAAGACAATGATCATGTGCGTTTAGCGCCATCCCCCGACCATTAAGGGTGTGTTCACACTTGTAGTTCGGTTCGTTTGGTTCATTTGGTCCGGACCAAAGAAGAAAAACAAACATTTAGTCCTGGTCCGATTAGCGTTCAGATTAGCAATTTTATCACCGAACCAAAAGATACCGAACCTTAAGGTACAGGGATACATTCACAACGTTACTGGTCGGATTTTATGACGTATTGCCTATTTTGAGACGGAACTTACCGAACATCAAAACAATGCTGTGTGCTGAGGTAAATGCGCTCGTTGTGTGTGTGTAGCGGTGTGTAGCCTGCATGTGATGGTATTTTGGCCAGCTGGGAACTCGTGAAGAGCTTATAAAATGTGTAAAGTATTCAAAACAGCGGCGGGAATCCCTCTGTCACACACACAAACGATCTGCTGCGTGGAGACGCGCGTCTGAACTTCGGTAAAGTTGGTTTTATATTCGCACATTCGGACTTCTGATAAATTAAGACTTTCCAATAAATGTGCAATAAATTAATGTTTGCGAATTTTAAGCAGCGACATGATATTGACAACCAACGATTGTCAACTTACAACATTTTTCACAGTCGATCAAAATAGGCAAGTATTGTTTTAATGGCATATTTACTTGTGAATGTCCACTGAATGTCCAATGTAGTGTGATTAACAAGGCTATTGAATAGAGTAACCCCAGAGTGCAGCCTGGACGATTGGGGCGGGGCGACACATTAAGGCGGGGCGACACGTGTCGCTCCGCCTACACCCAATTTCATTGGTTTGAAATACAGCAGCGCTTATTGGCGTAGACGCTTGGGGCATGAGCATGCGCATTCCTTTTTGAGCAACTTTATGAATGATCTACGCTGTTTGACTGTACTACATAAATATAATTAGTGCTATAACCATGGCAATTTCAGTTACTACCAATTTCCTAATGTTTTGATGAACTTAAGACTCAATTTAGTGTACTGTACACTTGGTACGGCATCTCCGGGTTCTTCAGGCAGAGAATCGCCGTCTAATATACTGCTAAATATGAGGAACGAATTCTTAATTCGTGGCCACGATATAGCCTATATAGAGCCAGGACTACATCAAGTGAAGTAAAGTCAAATTTATTTGTATAACGCTCAATACACATCGCTTCAAAGTAGCTTTACAAAAAGTCATATTGTCTGCAAGCTTTAGCCTAATATATCAGTTTTAGGGCTGGGCGATAGAAATATGTTGCTGAAATAAATAATAGCCTACATAGTTTGAGATTTAGCTTAGCTATATTCTATTTATTTTATCCAGCANTTGAAGTAACGTCAGTTGATGTTTCAACAGTGAAACAATTATTAAATGTAAAATGGTTGCAACAGGTAAAGAAAATCACTTATAAATCAATGCTGAAATAAGATACTAGCTATACCTTAAAAAAACAAGTGTTTAACCATATTTCATAATAATAATAATAAAGTATATGAAATAAAAATGTGCCCTATTAGGCCTATTTTGCCACTTCTGTGTCAGTTTGTTGGTACGTCAATATTTCAGAAAATTATATGCTCATTTTCATTTTTTGCGGTCTGAAGAGATATCGCGAGATTACACGAGACTATAAAATAAACACTGGAGCGGATCTGAGTTACCATGGAAACGGGGAAACGTCGCGCATCAAGACTCCGTCTCGCTGTTGTTTTCACTGATTTTAGGTAAGTTTTGTCCATAAAATCACACAAATAATATATAGAACTGTTCCTGGCACTTTTCTTAAGTGTAACTGACACACTTCTGTTGAATATTTACTTCAAAGAAATTATTTAGTGTCTTCGAAAAAGTCCGTTAGCATCTCAACCGTTTTCAGAGGCGGTTGGACAACTAACTCTATATTTTGAGCCCTTGTTTAATGAAAGTTTGGGCTTTTAATCGCATCTTTATGTGTAGATGAGATGTTATAATAGTTTTGTACAGGTTTTGTTAATGGATGATTGTAAACTAATTTATTTAACCTAAAAGTTGCTGTACCGTTAATCGGTGACGTCACTTGCATGAGCGCGAAAATGAGCTGAAACGATTTCAAACATGTTTTGATCTCTAAAGGTGAACAAATATGGATAAATAATGTTCTGCAATTTCAGGGGCGACAGAAAACCCCCTCCATCAGAGGGGAAGCTGACAGAGGAGGAGGAAACACAGCTGAACTGAGAAAACTCATTAAATACATTAAAAATGCATTTATTTCACAATATATCTAACCTATATCACCATGCATCTACAATTTTCTTTTGCAAAATGATTATTATATTATATTTTTAATTTATTAAGAAGTCTTTGACATTCAAACGTAAGTGACACTACATGTACAATACTGAATTCTAATATAAGAAATATAAATTCTGTTAATTTAAGAAATTATTTTAATATTATGTATATTATTAAATTATTGTAATATTATGTATATTATTATTATTCTTTCCACCTCTGCTCTTGGTTCCTTGTAATAAACCTGACATTTTATACTAAATATTGTTGGCTCTGAGACAAATTGCATGTTGTGTTTGTAGATCCTTCCATGCTGATGGCCTCCTGCACCCCAGAGCTGAGCGCCCTCCTGTCAAAGGCCATGAACCACATGACTATAGTAAGCTAAACCTCAATCATTCACTACACTACTGTTGAAAAGTTGTGGGTCTGTCAGATTTTTACATGTTTTTGAAAGAAGTCTCACATTTTAAAATCATTAACCTCAGGTTGTTTCAGTGAGATTGTCCTTGAAAGGCCTGTAGACTAAATAATCAGCTAAATGAGGTCACATAGGTGACAAGTATAATGTTATAATGCTTGCAGTTATAATCATTTATTTAACTATTATGACAGCAGGATACCATGGTCATTAATCTATTTTAATGTATTTCTCTATGTCTGTTTGTAGTTATGCTTGCTAGTGAGACAGACGCCATACTGTTCCACTCAAAGGTATTTATGTTTTTTTTTTTAATATATATTATATTTTTTACTTATAAATGCTGACTGTGGTTCAGGGGGTCGACAACTTTAAGCATGTAAGTTATTTTCTCAGAAATTTGGCCAGCTTACTCATTGCTCATACTCTATGCCTCTAATATGTTGAATTATATCACCAATGCAATATCAGGGGGTAAAGATATCATTAGAGTTCTTAAAATTATGTTTACTCTTGTTACCAGATGAGATGTAATCTCTAGCGTTTGGTGCTGAGATTCTTCAGGACAAGGCCTTGATGCCATTCACACTCAGTACATGTAGATGGTGAGTTTCACAATAGCCACAGCCACAAATCAAGAGACTGACGTAACAGGCTTGCATCCTTTATATACTTATATGTAGGGAGGGTACCAAAACCTTATTAAATTAAATGGGCCCTGGGGCTAAATTATGAAACACTGCAGTATCGATAAGCTTGGACATTTATTATTGCTTAGGGCTGTGCGATATAACGATATATATCATTACCATGAAATAAAATGTCTATCGTTAGAGACTTTCAGTGGTGGAAAGAGTACTGAAAATTTGTACTTAAGTACAAGTACTGTTATATTGCTGAAATAATACTCAATTACAAGTAAGAGTACTGGAGTCAAAAAAGTACTCGAGTAAAAGTACAAATTACTCTTCTCAATAACTACTCAAATTACTAATTACTTTTTAGGCTTATTTAATGAATTACAAATAATATTCAATCAAATCATAGATCTAAGTAGAAAATTGCTACTTTCAATAAAGCACTTTCACCTTATTTTATGAAGTGCATGAATTATAGTATAGTAATCAATTTGAATGGAGTGGTTTAATTCAAGTCTTCTGAAGAGACAAGTCCACTTTATATGATGAACAGATTTTAATTTAGGCTTTTGTTTACATATTTAAACATTGATCAATTACTGTTATGATAATCTCACTTAAATATTTGCTCAGTCTGTGTATGTGTCATTTCAATAGGGTAACTTTGTTGCAATAGCTCACATGCTGCACAAGAAAGCCTGATTTCAAACTGAATTGAATTTACAAAAAGGACAAGTAAACAGACAGTAATAAAATAAATTAACTCAATTCCCTTGAGGTATATGAACTTTGACAACACTGAATTTTTATATGTCCTGTATCTTAAAGGGTTAGTTCACCCAAAAATGAAAATTCTATCATTAATTACTCACTCTCATGTCGTTTCACACCCGTAAGACCTTCGTTAATCTTCAGAGCACAAATGAAGATATTTTTGATGAAATCCGAGTGCTTTCTGACCCTCCATAGACAGCAACGTTATTACCTTTTTATGGCCCAGAAAGGTAGTAAAGACTTTGTTAAAACAGTCTACGTGACTACAGTGTTTCAACCTTAATGTTATGAAGCGATGAGAATACTTTTTGTGCGCAGAAAAAAAAACCCGGCTTTATTCAACAATTTATTTTCTACTGTCGGTCTCTGACACTGTTCACATAGTAAACACAGTGCAGCGCTTCCAGGTTCTACGTCAGAACGTCGGCTCATTATTGGCTGGATTCTGCGTCAGCATCACATGCATGCATTGTGGTGCTCACATGAACAGCGTCAGAGAGTGACACAGAGAGAGGAAATTGTTTAATAAAGCAGTGTTAATTTTGACAAGAAATTTTAATTTAGTTTTAGTCTTAGTCTTTTGACTATAATTCTTTTTAGTTTTAGTCAAGTTTTAGTCATCTGATTTGTTTTAATTTTAGTCTTATTTTAGTCGACTAAAATTGCTTGGTATTTTAGTCGACTAAAATAAGACTAAAATCAATAACAGATTTACTAGACAATTTTTTACCGCTGGTATAGGAAACAAACTTAACCACAATATATAAAACACAAATTCAACTTTATTTCAACACAACTGTGTCTTTATTTCAATTCAAAAGCTTTTATGCAGCAACATCTAACGGCCGTTGCAGTGACGCGATGACTTTACCAGTCGGCGATTGGCTCTTATTTAGAAGGCGGGACTTATTCCGCCGTATTGCGCGTTACACTTTCTCCCATTCAAAACAATACGAGTGACTCGTCTTGTGTTATTGCGCGAGCTCAGTCAAAGACTGAATACCTTCTTCACGTCTCAATAAGTCAGGCTCTGATTGGTTCTCTTCTCATGCAGTCTCGCCTGTTCCGTTTTGCCGATTAGTTCTTTTGTTCATTCCTCGCATCTCTCCCGTCTGCTGATTGGATTTTCGTCACAGTCTATTTTCGTCTCGTCCTTTATTCGTTGACGATAATGTCAATCAATTTAGTCATAGTTTTAGTCTTCATCAGTGACTTCTTTTTTAGTTTTCGTTTCGTTTTCGTCAGAAAAAATATATTCGTGACGAAAATAATGACGAAAATATTTAGTCAACGAAATTAACACTGTAATAAAGTCAATAATTTTGTTTTTTGCACACAAAAAGTATTCTGGCTGCTTTATAACATTAAGGTTGAACACCTGCAGTCACGTGGGCTATTTTAACAATGTCCTTACTATCTTTCTGGGCCTGCAAAAGTTGCAATTACGTTGCAGTCTGGGGTCAGAAAGCTCTCAGATTTCATCAAAAATATCTTAATTTGTGTTCTGAAGATGAACAAAGGTCTTATGGGTTTGGAATGAAATGAGGGTGAGTAATTAATGACAGAAATTTCATTTTTGGGTGAACTAACCCTTTAAGAGTCATAATATGTTGTTTATTTAGATAAAAAGAAGATCAGAATGGTTTGACCTTTAATGTCTGTATATAGTGCTGCAGTTAGACAGACTAGGTTATTTATATGTACAAATCATACAAATGCCCCATTCTGAAACTAACATTTACATTATAAAGAAATTAAAGATCCACCTTTGTTGAGACTTTCTGGTGCATTTCACTTACAGCCAATACGATTTCCTGTAGCAGCTATGGGAGTGACGGTAAATCTGTTATCAATCTCTCTCTATTTTTTCATCTTTTTGAAAGTTGTGAAAACAGTGTTGTTTAGTTTTTCTTTTGCTATTTGAGAAAATAGGAACACAAAAAATATATTTAGTTTATTATTCCCTCATTCACCGCCATAGACTTTTACCCAACTGTGACGACTTCCGCTTCTGAGAAACTCGGAAATACAAATAGGTCTATAGTAAAAATTAAATTCCTGATTTTAAGGAGTTTTCAGTGCACCATTTCTTTCCTTTTTGTAGATTCACCAAACATCTGGCTGATTACTGGCAAGTTTGTTGTCTATATCACTGTCACTTCTATTTCTAGTTGATTTATTAACACTTTGTGATTTTCGATTACTTAATTGAATATAAATGTACTTAGGTTGATTTTAATTGATTTACTTAATACAAAGTATAGATAGGATTCTGTTGTGTAATGTTTCTCCATATAATTAGTAATATATGGAACCCCCAGGGGAAACAATATAAACCTGCATTGGTAGATGCAACTGAATGAACTGTAAAGTGTAAGTATTAAATTATAATATATTTTGATGTTTGTTTTTTTTAAATATACACAGCAGTAAAGACAGTGGACAAGTGAAGAGAGAGGAGGGGACGGCGTCAGAAAGGACCTTGAGCTGCGACTGTCTTGGATCACCCAAAGCACAACTACACCATGTGTCCAAGCACTGAACAAGGCTTTTCTCCTTTACATATTAAATGTATTTAATTTAAGGCAGGGTTTTATTTTTCCTGCATAGTGAATTACTAGGTGGCTGCCTGTCAAATTTGATGCTGTTGCCAGCAATTAACAAAACTCAGACAGGCAGTCACATGCTCCGATTCCCCTTTTCCACCAACACGGTTCTGTTGCAGGCTCCTGCCTGTGTCCATTCTCAAACCGTTCCACGCACCTCCACTGCACAAAAGGCAGTTCCAGGTCAGAAATATCGGTACCCTCCCTCTTCGACATCCTTCACCAGTCATCACATTCACAACCACCACAGTCAACGCAAGTCAAGGTCCCTGGTCCACAGCATCAACCATCTTTGTAGGAAGATGATTACTGCATTTCTTGATGTATCTTTAAAATTGACAGTTTTCTTATGGAGTGCAATCCCTCTCTAGATGGACTGAGGCCTATCGGTCTTACAAAATACTGTCAGACACTGCATATTCAATTCAGTTAAATTCACATTTATTTGTATAACGCTTTTCACGATACATATCATTTCAAAGCAGCTTTACAGAGAATGCGTGTCAACATTACAATTTAAAGAATGCAGTTAGCAAATAATGTAATAATTTACAATTTACAATCACTGTTAGCAGTTTAACTGAACGTAGAAGCAATGAGGTCCTGGAAAAATGAATTACATTAACAATAATTAGGATATATAGAAATTGGGCAATGTGCATGTTGATCCAGATGTTGCATCTTCTCGAGTCCTCGCAGGAGTTGGCGCCGTCTCTTCACAGGTGATGGTCATCTGAGGTCTTCTTAAGAGGCTGGATCCAAACTGAAGCTGATGTCCTCTCTAGTCACCCGTCCCGAGGCAAAACAGAAAAGCAAATGGAGGATAATTAGCGTAGCTGCTGTTCATAATATTAAGCAAAGATAGTCATGTGCAATTGATCTGATATGAGATGCATTATGTGAATGCTTGGCTAAAGAGAATCGTCTTATTCTAGATTTAAACTGGGTGAGCGAGTCTGAGCCCCGAACATTATCAGGAAGGCTATTCCAGAGTTTCGGAGCCAAATGTGAAAACGCTCTCCCTCCTTTAGTGGACTTAGATATCCTAGGTACAACCAGAAGTCCAGAGTTTTGTGATCTTAAGGAGCGTGAAGGATTGTAGGGCGATAGAAGATCGGTTAAGTACACATGAGCTAAACCATTTAGAGCCTTATAGGTCATTAGCAATACTTTATAATCGATACGTAACTTAATAGGTAACCAGTGAAGAGATGATAAAATTGGTGATATATGATCATATTTTCTTGATCTGGTAAGAACTCTAGCAGCTGCATTTTGTACTAATTGTAGCTTGTTTATTGAGGAAGCAGGACAACCAGCTAATAATGCATTACAGTAATCTAGTCGAGACGTCATGAAAGCATGAACTAACTTTTCTGCATCAGAAATAGATAACATATTCCGTATCTTAGCAATGTTTCTGAGGTGGAAGAAGGCTGTTTTTGTAACACATGAAATATGATTTTCAAAGCACAAGTTGCTGTTTAATATAACACCAGGTCTTTAACTGTGGAGGATGGAGTAACAGTACATCCTTCTAAATGCAGATTGTAGTCTGAGAGATTCTGTGTACAGGTTTTTGGCCCGATAAGTAATACTTCAGTCTTATCTGAATTTAATAGAAGAAAATTCTCAAATTAAAAAAATAAAAAATTATTAAAATGCTTAAGAATTTGTGCTTGTAAAAAGTGTTTTTTTTTTAAATCTAGTTGAAGGTATAGTACACATGAATGTGGGTACATAATACAGATTTTACTTCTGCATCATTTTGAGCTAGAAAAGCCTTGATTTAAGGTTTATGCTGTAATTGTAGAAAAAACCTTTGCATTTTCATATTGTATTCTTCAAGTTTTTAATATTACCTCTAAACATTGCAAAGTTGAGATGTTTATTTGTTTTATACAGTATTTTTAGTGCATGTACAGTAATTATTTAGTATTGTCATGTTCGTACAAACGCAAACTAGATTGTAATTTAATGTAAAATAGTGTATTCATCCATGTTGGAGGTAAGAGGTTGAAACACCGTCGCATTTTCAACGTTGATCCAATTTGCAAAATCGAAAGGTAATCCAACATTAATTCAACCATAAGACGATATCAACGGTGAAACAACGTCACAATATTAACATTGATCCAATTTGCAAAACCGAAAGGTAATCCAACCATGTGTGCATTCCCAGTTCAAACCCATGCCCACTTGACCCATAAATATGCCATTCAAGACCCATATATGTATTCCCAGTTCAAACCCATGCCCACTTGACCCATAAATATGCCATTCAAGACCCATATATGTATTCCCAGTTCAAACCCATGTCCACTTGACCCATAAATATGCCATTCAAGACCCATATATGTGTTCCCAGTTCAAACCCATGCCCACTTGGCCCATAAAAATTCTATGCAGGACCCATATAGGCTAATCAGCTCATATGGGCTTCCTATGTGGGACTCGTACTACAAAACCTACATGGGACCCGCTGATTTCACCCAGCCAAAGCCCATGCCCACACAGTACCCATGGAACCCCTAGTTAACCCATCTGGGCCCCACGTGTCATTGCTGGCTGGGATGGTACCTGACGTTGAATAAACGTTGAAATGCCGGCTGGGTAAGTATTCACAGCCTTTGCTCAATACTTTGTTGAAGCTCCGTATCGATTAAAGTATTGCTACTGGGTCCGTGTAGCTTCACAATTCAATTTTCAGACCATACAATGCAAATGAAAAATTGAAACCAGACGTTCATTTTTCGTTTTGTGGTTACATCATCATTGGATATTTGCCATTTTTTCCCCTTTTTTCAATTTTACTTTTGCTAAATTATGACTTAAGAAACAATAATTTGAATAAATGAAATTAACCTATTTTTCCATTTTCTGTCTTGTAATTTGCGCTGTGGGCTGTACCATTAGCACGGACTACATCATCTCATTGATGTAACTGCTTTATTTACACTGCATGCATGTTGAGGAGTAGTTTAAAAGACTGAACACAGAGGATGACCTTTTCCACCCGAAGTGCTATAATTTTATTATTAGCCTAATATAATAACTGTGCTAAATATAAGGCAGTCCGGACTGCCCATCGCGAGCAGAAAGTGAAATCCCGGGGGCTTGGCTGATTTGGCACATTGTCCAGATTGTTTGTATTTACTTATTCGTTATTACTTTATTTTATTAATATACATTATGCCCTTGGTCAGGGGGTGCATTTTACTTGGTAGGCTACAGTAACCACGAGATCCCAGTTCATTTTCAGTGGGATAGACAGCAGACGGAGGGCAGATCGAGCAGCAGCGCTTGCCAAGATCACGTCAATATGAAAGATAAAAAGACTACCAAGCGAAAATATAAAATTGAGCATCATTTAAAAAAATTGTTAGGTTTTTAGCTCTCGTTTTATAGGCTCTCAAGAAATATAGGCTTATACGTTTTATTTCGGTTCATTATCGAATGTTGGATTCCCGCAGTAATCATTTGGGTGCACCACAGGCAATAAATAATAACGAATAAGTCAATAAATAACTACAAACAAGATGGGCAATGTGCCAAATCAAAGTATTTGTATTTATTTATTGAAATTAATAATTGAAAATAAGTCATAGTGCTCTTGACTTGCGGCATATATCATATTCGCCTCATCTTCTGCGAACCGCCTCTACAGTAATGAACAGAGTCAAACTGCTCGATTTAAGGTTATTTTAAGCGAATGAGAAGCGTGTGAAGTGCGGAAGATCAAACAGTTGCCGTGGTAACGAACAATGCCCGCTAAAGAAAACATCTGCATTTTTACTGTACAAGTATTGTATTACAAACAAGAGCTCAAAACTTAACAATGTTTTGTATATTTTTTATAATTTGTTTTATATTTTCGCTCGGTAGTCTTTTTATCTTTCATATATTGACGTGAAGGATCAAGCGCTGCTGCTCGAGCTGCCCTCCGTCTGCTGTCTATCCCACTGAAAATGAAACAATAATTTAACAAAAGTAAAATTGAAAAAAGGGAG
>RJVU01067793.1:295962-327819 GCA_003731715.1 Anabarilius grahami | reverse complement strand
CCATTGATGATCGCAAACAAGAAAAACGAACGTCTGGTTTCAATTTTTCATTTTTGCATTTGCATTGTAGGGTAGACCAGGAACAGTTGGTACACTTTTTGCTTTCACCGTTACCACACCAAAACTATGGGACTGAAAAGAAGTGATTTTTCATATAACATTTCCTTTACTTGTCTACTAAAATATTATTAATTATTTACATACAGTTCATTTTTTTCACAATTAGCTCATAAACACAAGAAGCTTTTTTGTTCCAATTGTAGCCATGTCGGGAACAGTTGGGAACAGTCGGGAACAGTTGGAACAGTTGGGAACAGTTGGGGACAGTCGGAACAGTTGGGAACAGTTGGAACAGTTGGGAATAGTTGGGAACAGTTGGGAACAGTTGGAACAGTTGGGAACAGTTGGAACAGTTGGAACAGTTGGGAACAGTTGGAACAGTTGGGAACAGTTGGGAACAGTTGGGAATAGTTGGGAACAGTTGGAACAGTTGGGAACAGTTGGAACAGTTGGAACAGTTGGGAACAGTGGGAACAGTTGGGAACAGTCGGGAACAGTTGGGAACAGTTGGGACAGTTGGGAACAGTTGGGGACAGTTGGGAACAGTCGGAACAGTTGGGAACAGTTGGAACAGTTGGGAACAGTTGGAACAGTCGGGAACAGTTGGAACAGTACCCTAGTACAGTTGAGACACCCATCCGGAACGCTGTAAAGCTGCCTAACCAATTCACTATAAATGTAAAATACCTTTAAAAATAAGAATTTAACAGTTTTTATTTCCATTTAGTATTTTATTTGATTATTTTGTTTAGTTAAAAGCAGTGGCGTAGCCACGGGTGTGCCGGTGCCACCCACATTGGCAGCTGGCACACCTAAAAATAGATGCAGAATTATTTTTTATAGTCTCAATAAAAAATGTTTACTAAACTTGGGCTATTGTTGTTTACTTAGAAAATATATATTTTAAAATCAACCCTTTCACGCATAAGTTACAAATATTTTAACTGACCCCTTGTTTCCATGTCGACGCGTCATGATTGTCACGTGACACACCGCGGCCACAATAACTAACAGATGTATCGCTATTCGTTTTATTTCGTTTTTCATTTTTTTATTAAAAAATATTCACAAACAGTGACACGCTTACCATGTCAACTATTTGATATTCCGATTCTTCGTTTAAAAACCTTTATAAATGATCTTGATCTAACGAGATGAGCGCTGCAGTTCAGAGTCCTGTCAGCCAAACTGTCTCTGGTACAGCACTTGAATTCCCCAGTTTCTCCCCAAATACATGAAAGTAAGTGGCTGTTGAACTGTGAGAATAGAGTAAACTTGTGTGTCTGACTCTGATATATGAATAAAACACATGCTTCCATAGACATCAGTGTGTATTTTACAAACTACCAATGTATTGTTTTACTAGTGATTATGTATATTTAAATGTATGAAACCTAAAATAAACATTATGTGGTTGAAAACACTCCATATTATGATAATTTTTGATATATGACAAGCGCTGAGTGCGTCCGTCTCTGGCTCAGAAACCAACGCGCCAAAGCAGTTTGAATCTGGCAGTTCTGTGACGCCACTGAACATTCTAAATAATTGAGGCTTTCAAGGCCAGGCCACGCCGTCTCGCCCTTTAAGCATCACTGTAAACCCTAACGCTCAAAATAATTAATTGGTTTGAGTAGGAAAAACTTAAATTAAACAAATTAGTTCAGTGAAATGAACTTTATGAGTATTTAGCACTTTGTTTTTCTTTCAAGTTCACATAACTGATATATTTTAAGTAAACTAAACTGTTTCATTGTTTTGAGTTTTATGAAATTATTTATTTTAATTTAGACAAACTTAAGTTTAACTGAAACGGCTTTGATGTATATTTCCCAGCATGCTTTGCCGATGGCACTCAAAAGGGAGAGTAAATGCTAAAATTAAGTGTAATATAAGGTTTTTTTTGTGTAAGATTAATGTTAAGTGTGAGATTTAGCAGTGATTAATGTTTTGCTTATTTATGTTATGCTAATTTAGAAGAATTTCTGTTAATGTTGGCTTTATGGTGACAAGTGGTAAATGCAGCTTGATTTAAGAGCAAATGATCCCTTTATATTGTTACGCTCATACAGCTTCTGTATAACACTATTGTTAATATGTTAGCAAATTAGTATGTAAGCAGATTAGCTTTTAAAAGCTAACTGAGTTTATACTAATAAAAGTGTTCACATTGAGATCAATTGAAAGTTTTAAGTTAATTGTATGAATTAATGTACTCATACATTTTAATTGTAACTTGAAATGTTTAAGTACAAAATAAAAATCTGCTAGTTCTGCTTACTTATTCGGGTTTACAGTGTACTTCATAGATTTGAGTTATATTAATTGAATGGACTTAGTACTATTAACTTTATTTACCCAAGTTATCTTAACAATAAGTTACCGAGTTACCTGGACACAAATCAAATATTTTTTTATGCTTACATTTTTTGAGTTAATAAACTTAAAGGATTTAAGGCAAACGGTTTCCTCAAACGGTTTGAGTTGAACTAACTCATCAGGTTACAGGCACTATGTTATGACTATGTTATTGGCGATCCTGAGTGTAATGTATATTATTCTTCCGCAAATGGGAGTCTATGGCTGCCCTATGAGACAATGAGACATAGTACACCTGATTGCTCTCATCATGCTGATCACAAACAATATCATACATTAAGACTCCGCCCATTACAGTAGTAGCCATTTTGAAAAGTACAGTGTTCCGTTTTTTTCGCTCAAATGATCTTCGGGGCGAGCCGCATAAAAGTACTGTCCCCGATTTCTGATGTTTTGTTCTTCAGGCTCTGCACTGCTCTTGGTGCTTAAATGCTTGCTGCGCTGCTGTACTTGATGTGCGCCATACTTGGTCTGCTTGCTGCTGTGCCTTGCAGGGCTTGGCCCCGTATTGCTGCTTGCAGCTATATTATTTTATATAGTTTTATGGTTATGTGGGGCATGGTTATGGTTAGGNAGAGCTTGGCCCCGTATTGCTGCTTGCAGCTATATTATTTTATATAGTTTTATGGTTATGTGGGGCATGGTTATGGTTAATAATTTTGCACAGTAATCTGACAATAAATGTGGCACACACAGATTTTCATATGCACACCCAGAGTCTCTTTTCTGGCTACACTACTGGTTGCGCTGCCAATAAAGCACCTAAAAGCTGTCACAAAGAACCGGCAAAAAAAGTAGCCTAATGATTATGATTATGTAAAATATAGCAAAGAGACATGTTAATTGTTTATTATTAAACAAGTGTTTTCTGTGTCAGTGGGTGCAAAGATGAAGTTGATGGTGCTGACTCGCGATCTTCGCAGTAGTGAACGCGCCTGAGAGAAATGCACATTTCATTCGGATTACATAAGCAGAGACCAGTCTGTTTTCTTTCGTTTTGAATTGCTCTGTTTAAAAGTAGACATTCCAATATAGATATATTCCTCAGGTCTGTGAGGCAAGTAGGCTAAGTTACCTTATACGCTGAGTTTTAGTTCATTTATGATACCAGCTCCAGTTCTCCCCGGCGCCTCCGTGTCGTGATCATCTATTGTCTGCTATATTTACTTCTTATTTATTAAATACAAGCAATTGGTTGATGAAATATTGATTAAAATTAGGATACAATTAATACAAAACGAAATTAACTTTAAAGAATTTTAAGAATTTTTTAAAAGTTAAGAACTTTAACTTTTAAAAAATAAAGCACTTTAATTGGAATGATTTTAGCATGTGTGATTTATCGCGGGCACGGGTCGGGTAACGGGCCAAATATTAACGGGTCTGGGGTGCGTTTCCCGAAAGCATCGTTGGTGAACCATGGTCGTAAGTCCCATTGAACTCTAATGGTAACGACGGAACTTGTATAGGCAGACGCAGATTATCTTGAGTTTTGCGTTAGTTCAAATGCGCATTAAGGTGATGGAAACCATTGGCATACTCATGGTGTGTAGTGACCATTTGTGCATAAAACACCATGGCATTATGTATTAGGCCCAACAAAGTCTGACAAACAGCCCTCGACATAGAAATCAGATGTTTAAACTCGTAGTTATTTTGTGCGCGTTCATGTGGTTCATGTTTTCAGAACCTGTGTCACGAGACTTAAATGGGTTGGCATTTTCATAAAAGCATAGTCTAAAATTAATAAATAAACTAAATATATTTGACTTAATTGATTAACAAAGCGAAAGAAAAAACTGTGCCCAATAGCAGCCTATATACTACTGAGTTTGATTCATTTTTGTGAGGCGCGCCGCTCCACAAACAAGTTCAAGGAAAGAAAAACTGAGATGGCAAAAAGCGCATCCTGTTTTCTTTATTTTGCAGAAGCACAATGTTCTGTTTTTAGTGTGAGTGTATAAAAGTAAACTTCGCAGTATCGAATAATGTCTTACTCATATCTGTAAATTACGGAGTATTTAAGTTGTTTCTGCTGGTATAAGGAAACAAGTTGAAGTGATCGCGCCGGCGCCTCGCGTGCGCACTCAACAGATTCATTGCAAACCTGACATCGCAGCCTGTTCATTATCAAAATAAAATACCGTCAGCCAAACATAAAAAATTACACTGCTCATTTTACATACTCCGTAGTGTCCTAGCCTGTTCAGCGTGACCACCGCTGAAACTGGTCCTGCCAAACACATTTTTGCTCATGTGAAGAGGATGATTGTTTTCGTTGATATTGAAACTGGAGTGAAGTACAAATCCTATTTGACACAATAAATAAAAGTTCAGCATCCAAAAACATTGCTAATATGGAAACATTTGAATTCGTGCCGAACGAGAGGCTGCTTGAGAACATCGGTTTTTACTTTCAGTTTCGCTTCAAATTAATTCGTTTGGGCTTGTTTATAGCTACTTACAAGTTTTTATTCTTGTTCTGTATATGTATATTAGCTATATATTTTAGTATTCTTATGCTTGGCTTGACTTGGTTTGGTCGCGTCAATTTAAAAAAAAAAGAAAATAGGTCCTTCTTTAAAAAAAGGTTTGACAGCCACTGCTTTATATGTTGCTTATGTGTCGGAAAACACAAAACCCGGCATGGACCACTTTTGGTGTTCTATGAGGGGGGGATCCCCCAAATGAGGTGCCGGATCAGATTTCGGAGGTTCCGGTTCCGGCTTGGGCTGCCTGCTACTGTTCCAAATCAAATCTGTTATTTGGCTTTCAGTGACATGCTTTTTAATTATGAAAGCTGCAGTCCGTAACTTTTGGAGCTCTAGCGGTAAATAAACAAAATTGCAGGCGTCTTGGTACTGCAGGTAGCCTACTCCGCAGCGGTGCCGACTCGAACCAGTCTAATAGTCCCAATATAAATATAAAATAGCCTAAAAACTCTCATTATAGGTGAGTCGTAGTGATTCAGGATAAGACAAAAAACACGGTTTGGAAAATAGATTCATGATGTAGGCTAATGGTGTTTGGGGGGGCGGTAAAGGACCTGGATAATGGATAGGGGGGCGTTGGCCCAAAAAAGGTTGAGCACCACTGGTTTAAACAATTCCTCAAAGACAATTTTTTATCCTCAGAAGGATGCTGTCTTGCCAGCACGGCAGAATGTTTCTGAATCACAACACTCAGTCCTAGTGACTATTTCTCTATTTCAATAGTTAGATTTATTATTATTATTAGGCCTGTAGAAGAAAATAAATTTTAGTTCATTATTAATTAGTTCAAAAATTCCATCACACCTCCTGGGGACTCAGCGAGGTCTGCATCACCACAGATAGTGGGACCAATATCACCAAAGCCGCTGAGTTGAACAGATGGACAAGACTACAATGCTTCGGGCACCGACTAAACTCTGCTATTGGTAAGTTATACACAGTTAATATAAATGTTAGTGTTAAGTTGCATTCCGTAACATTTTTGTGTTAAAAAAAATTTACATAATAAGCGAGTACATCATGAATCAATTTTCTAAACTGTGTTTGTCTTATCCTGAATCACTACGGTACACATAAGTGTTTATATGCATACTATTTAAGACTAATTTGGGTCGCACCGCTGCGGAGGAGCATCGTACCTGTGATTCGTCATAGACATAAACAGAGAAAAGTAGCTCCTGCTACAATGTTCCTCCGCAATATGCATGCAGTTCTGTTTATTAACCGCTAGCGCGCAGCAGCTTGTATGACGATATATTACTAAAATCATTGCATTGCAGTAACAAATAGGAGATATGCTTAACACGAAATAGACCTAACCTAAACGTAGCTTATCATAGAAGTGCTTGTATGTTTTTGTATGTATTTCTTTGCATGACAGACTGGCCAAAAATAATCTGAAATAATTTGAAATTTAATTTCATTATCACACATGAATCAATTGACTCTGAGCACAGCTACACGATATTCTTACATCTTTTAACACATTATTTTAACACATCTTCAAAAATATTTGAATTAAGGTTAGAGATGTCACATTTGGCCTCTACTCTATAGCAGTTCATTGACTGTCTGACTGACAAACCGTGCAGCAAAAGACAGACACTTGTATGTTGACTGTGGGCTTCCCTGCAGTTGTTGGAGCCGTTGATGAACTCATGACACATCATTGCTCTGACTGTAAATGAGGAGACATATATCAATAGAAAAAGATTCCACACCATAATAGATAATTTTGCACAATGCAAAGCTATTTTTTTTAAATAATTGAAAATATTAAATTGTTTCAGTGACTTTTATTTTATTTTTTATAATAACATTAAATGATTGGTGTTGCGCTGCTGTGACTTCACCCTTGCAGACAAGCTATTTGTAGCGGAACTTGCCCAGCACCACAAATGAACCACCGACACCGGACTCTTTAGGGGACCACGTCTGCAGTTTATTAGAGACAGGACAGGAATTAAGCATCAACACACTCTCAGTTCTGTGGTCTCTGTCTCGCTCAAATCCAAAGCTGTTCTAATAACATTTACTAATAAAACATTTTTTCTTTTACAATGTCTCATTTCGTTCATTTCCTTTCACAAGGCAGTCGTGGCCTAATGGATAGAGAGTCGGACTTGTAACCCAAAGGTCATGGGTTCGAGTCTCAGGTCCGGCAGGGATTGTCGGTGAGGGGAGTGAATGTCCAGCGCTCTCCCCACCCTCAATACCACGACTGAGGTGAGACCCTTGAGCAAGGCACCGTACCCCCAACTGCTCCCCGGGCGCCGCAGCAATGGCTGCCCACTGCTCCGGGTGTGTGTTCACGGTGTGTGTGTTCACTGCTGTGTGTGTGCACTTGGATGGGTTAAATGCAGAGCACAAATTCCGAGTATGGGTCACCATACTTGGCCACATGTCACTTCACTTATAAAAATGCATCACAAATTACAAAAACACATCTTAGACACATTCAATCAGGTAAATAGATATAATAAATGCATATAATAAAATGTTTTATATATATATATATATATAATTTGATTCTTTGAAAATACATTACAGTATGTTTCAATCTAACATCACAATGACATATGATCGTATAGTGGTAATATTTTTTTTGTTGCAATATGACATACCTGCAGTTTATTAGAGACAGGACAGGAATTAAGCATCAACAGTTTTGCCAGACAACGATAATTATCGTATAATTATCAATAATGAAAAAAATCCCATAATGTACGATAATTCCAGAATTTTGTGACAATTCAAATGATGGTCATTGTAATTGTAACCCACGTTAGATGAAGAGAAATTGAAGGGAATTATTTAATTTATTCAGAGTCAGTAACATCATATTTCGCTTAATAAAAGTTGAGAAAAAGTGTTAAAGTTAAGAACATTTGAAAAAATAGTGAATTTACCCTATTTAGTAAATTGGTGATTAACCAATGAGAGCTCTTTGTCATCGCGCGCCCTGTGTGTCATCGACACGCAATGACAGAAGAGACGAGCTGATGGAGAAAAGACGTGATCTGATCTTCGTGATCAAACTTGATTAAATATAGATAAGAAAAATCCTTTGAATATTCTACAAACTTCACATTTGATGGCGAGCCAACCAAAATGTGCTACGGAGGAAAAAGGACGACACATCATAAAGAAGAGAACAATATCCTTTCTTTGAATTTATCATTCTTGCTTGGATAAAGCAAGACACTTTCAACCTAAAGAACTATTAGAATCCCTTCCTTGAGGGAATTTACTGAACAGAAATTCCTGCTTCATTCGCGTCCGGTGTGAACGCACCATTGTGCTGCGTTCCAGGCAGGTTTTTGAGCCCGCAAGTCACGACTTCAAATCACGACTCACGACTTTGTAGCATTCCAGGAAAGTCACGTCAAACTGCGTAAAAGTGTAAACAAACCAACATGGCGGACCGTACGGGGCTTATGCTCATTAATAATTATTTCGATCGCCAAAGGTGCTTACTCCTTGCTTATTTGAGGGAAACAGAGGAGGAAAACGGCGCATAAGGCAAGAGAAGCTGTTATACCTTTTATTTTACCGTGTACTTGCATAAACACCGCATCAATAAGGGGCTGCCATTGTTGTTTCGCGGGCTATGTGACGTCAGAACCCGTAACTGGGAGTACATCGATCTAGTACGAGTTCACGGGAAGTCACGGCTTTGACTGCTGTTCCAGTGCACTTTCACGCGTAGAAGGTTGGAAAAACACGGGTTACGGGTTGCCTGGAAAGCGGCATTAGTTCACAACACTTAAGTCAGCACTTAAGAATCAGTCTTATACTTTACTAAAAGTTGCTTTTAGCTTCTTTATAAAAGTCTCCTACTTTTAGATTATCCTACTCTGTACTAAGAATTTTTTGACAATTAATTTTTGACATAAGACTATTCTTAAGAGCATTTCTGAGAAGTTTTATACATACGGGCCCTGGTCTTATGATTGGGCATGATAAATTAACTTGGCAGTAAGAACATGCAACTTAATGCTCACTGTGTTAATATTTGTGAGATATTTGAAATTCCTTACATTGCTCATATTTCTACCCCCAACTGGACCCATGGGTTCATGAAAGTACCCACTGGTACACATGGAAGTTACAAAATAGTGAGGGAGCAAAATGAATTTGAAGTTGGTGGTAAAATATGTAACTTAATGCTGATTGTGCACATATTTGTAAGATTCTTTTAAATTTTGTACATTCCTCACATTTCTATCCATTGCAAATAAGAGATACAAGCTGTGCCCACTAGAGGGAGCCACAGGATAAGAACTCTTTCAAGCCAGATGTTTTTCTGTTGATCATTTCCATCACTTTCAATGGAAATAAATGCATTGATCAAGCTCATTTTTATGTAGTGACAGTATTGTTATATGTAATTAGTGTACATAAAAGTTTAACTTTTGTTGACCCCCATAAAACATTTTATTTTTCAAGTTCTTTTAGTTTCAAGTTGCCTGAGCAAAACCGAAAAAATGGCTGACCGCACACTGAATCCAAAAAAGACTGAAGTCTAGAAAAATACAAAATGTATTTTGTCAATTGCACGGTGCAATAAAGCGCAAAGTGCAAGTGAGTTAAAAACAGAGGAGCATGAGCAGACGTTTCAGCCGATTGCTGTCCTCAGTGCTCTTCAGAAAATAAAGATTTAAGTTCAAAAACCCAAAATGCCTCCCTTTGCAACAATTTCTTGTCTCTATCTCCGCCTCTTCTATGATGTAAAATCCTCTCCATGCCAGGTTTAGCAAAATTGAAGTGACGATAAATAGGAGATGCATCATCCCGTCTATGAATTGCTCTTGTATGTTCAATCATTCTAGTGTGTAAAGCACGTGTGGTTTTACCAACATATAACAGAGAACATTGACAAATGATAATATAAATCACATGTACTTTTGCAAGTTATCAATTGTTTGATCTTGTATGTTTTTTTATGTACAAGGATGTACAAATGATTGACATTTGACATATTTTGGGCAAGAAGTACACCTGTAGCATGGAACATACCCTGGTCGGAGAAGAGACATGAGTGTCTGCATGCACAAGCTTATCCCTCAGACTAGAACTAGAAGAAACATAGAGTGGTGGATCATTAAACACATTCAATAACTGAGGATCACTTTGAATGATGTGCCAGTGACTCTTAAAAATCCTCCTGATATCATTACTCAATGGACTAAATGTGGATTTGAAAATGCATGAATAGCTTTTCTTGCTTTTAATTGTGATCAAATTACTTTCTTCCCGTTCTTGTAAACTGCACACCTTCTCAAGTGCAGTATCAAGCCACTTATTGGGATATCCACGAGATTTAAAATATAGATTCTGGGCTTTAACATCAAAATCCTCCTTCCTAGAGCAGATACGATGAAGTCTTAAAATTGACTATAGGGTAACCCACGTTTTAAAGGAGTTGGATGGGCACTAATAGCATGAAGGAGACGGTTCTTAGCTGTATCTTTTCTATAAAGAGAAGAGACGATTTGTTTGTCAACAATTGATATACAAGTATCCAAGAAATTAACATTTGTAATTCCAACATCATGTGTGAACTTAATCAAAAGTCTTAGGAAGTACATATAGTGGGTTCGTGGAAAAAACCCATGTTAATAATTGGACAACGGGCGAATAATGACTCCGAGCAATCGTAGGGTGAATTTGGCGCCCAAACAGCCATTAGCTAGGTGGTCAAAATGACGTTTTGTGATTACCTCGGCCCCGCTGACCAGTGGTCGATTACCTCGGGATAAAGGCTTCACGGACCACTTTAGGGGGCGCCACCGAGCTTAAAGGCCCCCACCCCCTGGTCCGCAGACCCATTAAATGTCCAATTCCCATAGGCTACACAGTAAATGGAGTAAGTCTATCCCAAATACCCACTAAATGTCTGATGCCCCATTAAACGAATGGCTGTTGTTCTTATGGAGTGGTCAGTCAGGGTCAGCATCCCACGAACCCATTTTTTGTCCAATTACCCACTATAGTGGTCAAATGATCAGGTGACCCGCTGACCACCTCCAGGCCACGCCCCCGTCCCACAGACCCATTATTTGTCCCATTACCCACTAAATTTACAGGAGGCCCTCGCGCGGAGACGAAAGGTCGTGGGCCCTCGAGATTTGAGATTCCGACTGTCCGGGGACAGATAGATGAATTAAACCTGTCACTCATATCTTTTAAGTTGTTGCGCTTGTGATAATGTCGTAGGTCACATGATAACGTCAACATGGCGGATTATTTTCGGATCTCATTCATACTCAACGAGATTTGGCTGTTGAGTACCTACTCTTTTAGTGCTCGTTAAGTAAGTACTTCTCGAAATTAAGTACCTACTCATTGAGTAGGCAGTTTAGGACACAGCCAGCGTCTAAAGGCAGGAACACACCAAGCCGACGGTGACGAACTAGTGGCGATGAAAGCAGACTGCGGGGTTGGTTCATGTCGGCAGCCTCTGTGTCCAAAGTTGCCCTGACACACCAAACCAATGCTAGACACCCGACGGCCAAGTAGCACGTCCGTTCTGCGCCTGCGTGAGATGAAATGCCTTTGCATACCAGCAGGTGGCAGTAGCTGAACAGCCAATCAGAACGATCAGATGGCCCGACGGATTTGTCGCCCGACTAAGTTTTCTCAGTGTGTTCCACACCATTGGCTGAAGTTGGTCCTCGTTGGCTTTTTTCTGGCCGATTTGAAATGTTGAATCAGCGTCAGATCTCGTCAGTCCGTCAGGCCATCTGATAATTCTGATTGGCCGTTCAGCTACTGCCACCTGCTGGTACGGAAAGGCATTTAATCTCATGCAGGCGCAGAATGATTTGCTACTTGGCCGTCGGGTGTCGAGTGTCGGTTTGGTGTGACGGGGCATCTTTGGACACAGACACTGCTGATGTGAACCAACCCTGCAGTCTGCTTTCATCGCCACTAGTTCGTCGCCATCGGCTTGGTGTGCTCCGGCCTTAACATACATGTCCACCCGCCATCTTATTAAGCTTACTAGACCACCTGATCACTATGGTGTCTGAGAAGGACCATTTCAGCACAAATGTTAGCGAGATTCCAGTTACAATTTACACACGCACACACAAGGTGCAGCAATAAACATTCAGATACAAAGTTCATCATATTACTAATAAATTACACAAACACCTTCAATATTTCATAATCTAATTCATACTTGCTTTTCACATTAGGAAAATAAAGTATTTTAAATGGCCCCTTACAGATGAACTAAACCACATGCCTACCTCACCACACTCTTCTGAATGGGTCTGCTGCCCCAGTTGCCACAGCTGATTAGGAGAGAGGTTGCCCTCTGATGAAAGAGGATGGTTGTCCCATCCATCTTTAAATATATTGAGATGGGCCTGGAGCCGTGGGATGAAGGCATAGTGACAGCAGAAGATGTGACAGATCAAGAGCAGAACATGGTAGAAGTGGGAGGTGACCGCAGTGAACACATCCCGCCACAATCGCTCAATTCTGTTTTAAGCAAAGGAGTGGAAAATATTTCAACATGTCAGCACTTTAAAAGTAGTTTATATCATAATATTTATGAGGAAGGCTGCAACTTACAGGTATAATGAATACTCTTTTTTAAAAAATTATTTGATAAAACAACCTTTGTGTGCACACAATAATGTGGCATAATTGCACAAAAACAGTCTTCATTTTTAAAAGGGTTTTTTCTATTGTAATAACGATGATTTTACAATTTCTAAAAAAATCTCTACTGCACAACTCTATAGTAAAAACAAGAGTGAGTGATACTGTCTGGGAGACCCTTTACTATGGAAACTTATGTGTAGCAATATTCAATTTGAAATGTAATATGCAAAATGGCAGTGCAATATGTAAAACGGCAATGCATTTCTGTATTTAAATTTTCCATACTATATATGCAATGTTTGGAGCAAAATGATCATTCAAATTCAATACTATAATTTACATTTGCTATTTCCTACACTACGTTTAACATATAATTTAAACATATTTTAATGCTTTATCAGTTGCAAAATTCAAATGAAAATGTATTACAGAAATGATTATATATGTTTAACACGCTCAAGCAAAAATTGTAGCAAAATGATCATTTAAAGGGGTCATGAATTGCGTTGGTTTATTGTTTTATAATGTGTCCTGGGGTGCACTTATAATGTTAGTGTGCTTTTTACATCCAAAATTGTCATAATTTATAAATGGTTGGCTGACATCTTTGCATATCTAAATATCCAAGTATTACTCTCTCTTTTAGCGCGTTTTTACTATTTCAGCTCTAAGGTTAACTAATCGTGAAAAGTGTTGCATTATATTTCGATCGTGGCATGAAAGGTTGCAAAAAATATGTTGGTTACAAATAATGTGACAGCATACAATTTACAAATCTTTCAGATTTATATAAAATCATTTTTACATCACAACAATTTAAGCCTCTATTCTGCTTATTTCATACAAAAAATACATTTAAAAAAAGCAGCAATCGCATTGGCCAATTTTTAGCTCAGTGGAAATCCAAACTTCTGAACTGCCTCACGGAAGAAAGATAGTGTTGTCGAAGCCAGATTGTTATTTGACACACCAAGGTACATTATCAACATTAATAAACAACAGAACAACAGAATTTTTAACAAATATTCTACATATTAACGTGTTACTATCGTATTTAAAATAGTATGCCTCTTTAGTGGAATGATTGAACAAGTTTATGAATCAAAATCACAATCCTTCACTAATTCATCACTGTTCTAGTTTAATTAAGCAGTGTCTTTATCTCTACCTTCCTGGAGAAGCCATCGATGCCTCCAAATATCACGGTGTTGTACCTTGAAAAAGTACATTTCTGTCACATATGCTGAACTGAGCATACAGTATATACTTAATAAACTCAATGTTCACTTAATTTACCGTATCAGCTTGTGGTTTGTGTCAATGTGCATCAGGGACTTTGGGCTGGGGACAGAGTATGTCCTCCTAACCACACATCCTAACTGTGCTTGAGTGTCAACTCGATGCATTGAAGAACGGACTCTATCCCCCTGTACCCGATGACCTTGTGGTCTCAGAGCCCATCATCATTCTGTAACCTGCGTTCGGATTGCTTGTGTGGACTGTTGTGAGCAGATGAGAGTAGATCAGCACAGACCAGGGGCCTGATGAATAAACGTTGCGTACGCACAAAACGGGGCTGGAAAGGTGCGTACGCCAGTTCCCACGCAAAGGTTGTGATCTATAAAAACAAACTTGACGGGAGAACGTGCGCACCTTTACGCAAACTTTGACCCGTGCGTACGCACATTCTGGAGACAGAGCAGTTTGGCGACACCGATGGTGAGCTGAGGGACTGACGGCAGATGAAGGAAAACCACTTCAAATCCTCATTATGAGTCATAATCATAAATACAGTGCATGTTCACAATAACAGTTAAAATAAATAAAAGAATGATTTAAACTCGCATGGAATCTCACGTTTTCATTTTGATATACACATTTACATTAATGTTACACTTTCACTAATGGCGATAAGCACTGAAATGACATTACGCAGAAGTTAATCAAACGTGATATGAATTTAGACAGTAGATGTGCTACTTTTGATCACTTTTCCTGTGACACCCTGCTTTAATGACAGCGAGGAGCACAATAATTCCTCTTTAAACTACACTGCAGATGTTATACAAAATATTTTAGCGAGAACGACAATCAGTGATGCACACTTAACTTGGGTATTATGGAAGACTCTGCTGGATTCGGTGGTCGAACGGTCCGTTGTCCAGTTTGAACAGGTCCGATGATAATATCTTACTGTATAACCACAGCTGCAGGAGGTGTTGATGTCGTGTGAAGGATCTTCAAACCATTACCACTGTATATGAAGGATATGGCTCTAGCTAAACAGGCAAATAAGAGATTAATAACAACCATTATTCATTTCAATTATTCTAATGTCTAATTAAAACATCTACAAATGTACAAAACTGATCAGAGATCAGATAAAGCCCATAGACACTTGTTCAATGGTTCTCAGTGAATCTGCATGATTCATGGGTTCACGTTATCATCGCCCTCTACCGGTGAACCATTGAAATTGCGAAATGTTTTGAAATGTTTCGAAACAGTGATGACGTAATGAAGCCTCGTTTACTGAAATCACGTGACTTTAGCAGTTTGATACACGCTCCGAATCACTGATTCGAAACAAAAGATTCATAAAGCTTGGGAGTGTTTTGAAATCGGCCATCACTACTGGACAAACGCAGGGGCGGAGCCTTCTTAAGCTTGGCCACCCCTTTGGCCACCCCGCTCACAACTGCTGTTTCTGTCTACTTTTTTGTTGTCAAGAATTGCGCTTATTTAAACGCATAACTGTCTCTTTAAGACCACAAAAAAGGGAGACTTTTCAGACGCGCACTCCAACTTCGCCTCAGCGCCAGGCGCTAGTCAAACGTGCGCAGAAATGATACAGGACTGAGCTTCAGCAGAGCAACAGTGAACGGCGAGCATTATATATGTAACGAAGGGATCCAAGTGCAAAGCTTTTATTAAAGTGAGCGGAGTCGTACAGGCAGGGACAATCAGGAGCAAACAGGAACAGCAAGGGACAGGCAGAAGATCAGGGCTGGCAGATATCATTCACAGAACAGCAGACAAGGCAAGGGTCAGGACAGGCAGCAACGGGTCGAAAACGGGTAACCGGCAGGAATGGTAACAATAGACAGGCAGACAGGAAATAAACGCTCAGAATTGAATCACAGGGAAAACAAGACTTCGCCATCAGGTGGTGCGTGTGCGAGTCCTTTATAGTCCAGATGGTGTGCTAAGCTGTATGTGGCAACAGGTGATTGGTGTGGAGTGTGAGCATGTGACTGGCAGGGAGGATGATGGGAAATGTAGTCCGGGAACTGACAGGAACTGACGGTGATCGTAACAATATATAGCTTACGTATGTTTCTCAACTGGTGGGTTGCAAGACCGTGCACTTTTCAATCACGCGCAAATACGGCACGCTGTATATTACTCACTATAAATAAAGCATGCAACGTCGTAGTTCTGTCGTCTATGAAGTCATGAAATAACCAAAAAGGCGATTAAAGCTGCGTTAAAACTGTGCATGCATGTATGTAGGCCTATTTGAGATTTTTTTTCCTTTGTACTGAGTTTAATTTAGGTATGATAGAACTGTTGCAATTATTTATTTTGACAATATAGAAAGTTAAACATTTAGTGTTTACTTTTTTGGTTAGTTTTTGTAACAGACCAACTCAGATTTGTTGAAGTTCATTGATTATACATAAAATTCAATGAAGGTTGAATAAGGTTGAATAATCTTTGAACTCTGAGCTACAGTATGTAGTCTGTCTCATCCATGGGGATACAACAATGGAGAACAAGCTATTGGGGGTTTTGAGAACCAGAACTGACAGAACAAGCTGCAATTTAGCTATAGAGCTTGGCAAACTACGTCACTGCGCGTTGCATTCTGGGTAGTCGCCGCCATGTTTTAGGTCACGCTCAGGAGCGAACTATGACAATAGATACAACTCACCAGATGAAATAACGACTGTATTTACGTTCATTTTTTTAAAGAGCTGTTTGTACTTGCTGAGAATAAATGGACTAATATTTGAATCTCTTGTGTTCATTCGATCGCTCCGTCATGTGGCCAGGACACATACACACACATAAATCATACTGCTTTCTATCGGACCTCACACAGGAGTGATTTCTCTATTGCAGTTTTTAATAACTAAGTGGCACGGATATATCTGCCAGATAAAATAATAAACACAATATAGATTGATCTCAGCCAGCATATCAGCATATCGCCCTGATCTCTTCATGTTAAAGCATTAAGGGATAACATAACAGCATGACCCTCTGTAATGCAGCTCTGAAATGAATTATATTGTGGAGTCGCTACATCAAGTAAGTTTTGCTGGACCTAAATGTCATGAGACAAGCTGAACAATGAATCAAAGGTGTGCTGCTTTATGAACACGGAGAGTGATCGCAACAAGCTACATCACAAATAACATTTCTAAACGTGTTTTCGTACATTGTTAATGGCGTGAGCACGCACCTCCTGCAAGCACCGTCAAGACGTGGAAATATAAAATCATTCAGGCTCTGCAGGAAGTGTTTGAACTTGTTAAACAACCTCCATATTCCACAGCTCCACACGCAGACTCTGATGGTCTGAGAGGACGTCCAAGGTTTGAGATGCTGCAGACAAACCTTGCTGTCCACTACATTGGAACCATCTTTAGAAGGATGAACGATTTTGGCCTTTCCATCTCAGGGTTGTATAGATGCATGACTGATGAGGAGCTGGACAATGTTGAGAGAGCCATAAAGGACGATATGGTTCCAGATTGGTCAGAGGGAGGTTGTGTCTTTAGGTCTGCGTGTGCAGTGGAAGAGAATAATGCCTCAGTGCACCTTTCGAGATTGGCCAGCCTGGGATGTGTGGTGAGAAGAACATTCGAGAGCCCCTTTCTCTTGTGCACATCGACACGAATCACAAATTGATAAGGTATTTTAACAGCTATATCTATATATATATTTTTAAAATAAGAACAGCATTTTGACCTCATTTGCTCTTTTGGCTAGTATTTTATTTTACTTATTATTAATAAATAATTGGTTACTTAAGTGACATTGAAAAGCTACCTACAAATTACTGAAGTTTCATTGAACTTCTTTTGATTTTACAAGTTTTTAGACAACTGTACTTCACCTTTGATTCTGGACACTTCTGAAACTCCCTCGCTCAGTGCCTCTGGAGGAAAACATGAGCCTGGCTCTCTGTACCTTCTCCTTGGTCTCCCCTGACCCTGATTTAATACAAANAAAAAAAAAAAAAAAAAAATTTCAAATAATATTTTATCTTTTTTTTTAAATCTTGTAAATAGATACAACATCGTAATATTTGGTGGTGTGGATGGTTACTCCAGGAGGGCATGTTTACAGTCTGTTTCTATAAAAACTAATTTTACATTTGTATTTCATTTGATTTACAGTGTTGCTAGTAATCTGCTGTTAAGATCAGTCCAGTCATTATGATGTCTATAAAAAATAATTCATGTTTATTAAAAAGTAGCCTGTAATACATTCAATTCCACACATTACATTTCCTCCTGCCTTTATTTACTTACCGTTTGTTCTTTGTATTTACAGGTCATGTACTTGACTTATAATAACCACGCATCGACAGCATACCACTTCTCAGACGCAAGTATAGTATAGGTGAGTATAGTAAAGAAAAAGCAATAGAATTTTATGTAACTTTGATTATTTTATTTTTGTATTAAATCAGGGTCAGGGGAGACCAAGGAGAAGGTACAGAGAGCCAGGCTCATGTTTTCCTCCAGAGGCACTGAGCGAGGGAGTTTCAGAAGTGTCCAGAATCAAAGGTGAAGTACAGTTGTCTAAAAACTTGTAAAATGAAAAGAAGTTCAATGAAACTTCAGTAATCTGTAGGTAGCTTTTCAATGTCACTTAAGTAACCAATTATTTATTAATAATTATAAAAGTAAAATATTTTTTCACTGCTTTGCTTTTCAACCTGAATTTTGTATTTTTTGGGATTTAAATTTGTATTGTTCGTAATAGGATCGAGCGCCTCTGGTGTGATGTCAGAATCACGTCACCATCAAGCACTCAGACATGCTCACTCTCTGAGGCAGAAGGATTGCTGGACACGTCAGTGGATTTCAGTGTGCACTACACTTCCCTCCCAAGACTGCATGTTCAGAAGCCTGGAATCATCATCACTCTCCTCAGAGGGCAATCGAGTCCCGAGCTGTGGCAGACTGAACTGATGCACACAAACAATGACCGGTCTGAGAGATACGAGGAATGGTCCTGCTGTCTGAGTCAGGAGCCCCTCACTGCAGAACACACCAGATCCAGGGGGCGGAGACAGGCAGGTTTAGGGATAGGTAAAGTGGGAGGAGTTGGACCAACCCCGCCCCCCGGATCTCGTGTTCTGCAGTACGGACCGTCTCATCTTTGTTATTCTGTCACCACACTGCTGTTCATGTAATAAGTGGATTCCTAACTATTTAACCGCTATACCTTCAGGACATCGAAGAGCCAGATCCAGACTGGGACGCAGCAGCTCCTTACGATGCCTGTGAAGATCTCGGAGAATTTGAATGTGCTTTGAGTTCAGATGGGTTGAGGGCTCTTGAACATCTGCTGAATCCAGCTGATCCTAATATCCCTGTCCAAGAACTGCACTTGCTTTGTCGGGAGTTTCTTTCAACAAATATGAATAAAAAAACAAAGACTGAACAGCATAGTGAATTTATTTTGCTCTGAAGCTTACTGTGTATTGATGTACAGTTTTTTCACGTCTGAATAGAGTTTGGAACAATTTGGCAGCAATCTTGGCTAGTTTTGTTGTAATACATGTCAATAATAAAAAATAAAAATAAACTACAGTCAAATATCCAAAAGCTACTGCACCCCTATTCTTTTAACATATTATTAAAGACATAACAGTACAGTGAGTAAACTATAGTAAGAATCAATTTCATGAACGACCAAATTCTCTGCTGCTGCTCTCAGCCGGCCTCATAATGCCGAGGAACTCTGTGTTTGTCTCTAGGTGTGTGTAGGCAAACTGTGCTGACCTCATGGAAGCTGACAGTCATCCTCAAATTCAACATGTATTTTAGGTGTTTCTCTTTGTGCAGAAGTAATGTGGACATACTCCTGACCTGTGATCCACTGCATGAAACTGCTGACGGTGATCTTGTCTTGTTCTGCATCTCCTTTTGTGCAGTTTGTTTTATCCTCCTGTTCGCCGTCATCTTCAACCCTGCTCTCCTGACTGCTGCTCCCTTCTTCTGCAAAACACACACACACACACATCTCTGTCTGCAACCTTACTTGTATTAACAATATTTGAACTTGGACTGACAATACCTGACATTAAAGTGCCCCTAATATACTATTTTAAACTGGTTTTGGAGGTCTCCTACAACACGTTTATATTCAAAAGTGTGAAGCGATCCAAATATTCAGTCTTGCTAAATCACACCTTTCCACAAGCCCTCTCTGCTCTGACGGGTCACATGGCCCAGTCGGTTGTTGAACTGATGCAATTTAAGAATTAAGAGTAATAGTAATGATGTTACCTTCATCTTCAAGGCTTTGAATGAAGTCCTGCAAGTAGTTCACAGTTCTTGATTCGCTCTGCCGCTTCACTGAACCCACCTCACTTAAAATGGGTGACGGGGCCATCATGAGAAAATCTGCATCAGAATAAAAGAAACCTTTTGTTATACACAGCTCAAAAGCAATCATGACAAAAAAAACACAAAAAAAACGCAAGCAGCAACAACACTTGTAAAGTGACCATGAACAAATAACGGCTGAAATAAAGGCTGATTTTGTTTGACCACTTCAGTTCCAATCCTCTGCACATTTGCTGCAGCATTGGGAGGATTCGAACTGACCAATGCAGAACAACAGCACTACATAAAATAATAAATCCAGGAAAAAATTTAAAAAGTTAAATTAATTTATGTTAATAAAGTTTAATAGAAGTGCTTGTTTGAAATTAAAAGGCTAAGTATAGAACATTAATCTCTGCCAGACTGAAAAAGCATTTGTAAATTATTTTACAGACATTGTAGGTGTTTAAATACTATAAAACAGCTCAACTAGAAAAAAAAAAAAAATTACACTGACTATAGAAACTGACTATATATTTTTTCAGGTCTGGAAATTGCACTTAAAATTCACCAAATATTGTAATTTTTCTCATGACAATGGAAAACCTGTAAAAAGCTGGAGATGAGAGTCTACGAATGAGTATAATGTAACACAAACATCTAACCCTAATGGGTGGATTCAAGAGCAAGGAGGAGAGTCAGATTCAAAGTACAAAACATCACAGAATCACATACTACAGCTGACAATGTCTTCCTGTCGATCACATGTTAGGGTCCTGTGTACCCACATGCTGCGATTCTTTCAGGAAGCTCAAGCAAGGCTGTAGTGTCTGCGGTCTCAATCTAAAGAAATAAAAACGATGAGTAACACAGACATACAGTACACATATGTATATATAATTTTTAATTGAGTTGAATTAGAAAACCTTGTCAATTAGATCTAGCAGGTCTGCATCTGTTATGCCAGCCTTTGTCAGCTGATCTTTATTAATCTCCCCGGAAGAAATGAAATTGTATATCCTCTCCATGAAAAAGTTGGGTGGAGGGCCATCCTGAGTAATGCTCACTGCCATTATTTCACCAACTCTCCTAAAGTACAACAGGGCAGTTCAACTGACAAAGAAAGGCATTAACTGACAAACTGTTATAGGATCTGAATTAGGGCTGGGTATTGACACAAATATTTATATAATATATGTACGTGGTACATAGCAGCTTAGTTGCTACTACATTACTATTATATTGAAGGTTTAAATAAACTGATTTATATACAAACAAGTTCTAAACAAGGAGCATTTCATAATATTAAAGTTACAATACTATTTTTACACAACTATGTTTTTTGAAATGTAAACATTTAAACATAAAATATTGATTAAACATTACAATGAATGTAGTATGGTGCATATATTTAGCAAAATGCTCCTCTCCAGAGTTAATTTTCTAGCTGATTACCAAGTTCATGGTCACTGAATATGGATTTTATGAGAGAAACATGACATGTTGCTGTTTGTGACGTCTTTGACGTATGGCTGAAGCACTGATTGAGCGATCACATGTGACAGGATTAATGTCAGTAAATTGTCCTGTATCTGTTTACACACCTTTCGGCATTCATTCATGTTTATTTCATACTGTAGCCCATAACTGGTATTAAAATAGAGGAAGACATGATCTTTCAGGTGCGCTGCATGCTGCCGCTTCACCTGACCTGAGGCGTGATCGGTCACTGCATTAAACAGCGCCACAGCGATATTTATTGTTTAAATTTCAAAATAAGATGGACAGAATTCGAAATCTGAGACTTTGTTTCTTATCAAAAGTAACAAAGCGCTTTAATGGATGAGAGGTGCGCTATAATGTTGTTCATTTATCGGCTGTGAAGAGACTGTTCGATTCTTGGGATATACGAATCAGTTTGTAAAAATTAGATTGGTTCGATTAAAATTGAGACATCAGTATTTCTTTACCCAGCTGTAATGATAATAAACCTACCTGAAATTGTCATTCTGAAAGTCCGTAATTGAATACTTAAGATTTTTCCCAGTGCTCCCTCCCTCAAAGAATTTTCCCTCAATTTTCCTCATTTCTGTGAAAAATGCAAATTGTCAGTACTAATAAACAAAAGCACTGAAGTTAGTTAAGAAGATGTTGACTACATTTGATAAAACTGCATAATTTATGCAATGGTGCTGCTGCATCCGAGAACAGAAACATACCGGTCAGGAATTCTTTCATTAGAGCTGCTCTATCTGTCCCAGACTCTCCAATGAAAGTGACTTCTTCTGCCGCTTCCACTGTGTTAGGCCTCGGGAGAACATGTCTTCCCTTGTGACACAGAGGCTGAAAATGGTTGAAGGGTCCATTGCCTCTTTAAGTGTGTGTTGATTGCGTCTGTAAGGCTTGAGAAAAAGAAAACAGATGCATTCTTTTTTAGCTTTTGGCCTATGTAAAAAAGGCACTATTAATTGCACCTCTTTTGCTTGTCTTGCTTTTGTCCCGTTATGTCCAAATCTTGGTTTGCTCTATCGTCAGCTCTGAAAGAAATTCAATTTAGCTACATAAAAATTACTACCACACACAAACAACTAATGGTAAGGACTGTAGGTTAAACCAATAATTTCATGAAAACACAAAGCATATATAAAAATAATAACCTTTCCCCACAGGTACTTGCATGTGCTTCAATAAAGTCTTCTGAATACATGGCAGAACACACAGGACAAGATACCTTACAAACAAACACAGGAAAACACTTAAAACACAGAGAAACCTAAAGCAAAATTATACTACGTGATTACAATTACAGATGTCACAATTACATAATTACGTAAAAAAGGCACACATATACATATATATATATATATATATATATAAAAAGAAACAACCAAACCAATGTATAGTTGACATTTGAAGCTTTTCAACTTATTCTCATATAGGAATATGGCATGCAGTTGCTTTAAACAATGGTATAAAGCTATTCAAAACATCATTCAATGTAAGTTTTAAAAATCAAATAATCTCAATTACAATTTCAAAGGAATAATCGACAATTATGATTTGGCATAATCATATGATATAAAACTAACAAGAAAAATGAATTACATTTAACAAGTAATTAATCTGAAAATGAATCTGTATGAATAAATAAAATGCAATATTTTTTAAAAATGATAACATTTCCTTCTGTGTCCTCATGAGTAAAGTTGAAGTCACAACGAAACAATCAAATATCAACCAAGTTGTCTTACCAACAGCTTTATATAGCATACAGGCTCCCTCCAATGATTCCATTTTTGAATATGTCTCCAACAATAGTTTAGATATCTGGTGGTATTAAACATGCCAAACTTTATTAAGACAAGATTTGCTTGATTAGAAAATCACACTATCAAATATAGTGAGACAAATTATATATAGTGAGCCTAATTAAGCTGAATGAATAAATTATTTAAGGCCTGGTTTCACAGACAGGGCTTAGCTAAAGCCCCGACTAGGCCTTACTTAAATTAGGATCCTTAAGCAGTTTTTATAAAAATGCCCTAGAAAGCTACATTATTGCTGTGCATCTTGAGACAAAACAATGACACCAACATATTTTAAGATATGTCAGTGCAAGTTATTTTTAGTCAAGACAGCTCAAACATGCATTTAGTCTGGGACTAGCCTTAAAGGATAAGTCCACTTTTAAATACACTTTTCCTGATAAATTTACTCACCCCCATGTCATCCAAGATGTTCATGTCTTTCTTTCGTCAGTCGAAAAGAAATGAAGGTTTTTGAGGAAAACATTCCAGGATTTTTCTCCATATAGTGGATTTCTCCATACAGGTTGAAGGCCAAAATGTCAGTTTCAGTGCAGCTTCAAAGGGCTTTAAACGATACCAGACGAGGAATAAGGGTCTTATCTAGAGAAACCATCGGTCATTTTCGAAAAAAATACAACAGTTTATGCTTTATAAACACAATATCGCCTTGAACGTACTTTCCGCTTCCGCATTCTTCATAATGCTTACGCTGAATGTTCTACGCCTTCCCTATTCTACTTACGGAAAAAAACAAAACTGGCGCCGTGTTCGTTCCGTAAGTAAAATCAAAAGCATGTACCCTACCAGCAAGATCATCAGTGCTCAGAAAATCATGTTGAATGTACTGCAGAACAAGTTTTACCTCTAGCTGAGCAACTCCTTCTAGAATGTCGTGCATTATATCCACAGCGAAATTATTGGCTGTGTTGAAATACTTGAGAGAATTCAACAGACACGTCTGTTTGACACCATAAACATGAGGTAGTGTAGAATCAGTTATTAATGTTTCACAGTGCAGGGCATGCATCTCAGCTGTTCTTAGTACAAGCTCAGGGTTGTCTTCACAGAACACCGACTGAAAGAGATGTTTCTCAAGAAGACAGAAACGACAGCTATATCGAGCCCTAAATGACTCAAGAAACCCAAACAAGCTGTGCAAGCCAAGATTATCCCGAGTGACTTGAATAACTGTACTCCTAATACAACTTCCAGACACTGGATTCTTAACCCCTTCAATCTCAAGCACTTTCAAATCATTTACTAAAGCCTCAAGTATAGAATTAAAACCATAGCGCCTAATATCCTGTGCATGAAAGAGCACATAAATGAATATTCACCGATGAGGAGTTAAAAACTGGGGGGAAATTCCTTAAAGTAAAATATATTGCACCTAATTTATGTATACCTTTTTTGGATCCCCAAGGATTAGCGGTCTCAAAATCATCGTAAAATAACGGAATTTGTAAGGCGTCATTTTCTGTAATAAAATAAGGGATTACTTTTAAAATATGCCGCATCACTTAAGTCAACATAAATGCCTTCCTTTGGAGCATGCCTGGGTTTAAACAAATCAAGAAGCGGATTTTGTAAAATTGCCTTTAGTGTTTCTAAAATGAGAATATAAGCAAATTTATCAGTTACAACAACTAAAATCGAACGAACCTGTGGTTTTATTTCTCCTGCTGTCAAATCTCGTGCCAAGCACCATTTCGCTTGGTTCAACAATTCCCCATTTTTCCGTAGAGTCCCTTTCGTTTGGCTTCAGAATTTAACATAGTAAATGGATTTTCCAAGTTTTGAAATTAATTTTCTATCTTTCTTTTAGTAGCAGTGTCCTATAGAGACTGACAGAGCAAAGCTGCATCCTGGGCCTGACCATGAATCTCAAAAACCATTTCTTCCATAGATGAAACAAAACCACTTACAGCAGACTGACTTAAACCAGCAACTTTCAGTTGTGCAACAGCAGATGCACACATATCGAAAGTGCTCTTATTTGACATTAACAATTCAGATGTTGTGGCCACCTCTCCGGCACTGCCAATCTGATCAAGTATTTCAGCATTATTTTGACCATCTGCCTTAGCAGTCTCCTGGCTGTCAAAATTCTGCTCACTGACATTTTGCTCAGCATGTTTTATGTGCAGATGCTTCCGAAAACCTGAAAAAGTACCAAACACAGAACCACAACCTGACTCTGTGCACTTATGGCCAAGATTCTTTCCAGGAACTAAACCATGAACTAATCTGAAGTGCCTAAGAAGTATTTTTGAACCATTTAACTCAGCCTGGCAAACAAAACACTTCATGAGGACAGAAAATCTTAAGGGACCTATAGCTAAGCAGCCTTGCTCTGACCTCAGCAACACGAGGACTCTTTCACTTTGCCAACATCTATGTTGTACGCAGTGGTCTGAATGAAAGTGTACATGTTGTGTAGCATAGAAAGATGTGCCAAACACAAAGTGTGCCTTAAACAGTTCGTCAAAGGCACCAAGAGAAGAGAAGAGGATGACTTGCATGGAATGGCATGCTGATCGAGAACGATGAAGAACTGAATTCTGCTGAGGTCCCACGGCCAGGAGATAGAGCAGTGATGTCTCGAAGATGCTCCTCAATGTTTGTTTCACTCTGAGAAGACAAAGCAAATTGTACAAAACCATCACTGATATGTTAAACAATAGAAAATTACAACAAAAACAAACCTTCTTAAAGACAACAAGATGTTTCTCTGCTTGAGAGGCAGACACCTTTCCGGGTCTCTTTCGGCCTTGGGCAGAAGGTGGGATCAGATGCAACAGCAGTAGTACAGAAGAGAGGTCAGAGTCCCAAACTGTTTACACAGTGTGTGTTAGGAAACATCAATAATGAAAGCTGAAACTACTATGAAAAAATTAATGGGAACTAAATATTTCCCCTTATGTTCCTTAAAATATTACACAAACATTATTAAAATTAGTAATATTAAATGAATCTGAAACTTCTTACCAAAATGAACACTCTTCTGAGTCATCAGGAAGTTGAGCTGCTAGCAGGAGTTCTTCTACATCACTGTGGTTGGAAGCGTTCTGGACTGCTCAATCACTTTTCTTGAATGCAGTCGTCCACTTCTCCAGTAGCTCGCCTGACACATCAGAACAAAGTCTCGCTCAATCTAAGAAAAGGAATCATTAAATATAAACCCCTGCAAGCACTGAACAAACTTATTTTAGACAACAGCAATGCATTTTTTTAAATCCTTAAAAATGTGATCACAAACACTTTACCGAGCCTTTAACGTCTTTGAAACGTGGAAAGACTGTCAATATGTCGCTTGACTGCATAGGGTCCAGAACCAATTCAGGGCGATAGTCAAATGCCAATTTCATCTTCTTCTTGACTGTGTCCTCATCAGCAGAATGTTTCATGAATGCAATTGCTTCCTTGCATTCATCCTCACTCACCTCACTTTAGTTAGAAGCTTTCCTGTAGCTCAGTGGTTAGAGCATGGCACTAGCAATGCCAAGGTCATGGGTTCGATCCCAGGGATTGCACATACTCTGATACAAATGTATAGTATAATGCAATGTAAGTCGCTTTGGATAAAAGCGTCTGCCAAATGCATAAATGTAAATGTAAATGTAAGACAATCTCTGGAGTAAACTCTGACTCCGGTCTTACAGACATCCCCTCCGAAGATGATCCTTGTCCTGATGAATAAAGCATCTTACTAGCTTCAAAATGCCATATGCACGATATATCGCACGATACGAAAAACATTAAACTTGAACGCGATTATCGCTTAAACGTGATTCTTAGTGTGATTATGAAATCGCAAAGGCTGCGATTATTTTTTTATGCGCTGCTTGTCAATGAAGTACGGCTCCAAATGCTGATCCATCTGAAACCACTGCGAGTTTGAGTCGCTTATAATGTACATTTGAAAAAACAACACATGTCAAAACATCTTTCCAGACATGAGAAGCATTTATTAACATCTTGTCCAACAAAAGACAACATTTAATAACATGTTTTTACTCCAAACTCACTTCATAACAACAGTTGAGTGTCCTTCTGTGGGATGGTGTGGCTTCTTACACAGAATAAGGCAGTCGTGTGTTTATTAGTCACGTTTAATCAATCAAAGTGTTACAATCTTCTGTTTATTCAGCTACAGCGATATGATGCGTGTTATCCTCTTCTGCGGCAGGGCATATTTTGAGTTTCTGCACAAGGGCGCCCTCTGGCTTTCAGATGAAGCATTTACTACTGATCACAGAGCCGTACAGCTCTGACAAGCCACGCATTCAATAATCGCAGCTTTTGCCATATCGCGCACAATTTTATCGCGATAAATCATGGAGCCCTAATATGCAGATAATACTTTAAAAAGGAAGCTGATCTTTTTATAAATAAAAATGCCACAGTTAAGGCAACTCAGTAGCAACAATGAGCTATGGAAAAAATAGCTCAATAGTTTCATTCTGTACCTTCAAATGATGCTCGTCGTTCTTTAGCCAAGCCTAAATCAGTTTTGATTCTCCATGCCCAGCACCCAGTGCCACTCTCAGCATCATAGTAATGCTCCTTAGAAAGACAAAAAAACAAAGACAAAAAGAAAGTTAAATCAATAAAATTCACCACCTGTATTAAGACATGTCAACACAGAAATAAAATTCAAAAACAGTGTGATACTTACATAGCCATTTTTGGAGAAGGGGTCACTGAGGTAAGGGAACAAAGCCACAATTCCTCTGGTGTATTTTTCTTTAACCTGCCGTGGTGGTGATGTACAGTATAATTAAAAAACAATAATAATAATCCACCCATCTTTAGCCCAGGTTCAAAAAACAAAAGATGACAGAACTGCAGTGAGAGATCATATATACACCAGTCAATGATATGCAGATTACCCATTCTTTTCTGTCATGCCAGCGGCCAGGATGTTCACCATTTTCCTTCTCGTTTCATCCCACAAAGCTTTAGTTCGGTTGTATTCATTTATCACACGCTCCCCACCAGGTTTCTGGACAAGAATGGATTCCACCAACTTCATAATTAAAAAATAAATAAATAAATAACAAACAAAACAAAGCATGAATATGGCATTTTAAGATCAAAGCATTACCTTTTTTTTTTTTTTTTAAGATTGATTAATTAAGGCTTTCATTCCTGAATATTTATGTATTTATTTATTTATGATTTAATGCCATATCAGCAACAATGGCTATATTCATGGTTCATTCCTGAATAAAAAATAATTTGATGCTCACCTTTTTAGCTTCATGATCTAGCCTCCTTCTCTTTCTTCATTAATCACTGTGTCCTGTGAACCAGTGGAGTCAACAGATGAAGACGGGGACCGAGAGGCAGATTCCATGTCTAGTTCCATAAAGGGTGGAAAAAAATCTTCACAATACTAAAAAATAATCACCACTGAAACTTTCTAGCTAGTAATGTAATAAATACAAACCTGCACCATGTTTTATGAGAACTCCAACTGATGGATCTTTAACTACATCCTCAAAAACATCATCATCCACCTCCGTCCCTGATTCATCAACAACCATCACATTCTCGGGTACAGTTGGGACACCAAACTTTAAAAAAGCTGGAAAAAGATATGCTAATTAATGAGAAAAGGCATTGCATATTAAAATGTTGATCAGTTACTTGTTTCATTTGCTTTGATGTTCAGAGTTACCAGCACGTGACAGTATATACACTGTATATTACACAGGGCTCGACACTCACTCTTTCCCCAGGAGCACTGTGCTTCTCAACTGCATTCAGACACTTAAGGGGCAAAACTAACTATTTCTGCTTGGAAGCTTTCATTTTAATTTTAGTTAGAAGTTCTGTATAGATTGTTAATTTTTATTTCAGTTTTAGTTTGGTACATCAGGTTAATGAAACGGTTAGTTCACACAAAAATGAAAATTCTGTCATTAATTACTCACCCTCATTTCGTCCCACATAATAACCGCGTGGAAACTGAACTAACTGCCTGACTTTTATTTATAAACATGCACGAAATACACCGGGACTCTTATTTTGAAATGTCTATGCTTTATTACTACAGGCTGCTCAATCAAACTCAGAGGGAGATAAAATATGCATTCTTAGTTTCTTACAACCGTATCCAACATATTACAATATAAACACTGTGACGTGATCATAACTGATCAGCAATCGCTCGGCAGAAATGTGCGGCAGTGATTGAGCATGTCGAAAGCACAACAGCGCCGCCTTCAGGCCTTTAAACGTTAAGCTCACATTTATTTAATGCAATCAATCAGCCTTTAGCTGTTTAATATTCACATTAGGCAGTATCGCGATTTATGGCTTATCTTTCCATTCCCAAAATATAAGACTCCTTAAAATGTCTATTAAGATGTTTGTTATGCCATTTAAGGCACTGAAGACGTTTTATGATATTCAAGAAAACTGACCGCAGGGATTTTTATATTCGTACAGGTGCTCCAAAAGACATTGNTGAAAGAGGGCATAATAGGTGCCTTTTAACCCAACCTGCTGGGTTTGTCCATATTTTACCCAGCTTGGGTTTTTTTAACCCAGCATTTTTTAGAGTGAAAGCAAGCGCCCATGCATAGACAGACACCCCCTGACATACACAAACATTGCATTACCAAAATAAATAACACGATTTCAATATCCATCATGGCACCAAGTAAAGGCATTATATGAAACACATCAACAGATTGTAAATGAGTCTGAGCTTGTGTCACTAAAGGAGAAGAGCAGTTTTATTAATATTACACAGGTTACTTCGATGGCATAAATCACATGTTTTAGTGCAAGTTAAAGAACAAAAACTTATTCTTGTCTGACAAAATCAAACTTTGACCTCAGATGACACACAAAACTTCACAAATACACACTACTGCACTGCCCAGTGAACACTAGACAGATCAATTCATGTAACACTGTAAGAAAAATACCGCTTACTGGGATTCAGGAGTTATTCTGCAGCTCACTGTCTACCACACTATACAAAAATACATTTACAGATACAGTAAAATACAGCAGTGATTTTCTTCTTTTTACTATTGTAAATTGATCTGGCAGTAGATATGTATGAACTTGGTATGCACCACAATACAGTATACTGTCAGTTACAGTAAAGCTAAAGTCAGCATCCTCTGCACATTTGGACACATTTTATTACAGTATATAAGGAACTATAGCAGTGTGGTCTTCACAACACAGTCATTTCTCAGTTCTGCAAATACAGTATAACAAATGGCTACAGAGAAAGTTGACAATCACAAGTTTGAGCGTGCTCCAGTTTACTGTACATAGTGACATTTCCTCATCTAAAGTACTGGTACTGTGTCTGTAAATTATTCTTTCAGCTCTCTCAGATTTTGACTGGTCTGTCATCAGTTTTACTATCTAATGTTGTCATTGTTAAACGTTTTGAGAAATGTGTCTTTTGAGAACTGAGCGAATGGTTTGGGAAACTGGGCCAACTGAATCACTTATAATGTGTTAGCAATCGAGAAAAGATCAAATACATTTAGATTCTTACCTAACTAGTTTCTGTGATCGGGATCTTCTTGTTGATTTCATGTTATTGTCTCGTCGGATGGCAGAAAGACCTTTATCCATGATGAAAGGAGCTGTGGTGAATTCGAGGACTTCTGAGTTAGCAGAGAAGCAGTAATTTTCCGATTCACGAACAAATAGGGGAAACTTGTCTGCGCTGTTTTTGACTCTCAAAGAACCGGTTCATTAGAGTCATTTGTTAATGAAGCTACACTGCTGACCGTCATGCAGCTTATTGAAAGACGTGTTTTCTTGCCATTACTTTGCGATACGCTCTTTTTTTATGTCATCACATTGAAGCGCCGCTGCTGAAAAGCAGTAATACTTGAAACACTGCTAACATTTATATTTTATTCTGATCATTTTGGGGTGGCAAAGCTTTTCTTCAGGTGGCAGTGCCACCTCGTGCCACCCCGGTAGATCCGCCCCTGCACACATCTATTTTCAGTCACAACTCGAGCCCTGAATATTTATTTTCAAATAAAATGACCAAATAACATACAAGTCATGAAAATGTGGTTTTTAAACCTAAAATAAAATAGTTAAAAGCTTTCCTGTAGCTCAGTGGTTAGAGCATGGCACTAGCAATGCCAAGGTCATGGGTTCGATCCCAGGGATTGCACACTCGGATACAAATGTATAGTATAATGCAATGTAAGTCGCTTTGGATAAAAGCGTCTGCCAAATGCGTAAATGTAAAAAGTATTTTTTTCTTACCAGCAGACGACAACTCCTTCAGGCTCAGCTCGGTCATTTGAACACATTTCTGGGCATCCCCCAGTTTCACCTTAACCAGCATGTGAAGACTTCATCTGCAAAAACAGACAAGTCCCCTAGTGAAACAAAGTATGCTAAGTATACTTGCAGCAAGACTAATTATTA
>RJVU01067793.1:239826-288024 GCA_003731715.1 Anabarilius grahami | reverse complement strand
AGTAAGAATCAATTTCATGAACGACCAAATTCTCTGCTGCTGCTCTCAGCCGGCCTCATAATGCCGAGGAACTCTGTGTTTGTCTCTAGGTGTGTGTAGGCAAACTGTGCTGACCTCATGGAAGCTGACAGTCATCATCAAATTCAACATGTATTTTAAGTGTTTCTCTTTGTGCAGAAGTAATTTGGACATACTCCTGACCTGTGATCCACTGCATGACCTGCTGATGGTCATCTTGTGTTGTTCTGCGTCAGTTTGTTTTATCCTCCTGTTCGCCGTCATCTTCAACCCTGCTCTCCTGACTGCTGCTCCCTTCTTCTGCAATACACACACATCTCCGTCTGCAACCTTACTTGTATTAACAATATCTGAACTTGGACTGGCAATACCTGACATTTTTAAAGTGCCCCAATATACTATTTTAAACTGGTTTTGGAGGTCTCCTACAACACGTTTATATTCAAAAGTGTGAAGCGATCCAAATCTTCAGTGTTGCTAAATCACACCTTTCCACAAGCCCTCTCTGCTCTGACGGGTCACATGGCCCAGTCGGTTGTTGAACTGATGCAATTTAAGTATTAAGAGTAAGAGTAATACAAAGTTCAGTCATGAAAATTACCGAGCGCTGATTGGTAATTTCCACGCCGTGGCATCAGCCAATCAGAAGTAATTCCAAATCCACGCAACCATATATATCGTACCTGAAGCGCTGTTATGAGCAGAATGCTTTCAGAAATCCAACATCTAAGATAAGTAAACAGGTTTTCTTATGATATTGCACAATGCTTTGCGAAGTATGCTTTCAATTTGTTGAAGTATCATACACGAGGTTCAAATCACAGTGATCACTATACGGGTCATTCTACAGAAACGTCCACTTTTCTGTCCCTACACTTTACAGAAATATTACACTTGAAATACACTTTAGGATTACAATTTTTTTTATATTTTAATATGAAACCATATGTTATTTGAACAATTAAAGCTTCTTGAGCATCAATGTGGCAATATTTGTTTTTTAATTAATTATAATAATTCCAAACACCACAGAAGCTCTCGTCCCCACAGTCATGTACAGAGGGAAAGTGCTTTATTTTGAGCTCAGAAACAGGTTTTTCTTCCAATTATAATACAATAATGTATGCATAACTATCAAATATATAATGTAAATGACATAAAAAAAACCAAATGCCAAATAAATATTATAAAATATATAATGCATGTAGTGGTCCCCTGGAGTTGTGTCACTGGTGTTACCTTTAACAAAAATCTCTTATTTTGAAAGAAAAAAAAAAATCACACGGATGACATCACTTGACTTCCTTCTTCATATTTCCTGAAGATCCATGAAGAAATGCCAATGGAAAGTCCTCTCTTTTCAGTTATCAGAAATTGTATTAAGAAAATCATAATTTCATATGAAGCTTTTAGTTGAAGTCACTGATATGACCTACTTTATTGTTAGGGAATTTTAAAAACTAGAACACAAATGGATTAAACTACTTGATTTAGTGAATATATCATGATTGACAACATGTGGATTGATTCCTTGCAGCAGCCATTTTGTAAAATGCATTTTTCATGAAAAATGTCACTGGTGTTCCCCGTTTATAGATAAACTTTATTTAAAGCTATTCATTTAGTTCGTTTGTATAAAATAGCACTAAGATTATATGATTCTAACTTTTCCTTCTCATTATTAATCCTCCTTTGGTCAGATATGGCTAAATTCAGTGCAGCGACTTTACAGACAGCGTATTTTACAGACAGTTTTTAAATGTTGTTTATGATCGTTTACTGACTGCTTTCACTAAGTGTCAATGATAGTCTTTGATTGTACACCAAATGTAAAAATGTAGTCTCATCTTAATTCTAGTTGAAGAATAATGATCTTTGGTCTTATGTATATGTCACTGGTGATTCATTGTGTCACTGGTGTTACTGTTTTTTGTCAGTCACATTAAATAAAATGTGTCATATGTGACATGATGATAATTTTACATTAATTGAATTCTGCGACACTCAAGAATTAAGATGTAAAGGATTGCATCATTACTTTTTTATAACTGTTTTTCAAATATTTTCATTGTTATAGCAAATACATGGTTGTGCAGTTTAATTAAAATCATTCAATCACACTTTTAACTAACCTGATTAAAATAAAAAAAACACATAAAATCCTTATTTTTTGCATTATCATTATTATTCTGTAACTCTGACTGCATGTGCTGAAAAATTGAGAAATAATATTTCATAAAAACGTTTAAAAATGCCAGAGAAGTAAGGCAACACCAGTGACAAAAAAAGGGGACAGGCAGTCTTTAAATAAATGTAAAAACAAACAAAAAAAAAAATCATTAAGCTGTCATTTATGTGTATTCATAAAGTCAAAGTGTAATATAATAATGTGGTCTAACTTTAAATGTAAGAAAAAGAAATACATTTTAAGACATGTCATACCAAAAGTGGACGTTTCTGTAGAATGACCCTTATGCATTAGCAGCAGCAAACAGATATGTTGTAAGGATATTCTCAAAGCGCTTTACACATAGTTCAAAGTAAAAAACAGTCAATACAAAATAAGGAGAAATAAAAATACAGATTACATATAAGCCAGTCTAAAGAAATAAGTTTTAAGAGAAACTTTAAAAACACTAAGAGAATTTGCATGTCTAATATCACAGGGGAGAGAGTTCCAGAGTTTGGGAGCAAAGGAAGAGAAAGCCCTGTCACCCATAGAGCGCATGCGAGTAGTGGGAACGGTCAGGAGGCCTAACTCCGAAGAACGGAGCTCACGCCTGGGAGTGTAAACTGTTAAAAGCTCAGATAAATAGTGTGGGGCTAAGCCATGTAAGGCCTTATAAGTCAACATGAGAATTTTAAAATCTATACGAAACCTGACGGGAAGCCAATGTAGGGACTCCAAGATAGGAGTGATATGCTCTGGAGTTCCTGTACTTGTTAGGATTCTGGCAGCTGAATTTTGAACATGTTGGAGTTTATTGAGGGTATTTTTCGATACTCCCGCGAGCATTGCAATAATCAATGCGCAAAAAAACAAACGTATTGATCAGTTTTTCTGCAACATTAAAAGAAAGCATAGGACGAAGCCTTGCTATGTTTCGGAGATGAAAAAATGATGTTTTAACGGTATTCTGTACATGAGGATCAAATGTAAGATGAGAATCAAATATCACTCCCAGATTCTTTCATTTAGTTTGAAACTCCAGGACAGAGCCATCAACATTGAGTGAAGGAGAACCAGCTTTGCGTATTTGATGGATAGAGCCAAGCAGCGTGACCTCAGTCTTATCGCTGTTAAGACAGAGAACATTTTTTGACATCCATATTTTAATCTCCGATATGCAGTGTTCGAGAAACGCCAGTAGATGTTGACGCGTCATTGAGTCTGCCATACTTGGTTTGGTGCTTTTCCTCTGACTCTCAAATTGTATTTATTTACTACTGCACGGGATAGCGATGTGGTATGCAACTCACCAGCATGCAAACTCAGACTAATAGATATAATAGAAATATATTTAAAATACTGAGTTCCATACTAAATACGATTAAACTGACTAAATCAAATATATAGTTCCACAGTCTTGGTATCTATTGGTGGAGTGCTTGCTACACAGTAGTTTCTGCTTATCCTCAATAAATTCTAGAAAAATTCTGGATTCGGGGCTGGGCAATCACATCTAACTGCTTAGCCTTCTACAAAACATCAAACCATGCCTTTGTTTTAAGAGGGTGTTACAGTCCTGCACTGACGTAGGGGTAAATACAAGCATTTATCAGCCGGTACACGTTCAAATCTATAGCAGCAGCAAGCTTTACATAATATATAGCAACTAAACATACTACATGAGGGTGTTCAGAGTAATGGGCTTCTCACATATACACCTTCAACCGAACTTATTATTTGCTCAACTTCCAACACACTCCAAGGCTGGTTCAGTCAACCTAGTGTGTTCGGACTGGTTCAGCCGAAGCACGTTAGGATATTGCTCCATTATCTCTGTTCTAATGACATAAACTTTCAATGGGACTATACGATCTTCCAATGATAAAAGGATGCTAAATCTTCATACTATTTGCTCAGGTGGTCCGGGAGATTCTTTTCCATCTCTTAGCTTGCAATGCGTCCATCTTGTTAAAGCACTTATGCACGTTCTAATCGGACACATTCGTGCCTTTTGACTCATGCACACGTAATCTAGCCATTCGGTGTTAAGCATTCGGTGTGTAACATAGTCTTAAAGGCAATAGAGCCAAGCTTAAGCAAACTACCAGTTAAATATTTATATAAAAAAATAAATAAATAAAATCTGCTTCTCCAATTCAGTTTCATCCCTGTTGCTGACTCTGACCCCAGCGCACCAAGCCTCTTCAAGTCCCCGCAACCGTCTACTGAACAGCATAGTAAAGACATTCCCAACAACCAAAGCTATTCCTACAACTGCATTAGATAAAGCCAATCACATTCTATAGGCATGTTATTCATGCATATGAGCTCTGGCTCAGTATCATTCTAGCTTAGGCCACTAGGTCAGATGCACATTTATAGGTAAGCTCAATAGCGTTAAGCCACTCAGCAAAGCAGGCCCAGGCTCACATAGATAGTCATACACGCGCCTATAGCTCTACGGAGCAGCAGCAGTACACATATTTTGGCGTTCAGATCTGCTGGGTGGGGGGTATCAGGCCGAAGCTACCCGGCCGCTTTCTTAACTTGGGTAGCACAGACCATGCGGTCCACTGCTTTGAGGGGGTTCTACCATTCTTGCACCAGCCTTTTCCTTGTTGTTTTATTTGACTAAGCTGAACAATTTGTATTTGCTCAGCAGCAGCAGCAGATCTCGTACGCCAAAATCAAGCCATGTATACTTCATGCCCCATCCCAATAAATGCTGGTTGAATTTAATCCACTCCGAGAGTTGTCATGATTGAAATGATGTTACCTTCATCTTCAAGGCTTTGAATGAAGTCCTGCAAGTAGTTCACAGTTCTTGATTCGCTCTGCCGCCTCACTGAACCCACCTCACTTAAAATGGGTGACGGGGCATCATGGGAAAATCTGCATCAGGCTGCAAAACAGAATAAAAGAAACCTTTTATTATACGCCGCTCAAAAGCCATCGTGACAAAAAAATGCAAGAAACAACACTTACTTTAGTAAAGTGACCAGGAACAAATAACTGCTGATTTAGTTTGACCACTTCAGTTCCAATCCTCTGCACATTTGCTGCACACTGGGAGGATTCACACAGACCAGTGCAGGACAACAGACCTACATACAATAATAGATCCAGGAAAAAACTGAACTAATTGTGCTTGTTTGAAATAAAAGGCTAAGTGTAAAACATTAATCTCTGTCAGATTGAAAAAGCGTTTGTACATTGTTTTACAGACATCATAGGTGTTTAAATGCTATAGAACAGCTCAACTAGAAAAAAATGATAGTATTTTTTTCTCATGACAATGGAAAACTTGTAAAAAGCTGGAGATGAGAGTCTATGAATGAGAATAATGTGACACAAACATCTAACCCTAATGGGCGGATTCAGGAGAAAACATCACAGAATCACACCTGACAATGTCTTCCTTTCGGTCACATGTTAGGGTCCTGTGTCAAGCAAGGCTGTAGTGTCTGCGGTCTCGATCTGAATGAGAAACACAGACATACAGCACACACATGTATATATAAATCTGAACTGAGTTGAATCAGAAAACCTCGTCAATTAGATCTAGCAGGTCTGCATCTGTTATGTCAGCTGATCTTTATTAATCTCCCCGGAGGAAATGAAATTGTATATCCAGTTGGGTGGAGGGCCATCCTGAGTAATGCTCACTTATTTCACCAGAGTTCCTGAAGTACAACAGGACAGTTCAAGAGACAAAGAAAGGCATTAACTGACAAACTGTTATAGGATCTGAATTAGGGCTGGGTATTGACACAAATATTTATATTATATTATATTATATGTATGTGGTACATAGCAAACATTTTAAGGAAAAAAATCTCTTAGTTTTGTAGTTACATTATTATAATATTGAAGGTTCAAAAAAAATGTTTTACATACAAACACTTACATTCTAAACAAGGAGCATTTCATAATATTAAAGTTACAATACTATTTTTACATAACTGTTTTTTGAATTGTAAACATTAAATATTGATTAAACATTACAGTGAATGTAGTATGGTGCATATATATTTAGCAAACGCTCCTCTCCAGAGTTCATTTTTCCAGCTGATTACCAAGTTCATGGTCACTGAATATGGATTTAATGAGAGAATCATGACATCTTGTTGTTTGTGACGTCTTTGACGTACGGCTGAAGCACTGATTGAGCGATCACGAGACAGGATTGATGTCAGTATCTGTTGGCATTCATTCATGTTTATTTCTCGCTGTAGCCCGTAGAGGAAGACATGCTGCCGCTTCCCCTGACCTGAGGCGTGATCGGTCACTGCATTAAACAGCGCCACAGCCATATTTATTGTTTAAATTTCAAAATAAGACGGACAGAATTCAAAATCTGAGACTTTGTTTCTTATCAAAAGTAACATAGCACAAAGCGCTTTAATGGATGAGAGGTGCGCTATAATGTTGTTCATTCATCAGCTGTGAAGAGACGAAAAATGAGATTGGTTCGATTAAAATTGAGACATCAGTATTTCTTTACCCAGCTGTAATGATAATAATCCTACCTGAAATTGTCATTCTGAAAGTCCGTAATTGAATAAGATTTTTCCCAGTGCTCCCTCCCTCAAAGTATTTTCCCTCAATTTTCCTCATTTCTGTGAAAAAAGCAAATTGTCAGTACTAATAAACAAAAGCACTGAAGTTAGTTAAGAAGATGATGACTACATTTGATAAAACTGCATAATTTATGCATCTGAGAACAAAAACATACCGGTTTAATTCTTTCATTAGAGCTGCTCTATCTGTCCCAGACTCTGAGGGGATTCTAGGAGAGGACTTCTTCTGCCGCTCCTCTGTGTTAGGCCTCGGGAGAACATGTCCTCTCGTGTGACGCTGAAAACCGTTGAAGGGTCTATGGCCTCTTTAAAGGAATAGTTCACCCAAAAATGAAAATTCTGTCATCATTTACTCTCCCTCAGGAGAGTAAATTAGGGGCAGTCGTGGCCTAATGGACAGAGAGTCGGACTTGTAACCCAAAGGTCATGGGTTCGAATCTCAGGTCCGGCAGGGATCGTCGGTGAGGGGAGTGAATATCCAGCGCTCTCTCCACCCTCAATACCACGACTGAGGTGAGACCCTTGAGCAAGGCACCATACCCCCAACTGCTCCCCGGGCGCCGCAGCAATGGCTGCCCACTGCTCCGGGTGTGTGTTCACGGTGTGTGTGTTCACTGCTGTGTGTGTGCACTTGGATGGGTTAAATGCAGAGCACAAATTCCGAGTATGGGTCACCATACTTATCCACATGTCACTTCACTTCACTTCACTTCACTCAGGTTGCTCCAAACCTCTATAAATGTCTTAGTTCTGGTGAACGCAAAGGAAGATATTTTGAAGAAAGTGGGAAACTGAACAGTTCCGGGACACCATTGAGTTTCATAGTATTTGTTTTCCTACTATGGAAGTCAATGGTGCCCCAAAGCGGCCTGCTTACAAACTTCCTTCAACATATCTTCCTTCATGTTCAGCAGAACAAAGACATTTATACAGATTTGGGACAACTTGAGGATGGGTAAATGGTGACAGAATTTGTGTTTTTGGGTGAACTAACCCATTTAAGTGTGATTGCGTCTGTAAGGCTTGAGAAAAAGAAAAACAGATGCATTCTTTTTTAGCTTTTGGCCTGTAAAAAAGGCACTATAAATGACTCTTAACTGCACCTCTTTTGCTTGTCTTGCTTTTGTCCCGTTATGTCCAAATCTTGGTTTGGTCTATCGTCAGCTCTGAAAGAAACTCAATTTAGCTACATAAACATCACTACCACACACAAACTACTAATGGTAAGGACTGTAGGTTAAACCAATAATTTCATCAAATAAAAATAATAATCTTTCCCCACGGGTACTTCAATAAAGTCTTCTGAACACATGGCAGAACACACAAGATACCTTACGAACAAATGCAGGAAAACACTTAAAACACAGAGAAACCTCAAACAAAATGATACTAGAGTTATTACAGATGTCACAATTACATAATTAAGTAAAAAAGGTGCAATTATAGTAATAATATATGGTGTATATATGTGGTAACACTTTAAAATAAGGTTCAACTGTATTAGTTAATATGAACTAAGCATGAACAATTGAACAATACTAGTACAGCATTTACTTATACATTAAAACAAATGTATTGCTCGGTGTTAGTTTATGTCAGTTAATACATAAACTAATGTGAACAAATGACACCATATTGCAACGTGTTACCATAAAGAAGAAAACAAACCAATGTAGAGTTGATATTTGAAGCTTTTCAACTTATTCTCATATAAGAATATGGCATGCGGTTGCTTTAAACAATGGTATAAAGCTATTCAAAACATCATTCAATGTAAATTTTAAAAATCAAATAATCTCAATTACAATTTCAAAGGAAGAATCAACAATTATGATTTGGCATAATCGTATATTATACCATTAACAAGTAAAATTAATTACATTTAATAAGTAATTTGATAATTAATCTGTATGAATAAATAAAATGCAATATATTTTTTTAATATATTTCCTTTTATAAAAATAGGCTAAGTATTCCTGCATCGGTCTTACCTTGGCATCATAACCGCTGAAGGTGAATCCACTCATTCCCTGACTGTGGATGAAAACAAATATAAAACATGATCAAATGTGAGAAATCGCTTCATAGTTTTCATACGTAATGATCCATTATTTAAATGACCTACATTGCCACTGCACCGATTCATTTCTGTGGAAGTAGAGGACACTTCTTCATCTGTAGGGTCCTCTCACGGGAATAACAGTCAGGCGTGGTGTATTAGTAAGGGTAACACAAAATAATTGTCTTCTACCAATCAAAATAGTAGTAGACTAACAGTCACTGATGTGTTGATGTAGTTAAATCAATAATTAAAGGGGAAGTATATTTTTCAGAAGTTAAACTGGGATATGATGACACTGAACGACCGACGCTGGCTTATCCTCATCCACTTCTGTATCAGATGACAGCAGGAAATCTCAAGGAGGGATGTGTGTTCTGAATGGGCATTATGAAGAGACAGCCCTTTCCTCCAACCGCAGGAACATGTGATCCTTCAGCTTCCAGAGCAACAACGTTCAGCTTTCACTGACCTGATCCACCTGAAAAACACCAATCAGAAGCCATTATCAGTTATTTGTTTAAAAAGACAAATCTTTGACAAATGAATGACAAAAACGTTTTAGAAATTAATTCATATTCTATTCCATTCTAACATTGAATAGCCGAGATAGACAAACTAAGACTAAAAGTGGAAAGTTAAAAACAGTTTTGAAGCAGAGATGCTGCTCACAGGAGCGATCCAGTGTCCTGATGTGTGAAGTCACAATGAAACAATCAAATATCAAGCAACTTATCTCACCAACAGCTTTATATAGTGTCCAGGCTCCCTCCAATGATTCTCCAACAATAGTTTAGATATGTATATATATGAACTGCAGAGAAGAAGCACAGCATGGAGCTGGAATCTGAAGGATCTGGAGAGATTCTGCATGAAGGAACGGTCTCTGATCTCTGGTCAGGTGTTCTCCAAACTCATCAGGCACTATAGGAGACGACTCAGAGCTGTGATCTTGGGCTGCAAAAAGTATTGAATAAAAGGGTATGATTAATTGTGAGCGATGTGTATTAGAGAAAAACATTTCTCTCATAATGAGATTTCCCCCCCATTTAAAAGACTTATTCTCCAATGAAAGGTTGGATTTTTGTAATTTAAAAAAAATAAAAGATCTAAAGTATTAAAGATGCAGATTTATTTTCACAGCCTTCTTTACTCACATTTACAAAGGGTTTGAATAATTTTGAGCATGACTTTATATATATGGTAGAATGTGCAGGATTGTGTGACAGCAAAAATATGCTGTTTCAAATGTATACTTATATATATATATATCATGAATCCCTCAAGCTTTGTGGCCGAAAATTATTGAACACTATTTTGGTTACACTCATTGCTGGTCTGAATGTTGAAATGTGCTGCACAAAATAAACTGGCCTTGCCAAATCAAAAACTCATGTTTTCATATCATATTGATCAAAAGATTAAAAGATATATGAGGCTTTCATAACAAATCATAATAGGGTGCACAGGGTTGATGTTTACCCGCTTGTATTGAGATAATGAGAGAGTTTTAGGGCACAAGGACACACTCCAGTACATGTGCATGTGTTCATCTAACCACACTTACTCCGAGTCTGCTCTGATTCCTGCTAAACTGTCACGGCTCCACATGATAACACGTGATGCACATAAATAATGAACATGTCACGATGAAAAACACAGATACTTACAAGACCAAAAGCAGGAAAGACTTTGCTTTAACGTTTGCTGTTACTTGCTCCGCAACAGTTGTAAAATGCGGAAAAGTTTATCGCGAGATCTGGCAACAGTGATCGAGAGTTAACGTTCAAGTCTCGCGCTGCCAGTGGTCATGTCTCAGTAGAGCCACAGCTGCCATCTAGTGGTTGAGAATTGTAAGTTTTTATTTAACTTAACATTAAATACAGTCATATATGTGTGTGGTGTATATAATATATATATATATATAATATCGTAGAATGTGTAAGATTGTGTGACAGCAAAAATATGCTGTTTCAAATGTATACTTGCATATATCATGAATCCCTCAAGCTTTGTGGCCGAAAATTACTGAACAGTATTCTGGTTACACTCATTGCTGGTCTGAATCAGGGCTATAAGCTGTAAAAATTAGACTATAGATTGCCTTGATTTCACCGGGTGACTAAAAGCAGACTATATTCAGAGATAAATCGTGACTGCATATAGACCATGTCATGAAATGACCCTTACATCTATAGAAATCATTGACATTGAGAACATGATGGGATATCAACCATCTCAAGCTCTTCCTGTCCAGAAACTACAATAAATCAGGATTGACTGTAGGTGGATACAAACAGCCGGTCTGACGCGAGCTCAATCATGACCACACAATATAACATGACAAAGATATGAAACCAAACACTGTAATCACTGCTGACTTCACTCACATGACGCAACTTCATATCTCACGAGTTATTTAGGCAAAAACGACATGTGACCACATTAAAGATTATTTAGGCTAAAGTGGGGAACACATAGCCGGACTATATCGGGTCTGCAGTGAAATGAGGGCTACTGCTGGCTGGGCAGGAGAAAGCCTCGATCTCTATCTGTACCTGTCGCACTCACTCCTCTCAAGTCATTTGGGACCTTCTGGCACGAACGGGAGCCGAAAACACCAACACATCCCAGATATCATTTAGTTAATAACGGGTCTGCGGACACTGTGTTTATGCAGTTTGTTTTGCAGCCAAAAAAGACATGACAGCAGGAACTTTCCAAACGTTTATTAACACACTGAACAAAGAACAACAGAACACCAAAATGGATCAGGGTGGGACACAAATCTAAAAAAAGAACTCGGTCTGCTTCCGCTGGCGTTTCTGAACAGGTTCGGCAGCTTCAGCGGGGACAGCTGGACCAACGGAACCGCTTCTGGACCGGAGCGCAGATCCTCCGGCGCTGATGGATGGGCTCGATCCCTCCTTGATCAGGACAGGAAGGCAAAGAGTCAGTGAACACGCAACTCGACACACACACTGTTTCACGGGACACACACACTGTTTAACGGGACACACACACTGTTTAATGGGACACACACACTGTTTCACGGGACACACACACTGTTTAATGGGACACACACACTGTTTAACGGGACACACACACTGTTTAACGGGACACACACACTGTTTAATGGACACACACACTGTTTAACGGACACACACACTGTTTAACGGGACAGTTTAACGGGACACACACACTGTTTAACGGGACAGTTTAACGGGACACACACACTGTTTAACGGGACAGTTTAACGGGACACACACACTGTTTAACGGGACACACACACTGTTTAACGGGACACACACACTGTTTAACGGGACACACGGGACTTACCGAAGCGGCCCCTCTCCTCTGGCTCCTCTCCCGTGTGCGTAAGGGGGTCGGCCTGGCTGGAGGCTGGAGGCTGGAGGGGGCACCCTTCGACCCCCTCTTCACCTGTGCCAGCGCCTCGGTCAGCGCATCGACCAGCTTTTGGAGATCCTCCCGCTTTCTTTGGCAGCTGGGGTTCTTGCAGGGCTGCTCCTCTTCCTCCTCCTCCTCCTCCTCCTCCAAAACGAAGGTGGGCTCCTCCGTATCTCCGGACTCGTGCAGTCGAGAGGAGGACATGTCGCATAGTGATGTCCGGTTCGCGAACGAATCGTTCTTTTTAACCGGTTCTTTTCAGTGAACCGGTCGAACCAGTTCACCAAATCGGTCCGAATCGTTCCAAACGGTTCGCATCTCCAGTAAGCAAACACGAATCCACAAATGACTAAAGTTACTCACTTTTTGACGTGCCTGACACTACCTCTCGAAATAAACCAACATCCCGGAGTTATTCAGTTTCTCCAACAGTAAAGAGTGAACTGAGGATGATGGGCACGAGCAGCTATGAGTGCGCATGCGCGGCGTACACGAACGAACATACACGGCCTGTCACCGTTCTCGTTCTCGAGTCAAGAATCGGTTGCAGCGGGTTTCGGACGTGTCCGATTTGAGAACCGGTGAGCTGATGATACTGCGCATGCGTGATTCAGCGTGTGATCTGAAGCTACAGAACAGTAAAGACTGTCACAGGTTAACTAGGACAACTGATGCTATGAGAGGACTCGAATGAGGGTCAATCTGGCGAAACGTAAGTTTATTTAATGACAAATAAATCGTAATGTAAGAGGATCATGTTTTCTGCTCTGATGAAGACTAATTTATTCACTTTATAACTGTAAAACTTCTGCACATCACTGCCTGTATAATGTGTTTGGATGCTTTAGATGCAAAACTAAATTGTAAGAAACGCTGAACCGGTTTTTTCAACAGGTTTATTGAATCGAACTGTCCGAAAGAACCGGTTCGCGGAAAAGAACCGAACTTCCCATCAGCCGGGCACAGGGCAAAATGACAGCAAATCAAAATGGGGAACGTGTCAGGAACCGTGCTGCAAAGGAATGGCGAGGGTGCGAGCTGAGGTGATGTGTGGGTGCAGATAGAAAGATGTAAATGAATGACAAAGAGTTTTGAGGGTTATTTATAGCCTTTTGGGTCCAACTTCAGGTCAAAGGGATGGATATTGGTGTTAGAGCCGCATCACTCAGGAACTACATTTACTTCCTTACTTTTACTTGAGTAGTTTTATTGGAAAATTGTACTTTTAAGTGTAGATTTAAATTAACTTGAGTACATTTGTAATGAACTCTGTCGTTCCTCTCGTTACTGTATTTTAACGCAATGCTGCACATGTTAAGAAGTGCGTAGTTTATTCCAAGTGCGCGCTCTCTCTTTTCATGAACGATGCTCCATTCACGAATGAATCACTCTTTTGAGTCGATTCTGTTCAAAGACTTGATCAAACAAGTTGGTAAAACTGTCTAAACTGTTGGATGAAGTGTCAGAGGATCTTCAGTCAATTAACAGCAAATCTGCAAATGCATCCTAATGTTTGGCAGCGATGAAGATCTTTATTAGCTGAACAATTTCAATTCATACAGCCTACATTTTACAGCCAAACAGATTATTACGCCACGATAACAAAGTATGTAGCGTGTCTTTACCGTTTTTTGGACATATATCTTATCTTACACATTAAATAAGCTCCCATTGTTCAGAGTGAATTGCGCAGTGGCGCCGGAGACCTGCTCGTCTGGAGAATAAACGCCTCATAGACACAACCAGTTTACACACTTCTGCTGAAATATACATGTGATTACATCATGGAGAACAGACTGAAGATCCGTCAGTGTGCATTTGATCACTGTTTGTGTTCAGATGTTCAGAGGTTATGAGCGCGAGCACCTGTAAAGAGTTGTTGTTATTATTATATTATTATACAAAGTAAAGGACANAACGCCTCATAGACACAACCAGTTTACACACTTCTGCTGAAATATACATGTGATTACATCATGGAGAACAGACAGAAGATCCGTCAGTGTGCATTTGATCACTGTTTGTGTTCAGATGTTCAGAGGTTATGAGCGCGAGCACATGTAAAGAGTTTTCACTAAACGTTGTTGTTATTATTATATTATTATACAAAGTAAAGGACATGCAATTATATTCGGGTTACAGATGCCAGAAATAATGCTTGTCTCCTGTGTTGCAAATATATGTAATTATGATAATAATTTAAATATCTATCAAAATAATAACATGCTATTGTATTATATATATATATAGTAACTCTATATATAACGCGCTACTTGAGTAGATTTTCACTGGACACTTTTTTACTCTTACTCCAGTAACTATTAAGGTTATAACTTTCACTCTTTGAGTAAATATGAAGTTTTTCTTGAGTAGTTTTTGGATACTGCGGCAGAGGACTGTTTGCATTAGATGGTTAGTTATAGTTCTAATCTGTGTGTAATTATTGAGTGATTTAGAGGATTATGTGTTTTGAGTGGTCACGACACTGTAGTTTTACTTGTGTTGATTTCATATTGTTTGTTTGTTTAGTTTGTTAAAGACTGATGAAAGTGCTTGATTTGTTATTCAGATCTTCCTCTGTGGAGTTCTGTGTGGACCGTTGATGTCTAGACCTGCTGTTTGCTTATGATTTATTTGTTTCACAAGTTTGAAGCTGATTGTTATATATTGATGTTTGTTTTGAGATTATTTCTGTTATTACTGATTTAGTTAAGTGACTCTGTTTGCAGCAGCCGCTGAGGCTCTATATGTGTGCATGAGGAGTTTTTCAGCCATCTTTCTGTCTTCCAGGAGCCGGTCTGTGTGAGTGCTTTCTTCTGCGGTCACCTGGTCTTTCCTCCACTGCATGAGGCGTGAGGTTCAGCCCTGCGTGGGTATTGAGAGCGAGTTATTTGCAGTATTCACTACACTTTTTTAAATATGTTGGTTTGTGCAGATCTGTGCAGTGTGTGTGTGTGTGTGTGTGCAGATCTGTGCAGTGTGTGTGTGTTTGTGTGTGTGTGTGTGTGTGTGTGTGTGTGCAGATCTGTGCAGTGTGTGTGTGTGTGTGTGTGTGCTCTTGAGGCTCTGGGTCTTCTTCTCTCTTCTTCCCGCAGGCGGTGTTGAACCTGTGAAGCTGCCCCCACCCAATGCAAAACGTCGTCAAAATAGTCTCAATTGTTTGTGCTGCTTTGGTTTTTTAGATATTAAAATAATATTTATCCATGGGTTTCAAAGACGTCACTTCCGCTGCGCCCGCCGCCATCTTTGAGTCTGAGATGGCAACTAACACAGCAGCGCTTCATTGATCTGATGATCATCTTTAGCTTCAGCGCGAGCGCTCAGCAACACAAAGCATTATTCTCTACGATTGTGGCTGTCATATTAATAACATTTGAATTGTACACACTATTGTATTCAAATGTTGTGAACTCTAGTTGCTGTGTTTCGGCGTGTTACAGGAAGAACACATCCACAACAGGAGCTATTCTGACTACGTTACTAGTTCAAGTTCATGCGTGCATGATTTTGTGAAAATATAAGTTGTAATTTTATGTTTATCTTATATATATATATATTAATTACCCTATCGAGGATGTGTTCCGTTGAGTTTAAAGGGTTAGTTCACCCAAAAATGAAAATAATGTCATTTATTACTCACCCTTATGCCGTTCCCACACCCGTAAGACCTTCGTTCATCTTCAGAACACACATTAAGATATTTTTGATGAAATCCGATGGCTCAGTGAGGCGTGAGCAATGACATTTCCTCTCTCAAGATCCATTAATGTACTAAAAACATATTTAGCGGTTCGGAGCGCCAAAGTCACGTGATTTCAGCAGTTTGACACGCGATCTGAATCATGATTCGACACACTGATTCATAACGCTCCGAAGCTTCCTGAAGCAGTGTTTTGAAATCGTCCATCACTATATAAGTCGTTATTTTGTTTTTTTGGCGCACCAAAAATATTCTCTTTATATTAATATTGAACCACTGTACTCACATGAACTAATTTAAATATGTTTTTAGTACATTAATGGATCTTGAGAGAGGAAATGTCATTGCTCACGCCTCACTGAGCCATCGGATTTCATCAAAAATATCTTAATTTGTGTTCTGAAGATGAACGAAGGTCTTACGGGTGTGGAACGGCATGAGAGAGAGTAATAAATGACATTATTTTCATTTTTGGGTGAACTAACCCTTTAATTAACCTATCAAAGCGCTTCAGTTTACAGGTTTCAGCGCGTAAGGTTAGCTCAAACAGTAATGATGTTATCAAAATGAGATGATTTGAGGAAAAAAATCTGTTATTGTTCGTGATCCTTATTATTAATCAAACCATGTGTTGATGAATAATATGAGAACAGTATAAGTCCTAGTTATTAAAAAATAATGCATTCATTTTTTTTTTTTTAAATATGAAAGTTAATATTACAGTAGTAAACATTTTTAATGACTTAATCATTGACTGTTAATCATTGCTGTTTGAGCTGCGCACGCTGAAGCTGAAGAGAATCTAAAACCGTCAACTGAAGTTAAATTAACTCAACGGAACACATCCTATAGCCTATAAATGATATTTATACAAAATAATGTTACAACTAGTATTTGCACAAAATCACCACAGATGAACTTGAAGTAATGTAGTCAATAACTCCAAAACACAGCAAATAAGCCCAAAGAATTCACAACGTTATATTACGAGTATATATGATTATAATATCATGTATAAGAAGACAGTCCCAATCATATTAATGTTTTGCCTTACTTTTTGAGCACTGAAGCTATAGATGATCATCAGCTCAACGAATCATCCTTTATGAGATCAGATATTTATACTTCAAAAATTTAATAGTACGAGTTTTATCTGCACAAAATGATGCGAATGCACAAGTGAAGCTTGAACTAAGTTATGTTTAACTCCAGTAGACGTGCTCTTCCCACAACATGCTGAAACACAGAATTCACAACGCTTTATTACATTAGTGTTCCCATTATAATGTTATGTAAATGACAGCTTGGCTTTATGTGGTCTAAAACATTGAGAATTTTATTTGTATTAATTTTATTATTAAAGGCCTAAGAAAATACCTCCATGATGCAACATGTTTCACTCGTTTTAAGAGCTGATTTTTTTTTATAAATAACTTTGGGTTTCATTGGAAAAACCCAAAATATCAGACAACAATGGAAGGGAACGCGCCGGCGCCTCCGCGGACAAGAGAAGTGTGTTGTGCTCTGCTCGAGATGTACATTGGCAAGAAATATATGAAACCACCAATTAGAAAAACTAACTAATATGCAGAGCAGTAGCCTACATCAGATGAACTGCATGATGGGACATGCAAGACATGCTGAGTTTCAGGGCGCCACTCATGCGAAACAAATATTAAAGAATAATCACATTTTTTACCCATGAATAAAATTACAGAAAATCTAGCTTGATTTTTCAGTTTCTTACACATAATGAAAAAACAAAATCACTTATTTCTCTTTATTTCTTTTTAAGTAAAAAATCTAATCAGCCTGCAGGTGTTACAATATGTACCAGTCGGAGACAGAAGATAACAGCTATGGTAGTTTATTGGACACAAGCAGAGGTAACAGAGATAACAGGTGAGTAAATAGTGGTTGTAGAAGTGAATGATAATACTGTCCTTTGTGGTTTGCAGGTTGGCAGCGGTAGCAGACTGGAGACAATGCTGGCGGATGACACTCACACACAGACCTGGAGCACAGAGACACAGGAGACAGGTAAGTAGCAATGGGAGTCCTTGAGGTAAGCATAGAGGTAAGTTCCTTGATGCGAACGAGACCGGACAGTGTGACTGTGTGTGTGCGAGTGTCTTAAATAGTGCTGTGATGAGTGCGCTGATGAGATGCAGGTGGCGGTGATCAGTCCTCAGGGGAAGGCGTGCGCTGTGATTGGTGGATGCTGGAGCCTGGCGTGTCTGTGACAGCAGGTACATGGACCTCAATCTTTTTTCGTTTTTGGCTAAATATTTTACAAGTGTAAAGTTAGTTAGCTCAAAGTAAACATTTCTTTAACCTTTTACTTGAAGACTTAAAATAGCCTATAGGCTATTTCTGATTCTTCACTTCTGATTCTTCTGAGGTCATCGCCTATAATTCAGTGTCTTATATTTTAAAAACTCAAGCAGAACAAAGGAAACTTTTATTGGCACAAACCAGCACAAACAAACGAGACTCTTTGGGGTGAATTTGGAGCATGTGGGGGGGCTGAATGACCTCAGAATGACATATAAATATTCTTTTAATATCTAAAAAACCAAAGCAGCACAAACTAACATTTTTACGGCACAAATGAAGCACAAACGATTGAGACTATTTTGCCGACGTTTTGCGTGGGGTGGGGGCCAACTTCACGCAGGTCTTGGCCGACCTTATGTTCAAGAATTGGGGGTTCTGATTTTAATATTTTACTTAAAGTCTAAACATCTTAAAATTGTGATCCTCCCTGTTTAGATGGTAATAAATGTGCTGCTTATTCGGAGATTTCAGTGCTGATTGTTAATAAAAGTGTTATCGTCTCTGTTCTTTATTCACTTGTGTTGCTGTTTCAGTTATGTCTGTGGGTATCAAAGCCCCGGTGGTGTAGTCGGACCAAGTGTGATTATCTTTAGTTAGTATTTTTTGTAATGGAAAAAAAAGTTTTTCATTATTGCTTCATGATGATGAGACCCCACTTAGAAAATGGATCTTTTATTGATCTTTTTTAAATCTTTTATTGTCATAATTGTGATATTTAGATATGAATCCAGCTGAAAAATACTTGTGAAAAGAGTCTTTCATTTAGTCAAACAGCACACAGTGGAGCTCTGCTGCCATCTACTGGATAAAGTGAGAATATTTTACTTTTAAAACTGCATTTTCCAAAAGATGGGCAAAAATCTTCCACTAAACCATGTCAGATTATCCATGCTATCCACATTAATGAAAGTTAGAAATGTGGGACTTTCATAAAGTGAATTTGACATAAAAAGCTGTTTTTATATAAAAACCTACTCAATAAAATATTAATGTATTTTTATAAATTTAAAAGATGATAAATCCTCTAAAAACTGCACAAATATGAAGTAAAACATTAATAAACAGAGTAAAATTACATTTGTATTTTTAAAAACAATTATTTTGTTAAAACTCCATGTTGTTGCCTGAGATCTCTGGAGACCCCGAAGACCCCGAGTGTGACTTTATTTTCTACACTAACATAAAAACAAGATATCACTCCAACTCTTTTTATTTGTAGATCTAGAAAGTGTTAACAACTGTACAAAGTTTCATGTCATTTGGACGAAGAGAACATTAATTTTAGCAGATGTCGTTTGGGGTCCTTTATAAGGGTTGATCTCTGCACACCTAAAGTCCGTCCCTCCTCTGTTCGTTGCTCTTCTCAGTTTCCTGGTTTATAATTGTAAAGCTACGATGTCCAAGACCAAATTTGTATGGATCAGATCTGTTTTGCATGTTGAAATATTTATGGTTTGTGTAGGAGCCAAGTCTTATACTTTAGCTACTGAGTTTGATTCCGGAGAAGTTGGTGTGACTCACTTTCTAGTTGATGACGTGTTTACCTTCTTGATAAATGACGCTGAGACCATTCTTCTTCTTCCATATAAGTTAGCTTTATTTTTCCTTTGTTACCATCGTGCACATGTTCAACTAAAGCATAAGCGTGCCTAACACCACATCAAAGCGGTCAAAAACCTGTTTGCCCTTCCGGGTCAAACACCTGCCTACCCACAAAATGCAGGCTGCTTATATACACACATATACAATTCCTAATAATCACAGCGCCACTCAATGGTCATAATGAGAATAACACATTTTGGCTCCTACACACCGACTCCTAATTCTTAATGGTGAATAATCATAACAATTCAAACAAAAAAATAAGGAGCCAAAAATATTACCATATATTCAGTTGAAAAACCTTATATTAGTTAGACTTCATATAACAGACAAAGCTTTGTTATTGGTCTGTCAATAATACTGCTTTTTGTCTGCAACCTCACAGAACGCACCAGACCATATTTGTCAGGGAAAACCTCTATAACCTTGCCAAGAGCCCAGGAACCACGAGGAGCTGATGAGTCCATAACTACAACAATGTCACCAGCACTCAAACTCCTCTTCTTCTGATTCCATTTTTGTCTTTCCTGGAGTAAAGGTAGGTATTCCCGTATCCACCTTTTCCAGAATAAATCTGACAGATATTGTACCTGTCTCCAACGTCTTCTTGAATATTGATCATGAGCTTCAAACAAACCAGGGGGTAAAGCTGGTTTCCCTTTCAAAAGAAGAAGATGATTTGGCGTGAGAGGTTCCAAATCATTAGGATCGTCTGATAACTTGGTAATTGGTCGATCATTCAAAATGGATTCTACTTCACAAAGCACTGTATGAAGTCCATCGTCATCTAACCTTTGTTGATGTAGAACAGAGCAGAGAACCTTTTTTACAGAGCGTATCATCCTCTCCCATACACTTCCATGGTGTGAACCTGCTGGGGGATTAAAGCTCCAACGAATTCCAACTTGTGACAATACTCCTTGACTCTTGTCATGATTTACACTAGCCAAAGCTTCCTTCAGTTCTCTTTGTGCTCCAGCAAAGTTAGTTCCATTATCTGATCTTAAATGTTTCACTTGTCCTCTTCTGCTAATGAAACATTGTAATGCATTAATACATGCATCCGTTTCCAGTGAACTTGCAACTTCGAGGTGAATTGCCCTACTTGCCATACACGTGATTATTACTCCATACCTTTTGCAGGTTACTTTTCTGTTCTTTACTTCCACTGGTCCGAAGTAATCCACTCCAGTGTTGGTAAATGGTGGTAAGTCAGGAAGAATTCTCTCCTTTGGAAGATCTGCCATTTTTTGTTCAACTGCTCTTCTATTATGGCGTCTACAAAAACCACATCCAGAAATGACTTTTCTTACCAATGCATGGGAGTTGGTAATCCAGAATTTCCTCCGAACTGTTGATATCGTATGATTTCGTCCACCATGACCCAGACTTTCATGTACATGTTTCAAAATAAGCATAGAAATATGCTGATCATTACCAAGTAAAAGTGGATGCTTGACTTCTTCAGGCATTGCTGCTTTACTCAATCTTCCTCCAACTCTTAATAATCCATTCTCCAGAAATGGATCCAACCGATAGATAGAACTTTGTGGTTTCACTGACACTTTCCCAGATAAAAGAGCCGAAATTTCTTCACTGAATTTCTGTTGCTGGCAATAATGAACAATGGCTTCCTCAGCTCCCAATAGATCATCCAGAGTTAACACAGAACTTTTGGTTGTTGCTACAAGTCTTGAGCACTTAGACAGTACACTGCAATCCTGCTTGTTCATTGGAAGTCTGTCATTTATAGTCTTTTGCTCCTTTCTCAAGCGAATCCTTTCCAACAAGATTCTTTTCAACTTGAGGAACCATGCCACTGCTACTTTAAGCCTCCTCCACCCAGAAAAGTAAGTAATTAGCTGGTCAGTAGGGTTAGACATTTCATCCACAGTAATAACATTTACTGTGGTTTCTCGTTTGACCTCTAGGTCATCAGAATCAATTGAAACATTCAATATGTCCATCGGCCAATACTCCTCTTGCAACCACAAGAAGGCTGGACCGCCAAGCCACCTGTTGTTCTTTAGAAAAGTTCCAACCTTCATCCCTCTTGAAGCATCATCTGCAGGATTGTCCTTAGAACAGACATGTCTCCATTGTGAGGGTTCGACTGTTTCTCTAATGGTTGCAATCCTGTTAGCTACAAATGTATGGAAACGCTTAAGGTACTGCTGTACTGTCAGTCCAGAAGACTGAATCTTCCAACTTAATATTCAGTTCTTCTTTCAGCATTGCATCTACCTTGGTAGCAAGAACTGCTGCTGTCAACTCCAAACGAGGAATAGTTATAACCTTCAAAGGTGTCACTCTGGCTTTACCAAGCAAAAAAGCAATATGAATGCGATTCTCAGAATTTAACATTCTGATGTATGTTACTGTGCCATATCCATTTGTACTGGCATCAGCAAAATGATGTAATTGAGCATACTTAAGCTCTCCAAAATCCCTAGGCTTGATACACCTGTCCACAGAGAATGCAGCTAGCGACTTCAAATCCTCCAACCATCTCTTCCACTGGCATAATATGTCCTGTGGTATGGCATCACCCCATCCACAACCTCTCCTGCAGAGTTCTTGTTGCATCATCTTGGCAGACAACATAACTGGCGCCAGGAACCCCAGAGGATCATACACAGAGCTGGTGATTGAAAGCATACCGCGTCTGGTAAAAGACTGCCGTTTTACCTCCAACTTGAATTTGAAAGAGTCAGTTTCTACACACCATTGTAGGCCCAATGCTCTATCAAGTGGAAGTTGATCTCTGTCTAAATCTAATTCTTTCAAATCTTTAGCTCTTTGATCCACTGGAACAGTCTGCAAAACTGCACGACTATTACTGATCCATTTTTCCAGAATGAATCCCCCTTTCTGACACAAAGCAATGAGAGCCTCCATCGTCTTTATAGCTTCCTTTTCTGTAGCAGAGCTTTTCAAGCAGTCATCAACATAGAAGTTTTGCTTGACAGATTGAATCACATGAGCTGGAAACTCAGACTGATTATCGTCCGCAGTTTTCCTCAGCGCATAACTTGCACAGCTTGGAGAGGAAACAGCTCCAAATAAATGTACAGTCATCTTATATTCCTCAAGTCTCTCAAAAATGTTTCCATCTGGCCACCAAAGAAAGCGAAGAAAATTTCTATCTTCTTCAGCCACCTTTACTTGATGGATATAGCCTGAATGTCACCCATAAAAGCTACAGGTTCTTGTCTGAAGCGGGTGAGAACTCCAAGCAAAGAGCTGGTAAGATTAGGACCCGGTAGAAGTTTGTTGTTCAAAGATGTTCCTTGAAATGTAGATCCACAATCAAACACTACACGAATAGATCCCTTTTTTTGGATGATGGACACCATGATGAGGGATGTACCATACTTTCCCATTTTCACAGTGCAGCTGTTCTTGAGGTATCTGTTCTGCGTAACCCTTGCTGATGACATTATTCATGTATCCTTTATATTCTTGATGAAACTCATGGTTATTAAGAAACCTTTTCTTCAAGCCAAGGACCCGTTGCTTTGCAACAGCAAAGTTGTTAGGCAAATAGACTTCTTGGGTCTTAAAGGGCAATTTCAAACAATATTTCCCATCTTGAAGAATTGCTGATTGCTCGATAATTTCCATAAACCTGATGTCCTCCCTGGACATTTTGTTTCTTCACATTGCTTTCATTAAAGTCATGATTGTACTGACTGATTAACATTTCCTCCAATCTGCACACATCAATCTTATTCACTGTAGCAGTTGGAATCTCCATACCTGATGCACCACTGTTTCCATTCAGTGGACCATTAACAACCCATCCCAAAACTGTCCTAACAGCATATGGGCCAGTCCCACAGCTCTTGACTATCTCCCAAGGTTCCAATATCTTGGGAGCATTGATACCAATTAGCAAGTCAACATTTGCTTTTATGTTTGGAATGCGCACCTTTGATAGGTATGGGAACTTTGCCAAATCCTCAGATGTTATCAAGTTGTCAGTACTTACTGGCATTTTCTGCTGTGTGAGAACCTCAGGAAGTTGATAGAAATTATTGCCATCAACACTGGATACTTCCAACCCAGTCAAGGAGTAAGCTGGAACTATAGCTTGTTGCCCCATTGTACTTAGCAGAAATGTGACCTGTTTACCTGAAATATTCAGTTTCTGCATGAGCTGTTCTGAGCAGAATGTAGCTGAACTACCCAGATCCAAGAATGCATACGTTTTTATAACCTTGTTTCCTTTGGTGGATTTAACTTGTACTGGGAGAATAGACAATGCACATTGGTTCTTACCGACTCCTGTATGGCCACATATTTTGGAAGAATCGAACTTATCAGATGAAAACTGTTTCATAGCTGCTGATTGCCTTTTAATATGAAGCACTGTAGGGTGAGCTTGATGACAAACTTTGCAATTCAGGCGCCCTTTACAATCCTTGCTCATGTGTCCAGTACAAAGCATGCAAAGCAAACTCCTTTTACCTTAAGAAAGTCTATCTTGTCCTTATGCTTCTTTGAACTGAACTGATCACACTCCTCCAATGAGTGATTGTTAGAACAGCATAGGCAATCATCCTTTTCAGCATTCCCAAAGTCTGATTTTAAACTCCCAGATCCTAACACTATTCAAAGATAGTAATAGGAAAAATCTCGAAAAGGAGGTAACCAGATTGGAACAAATACATAAGCAATTCCCTACAGTTTCAAACTTAAAAGCTTTGGTGAATGCAAGAACTAAGCTGAATATGGATCACACCACCCATATTCAGAAGCTTCTGCTCTTTATTCAATTCAATTCAATTCAATTCACATTTATTTGTATAGCGCTTTTCACAATACATATAATTTCAAAGCAGCTTTACAGAGAATGCGTGTCAACATTACAAATTAAAGAATGCAGTTAGCAAATAATGTAATAATTTACAATTTACAATCACTGTTAGCAGTGTAACTGAACGTAGAAGCAATGAGCTCCTGGAAAAATGAATTACATTAACAATAATCAAGATATAGAATTTGGGCAATGTGCATGTTGATCCAGATGATTGCGTCTTCTCAAGTCCTCGCAGGAGTTGGCGCCGTCTCTTCATAGGTGATGGTCATCTGAGGTCTTCTTAAGAGGCCGGATCTAAACTGAAGCTGATGTCCTCTCTAGTCACCCGTCCCGAGGCAAAACAGAAAAGCAAATGGAGAGTAATTAGCGTAGCTGCTGTTCATAACATTAAGCAAAGATAATCATGTGCAATTGCTCTGATATGAGATGCATTATGTGAATGCTTGGCTAAAGAAATGCGTCATTAATCTAGATTTAAACTGGGAGAGCGAGTCTGAGCCCCGAACATTATCAGGAAGGCTATTCCAGAGTTTCGGAGCCAAATGTGAAAACGCTCTCCCTCCTTTAGTGGGCTTAGCTATCCTAGGTACAACCAGAAGTCCAGAGTTTTGTGATCTTAAGGAGCGTGAAGGATTGTAGGGCGATAGAAGATCAGTTAAGTACACAGGAGCTAAACCATTTAGAGCCTTATAGGTCATTAGCAATACTTTATAATCGATACGAAACTTAATGGGTAACCAGTGAAGAGATGATAAAATTGGTGTTATATGATCATATTTTCTTGACCTGGTAAGAACTCTAGCAGCTGCATTTTGTACTAATTGTAGCTTATTTATTGAGGAAGCAGGACAACCAGCTAATAATGCATTACAGTAATCTAGTCGAGACGTCATGAAAGCATGAACTAACTTTTCTGCATCAGAAATAGATAACATATTCCGTATCTTAGCAATGTTTCTGAGGTGGAAGAAGGCTGTTTTTGTAACACATGAAATATGATTTTCAAAGCACAAGTTGCTGTCTAATATAACACCCAGGTCTTTAACTGTGGAGGATGGAGTAACAGTACATCCTTCTAAATGCAGATTGTAGTCTGAGAGATTCTGTGTACAGGTTTTTGGCCCAATAAGTAATATCTCAGTCTTATCTGAATTTAATAGAAGAAAATTACTAGTCATCCAATGTTTTACTTCTTTAACACACTCTGTCAGATTGGATAATTTAGAGATTTCATCTGGTTGTGTTGAAATATATAACTGAGTATCATCAGCATAGCAGTGGAAACTAATTCCATGTTTTCTTATAATATTGCCGAGTGGCAGCATGTATATTGAAAATAGCAGAGGGCCTAACACTGATCCTTGCGGCACTCCATAGTTTACTATCGTTATCTTAGATTTTTCCCCGTCTTTACTAAACAAAAATATTACGAATTTGGCAATATATCTAGCTGGTTACTGGCATACCAACTAAAGAATCAAAATAGTGACCAGTCAATTAATATGATACGAAATATAAATGGTGTCACTTCGAGTGACCCTTTAGCCATAATCAGTACTTTCAAGGAATTCTATAAATCTCTATGTAGTTCTGAATCAAAAGCAACGGACTCTGACATTGCTGCCTTTTTAAGTAATATCACATTACCATTATGCTCTGAGGAAGATCGTTTTAACTTAAACCCTCCGTTTTCAGTAGAGGAAGTTTGAGCAGCAATTCAGTCCATGCCGAATGGGAAATGCCCTGGTCCAGATGGTAAAATTCTGGCCTAATATCCATCCGATTTTTATGCCTGCGATCAATGGTATTTGGAAAGGTGAAATCCCTCCATCATGGAGACACGCTTCAATTAGCTTACTCCTAAAAAAAAGATAAAAATCCTTTAGATTGCTTGTCTTACAGGCTTATTAATCTTCTTAATGTGGACTATAAGATAGTGGCAAAAGTTCTGGCCCGCATACTGGAATCTATTCTTCCTAAGGTGATAAATCCCGATCAAGCAGGCTTTGTGAAATCCAGGCATGGTTCAGATAATGTACGTCGTGCTCTTAATGCTATACATTATTTTCATACTAAGAAAAAGACATCAATGATATTATCTTTGGACGCCGAAAAGGCTTTTGACCGCGTGGAGTGGCCCTTCTTATTTTTGGTTTTGGAAAAATTTGGTCTGAGCTCTAATTTTATTCATGTTATTAAGCATCTTTACACAGACTCTATTGCCTCCGTCAATACAAACGGTTTGATGTCCGAAGGTTTCCCAGTTCGTAGAGGTTGCAGACAGGGATGTCCCCTATCACCCTTATTGTTTACATTATTTATTGAACCTCTGGCAGAGTCAATCAGGACTAATCCTGATATATCCGGAATTATAATTAATGGGAAAAAACACATCATCTCTCTGTTTGCAGATGACGTCCTTTTATATTTAGAGAATTTGCAGACCTCTACTTCCGCAGTTCTGAATTCCTTAGCTTCATTTAGTACTGTGTCGGGTTATAAAGTTAATATCGAAAAGTCTGTTTCTATGTCTTTCAATTACTCCCATAATTCTCCAATACAATTTCCTTTTGAGGTTTCTAAAAAAGGTTTTAAATATTTGGGCATTTTCCTCTCTCCTGACTTGAATAATTTGTTTGAAACTAATTATTCTCATTTAATTCAAAAAGTTAAAAATGATTTAGAAAAGTGGACCTCTTTGCCAATTTCCCTTCTTGGGAGAGTTAACGTCATTAAAATGAACATACTTCCTCGACTAAACCATCTTTTTCAAAATCTTCCATGCTACTTAGCTACACCGTTCTTTAAATCTTTGAATTCTTGCATATCTCGTTTTATCTGGAATAATAAGCAACAGAGAGTTGGTCTTTCTAAACTTTGTAAACCAAAGGATCTTGGAGGTCTGTCCTTACCCAATTTCCAGCTTTATTACTGGGCTGCCCAAATCAAAATGATAACAAGCTGGGTTATGAATAGGCAGGACGCTCTGTGGATTGACTTTGAATCTTTATTTTGCCATCCAAGAAGATTCGATTCCCTGTGGTTTATTAACAATATATCCCAGATAAACTCTCTTACTGACATTGTGATTGTCTATAACACATTACTGGTCTAGAATGATGTGAAAAAACATTTGAATATCCCTCAAAATATATCCATTCACTCCCCTCTGGCTTTGAACCCGGACTTACCCATTCAGATTAGGAGCATTGGATTGCTGGACTGGAGTTTTAAAGGTTTGTCTGACTTCTCAGGAATGTTTAACTCTGAAATTTTGAGATCATTTGAACAAATTAGAATCAAGTTTGATATTCCCTTTGAAGACTTTTTCAAATATCTTCAAATTCGGCATTTTATAGAGTTTCTTTTAAAGCAAAACAAATTTCGATTCAAATTATCAGAATTGGAAGAAACCATATTGTCAGTCAATTCTTTCAAAGGGCTTATTTCCAAATTTTATGCCTTACTAGCTTACTCTGATTTCTCAGTTTACGATTCTTTGAAACCACTGTGGGAACGGGACCTTGGAGTTTTGTTTAATTCCGATGATTGGACCAAGATCTGTGACGGTATTTTTCCAAAATGCACCTCGATTTCCATACATGAACAAAATTTTAAATTCTTTCACAGAATTTATTTTACACCTGTTCGTCTGCATAAAATGTTCCCAGGTTGTTCTGATCTCTGTTTTAAATGCAAAACTTGTAAGGGCACATTTTTTCATGTATTTTGGTCCTGTTCTCACATCCAACCATTCTGGAGAGGGGTTTACTCTGCAAGGAGATAATAGGAAAACTTTTTATCTTATCCCCCTCACTTTTTTTGTTGAATGACATTCCTAAAGACCTTTTTGACTCAGACTTCAGACCTCTGTTTACAACCCTTATATTCCTGGCTAAGAAATGTATACTATTAAAATGGTCTACATCTCAGGTCCCAACTATCTCCATGTGGATTTCTCAGCTGTCAGCTTTTCTGCCTTTGGAGAAATTGACTTATGACCTCAACCATAAACAGGACAAATTCAGGAGTCTTTGGGAACCTCTCCAATCCTTCCTGCATAAATTTAGAATTTGTATTTTTAAGAGAGTAATGGCTTCTCTTGTTTTAACCTATGTTTTTTGTAAACTGATACATTTGTACATTTAATTAACTTGCAGCGCTTGGGGTTTGTTTGTCTTTGTCTTCCTTGTTTGTACTATTTGAAAATCCTTAATAAAAAAAAATTATGTATTTCAAATACATTTCCAATCTTACAGTCGACAATGCAAATGTGGGTGGAAGAAAGGCTTGCGATCAAAACTATCCATTAAATGTTAGAAGAATTTTAAACACTTACAGAAAAAAACATGAATTTCCCCATATTTTCCACACTGACCACTTTTGTTCACATATGATCTTCCCAAAAAATAGAGATAGGACTAACCGCAGAACCATACGTCATGACAGTCTGAGGGCGGAAGTGGGCGGAGCAAATGTATCTTCGTAGGCATTGCTCCATTTGGTGCTTTTTAAAGTTTAAAACCACGTTAAATCAATTTCTTTATTACAATATTTTATTAAAACAATCTAACTGAAATGATAGATGATACTCACATCGTGTTAATAGCTCAATCATACACACAAACACATAAAAGTTACGATATATATATATATATGTGTGTGTGTGTATATAGCCTGTGTGTATTAAAACCCCCTTGTAACCTTTTAAATATTTTAAGTTTTTCAACTTGTTTTATGTTTTAAATGATTAACTGAATATAAATTGAACAAACTTAAACATTAAAATGATAAACATTTATTAATTTAAAATGTCATAAAAGGTATATTTTACTCAAGCATTTAAGAATGAACCATTGTTTTTCATAATATATAATACACATTACACGGTTGTACACTAGATTGCATGAATTAAGCAAATTCAGATCCATCAAACCCAAAAACAAAATACAAAAGTTATTTAATTTTAATAAAATGTACTTTTCCCCCTGAGTAGCAAAAGCATTATTTAACTACTAGCTGAGCTTTGCTCTAAAAAATTACAAAATCAAACCAAAGAGTGTAAATTGAACAAATTATTACACAGCAGGTAAAAAAAAAAAAAAAATCCATAAACATGCAATTAATTACAAGACTGTTTTTGTCCAGACACTCATTAAGAAAAATGTCCATATCATCCTTAATTTTTAAGCAAAACACTAAAGGCTCTTTAGCCAGTTGTCTGTCATCATCCGTTTCAGCCGGTGAAAGTTGAAGAAGGGCTTGTTCCTGGTCTTCCTCTTTCAATATCAGAAAGCACGGCTCTTCCACTAAACTCTTGAAGACTTTTGGTTGTTGTGCAGCGCAGACGTCTCCTGTGATCCACGGCTCCTTCATGAGAGAAGGGAACAAACATATGGGATGAAATGTGTATTTAACAATACTTTGTGTTGTAATCAGGATTCAGCACAGCATGTTTAATAATGTTTTGACATTCTGTTTTTCTCATGTTTATATATTGAAGACATAAATCATACCGTTACTAATGAAATTAATCAATTATGTTCAGTATAATTTTTATTTTATTTTACAAAAGGCAAGCAATTCACATGGCCTTTCACGCTGCACATAACCCTGTGTTATCGTCCTCCTAAACAGCACTTTTAACCGTGGGTAAAGTAACGCTCCACATATTGCTTGTATATTTACATGCTTTTGACAGTCACAGAAACACTGTGCATTGTAAATAAATAGAAAATTCAGCATTGGAAAGAAAACCGCAACAAATGTTGACAGAAAATGCAACAATTGCAGTGCAGAAAATACTGTTTAATTCTTTTATAGTCTGAAATGTTCATTCAAGATAATCTTGATAGTGAAGTTGACTATATGCAATGAGGATGTGCAATGCCTGAGCATTTATGTAAACATATTGTGTGCTTTGTTCATCCAATCAGTGACACTGACACTGCAAATATGCAAATAAGGACATTAACCAGGGTTTAGTAATGTACAGTGTGAAACGCTGCGTATGAATACTCAGGATTAATAGTTACCTCCGGTAAATGATGATCAGTGTGAAACGTGAATCAAGATGACCCAGGATTCTGTTTACCTGGGGTTAACAATCACCCAGGGTTAACTACTTCAAGTATGAAAAGCCCTATTTCTAATGAAAATAGAAGTTTTTAAAAACTTTTAACTTTTCCTTCTTTTTCTTACCATTAACATGAAGATCCCAGTCAATAGAGCCGGTCAACTGTTGTGGAACATTCTAAAACAATACAACATTATTAAGTTATTCCTGAACAGATGTGACAGATATAACAACACCATCTGTATAAGTAGCTTATGTGTTTATGAAAGTCTTATGAAACTAACCTTGTTTTGTCCTGGGGTGATTCTGCTTGTCCGTTTACTGCATTGCAAAATCAAAACAGAAAAACTTAAATATATAACCATAAAAATTGCATAAAAGGAACAAATTTCGTTCTTATAAAGTCAAAATTACTACTTACTGCATTGCAAAAACAACATTTTAAATTCAGAATACAAAAGAAACGTCCATACCTCCATGAACAACAGCCTTTTTGAAGTGAATTTGAAGGAGTGCATTCACCTTGTGTCGTCTGGTCAGTTTAAGAGCACTGGACAGTGGAAACTGTTGCAGCACGTTTTACATCGCAGTAAATGCTGTAAATGAAGAAATCAGAAATCAGAAAGAGCTTTATTGCCAGGTATGTTGTTTACACATACTAGGAATTTGTTTTAGTGACAGAAGCTCCACAGTGCAACAGAGTGACAGCGACAAGACAAGACACATAATAAAAGGAATAAAATAATAATATACAAATTTACAAGATAGACAAAGTGCAAAAAAAAATAAAAAAAATAGACAATTGTATGTANACTATAGTATTTACTATAAATTACTATAGTATTTTTTCACCGGGGCGCAAGCAACATGAGACGATTTGTAAAATATCAAAAGACGCGATAAAGTGACTTTGAAGCCCATTTACAAAATATTTGAGACATGTTAAGTGTTAAAAACAACAAAGAAACTTTTTTACCGTGTTCTCTTCTTCCGCCATGATTGTGTTTCTTTGTCGCTAACTCCGCCCACATCCGGCGTGAGACTGTTACTCCGCCCACTTCCGCCCACTTCCGCCCTCAGGCTGGTTCTGCGGTTCTGCAGTTGGTTATTATTGAAAAAATACAGTGATCATGGCACTTAATCCCCAGCCATTATTGGAAACACCCTCACAAATGTGTGTTTTAGTCTATTATTAATTACTTTATTTATTCATTTGTTTATTTGTTTGTAATTCAATGTCAGTGTAATATAGCGTTTAAATGTACGTCAAATAAAAATAAATAGATGAATAAAATCGCTAGATGTACGATGTTAACTGTGACGTAATTTGAATGGGAAACCACTAGCAGCGCTCACGGATTTTTGGAGTACTGCGCATGCGCGTCATTTTGATCTGTAACGGTCGTCAGTCAACCGGGAGTTCTCGGAGGAAAAGGTAAGAGCTATAACTTTATTTTTAGTCGTCATTTTTCACATGTGTAATGTTAATTGCTACTTTGGATGTATAATGTTTTGTATTGTCAAGGTTTTTTTTACTTTATTTGTCAATTTAATGCCCTGTTTTTTTCATTCGCTCACGAGGAGACGCATTTGAGATTTTCAGATTTCCGTTTTAACGTTAAGTTAGTTGTTTTTAATTTGGACACTAGTGAAAACTAACGTTACACACAATTTTTTTTAAATGTTTTTTTTTATTTCAGCTGTTTGGGAGACCGTGCCGCTTGCTGTTGTCGATCGATGATGCTCACGTGATCCTGTCACTGATAGTGGAGGCTGTAACAGTTACGTTTTTTTGCTAAAGGTCCCATGGCATGAAAATTTCACTTTATGAGGTTTTTTAACATTAATATGAGTTCCCCTAGCCTGTATATGGTCCCCCAGTTCAGGGTAGTGATGTCCGGTTCGCGAACGAATCGTTCTTTTTAACCGGTTCTTTTCAGTGAACCGGTCGAACCAGTTCAACAAATCGGTCCGAATCGTTCCAAACGGTTCGCATCTCCAGTAAGCAAACACGAATCCACAAATTACTAAAGTTACTCACTTTTCGGCGTGCCTGACACTACCTCTCGAAATAAACCAACATCCCGGAGTTATTCAGTTACTCCAACAGACTTAACCTGCTGTGAAGAGAGAACTGATGGTGATGGGCACGAGCAGCAGAGCAGCTGATATGAGTGCGCATGCGCGGCGTACACAAACGAACAAACACGGCATGTCACCGTTCTCGTTCTCGAGTCAAGAATCGGTTGCAACGGTTTTCGGATCATCAGTACACAACCGAGAACCGCTTCTTTCGGACGTGTCCGATTTGAGAACCGGTGAGCTGATGATACTGCGCATGCGTGATTCAGCGTGTGATCTGAAGNTGTGGTGTCATCCGCAAACTTCAGGAGCTTGACAGAGGGGTCTTTAGAGGTGCAGTCGTTGGTGTAGAGGGAGAAGAGCAGTGGGGAGAGGACACAGCCCTGAGGGGCGCCGGTGCTGATGGTGCGGGTGCTGGATGAGAATTTTCCCAGCCTCACTAGCTGCTGCCTGTCTGTCAGGAAGCTGGTGATCCACTGACAGACAGAGGTGGGCACGGAGAGCTGAGTTAGTTTGGGCTGGAGGAGTGATGGGATGATGGTGTTAAAAGCAGAGCTGAAGTCCACAAACAGGATCCTCACATAAGTCCCTGGTCTGTCCAGATGCTGGAGAACATAATGCAGTCCCATATTGACTGCATCATCCACAGACCTGTTTGTTCGGTAAGCAAACTGCAGGGGGTCCAGTAAGGGTCCAGTGATGTCCTTCAGATAAGCCAGAACCAGTCTTTCAAATGACTTCATGGCCACAGACGTTAGAGCCACAGGTCTGTAGTCATTAAGACCAGTAAAGTAAAGCGGAGCATCTCCCAATACTAATATGCCTCTAAAAATCCACAAAAACATTGGTCAGTACTGAAAAATGTAACCAATGAAATAAAATACAGCACCAACAACAAAGTAAAATCACAAACCATGAATATGTAACCATGCAGGTGAAAAAAATACTATAGTCTTTTTGAACCATACTGTAGTAAATTGCAGTATACTGTATATATTATAGTATTTACAACACTTTGTTAATGAATGCTACAGCATACTGCAGTATTAACTAAAGTGAACTGATTAACTGTAATAAATACTGTAGTATACTTTAGTTTTTACTACAGTAAACTGTAGTGTATATTGTAGTATAATACCCTAACATTTTAGAAAACTTAGTACAATATTGGGTAAAGTAATTTGTTTATATTACTATAGTTGTTATATTATCACAGCAACTATAGAATAACCACAATAAATTAATTCAAGTACTTATAGTACTATAGTATGGTTCAAAACACTATAGTATTTACTATAAATTACTATAGTATTTTTTCACCGGGGCGCAAGCAACATGAGACGATTTGTAAAATATCAAAAGACGCGATAAAGTGACTTTGAAGCCCATTTACAAAATATCTGAGTCATGTTCAGTGTTAACGATCGATTAAATACACAACAAATAAACGTGATCGATTAAAAACAACAAAGAAACTTTTTTACCGTGTTCTCTTTTTCCGCCATGATTGTGTTTCTTTGTCGCTAACTCCGCCCACATCCGGCGTGAGACTGTTACTCCGCCCACTTCCGCCCTCAGGCTGGTTCTGCGGTTCTGCAGTTGGTTATTATTGAAAAAATACAGTGATCATGGCACTTAATCCCCAGCCATTATTGGAAACACCCTCACAAATGTGTGTTTTAGTCTATTATTAATTACTTTATTTATTCATTTGTTTATTTGTTTGTAATTCAATGTCAGTGTAATATAGCGTTTAAATGTACGTCAAATAAAAATAAATAGATGAATAAAATCGCTAGATGTACGATGTTAACTGTGACGTAATTTGAATGGGAAACCACTAGCAGCGCTCACGGACTTTTGGAGTACTGCGCATGCGCGTCATTTTGATCTGTAACGGTCGTCAGTCAACCGGGAGTTCTCGGAGGAGAAGATAAGAGCTATAACTTTATTTTTAGTCGTCATTTTTCACATGTGTAATGTTAATTGCTACTTTGGATGTATAATGTTTTGTATTGTCAAGGTTTTTTTACTTTATTTGTCAATTTAATGCCCTGTTTTTTTCATTCGCTCACGAGGAGACGCATTTGAGATTTTCAGATTTCCGTTTTAACGTTAAGTTAGTTGTTTTTAATTTGGACACTAGTGAAAACTAACGTTACACACAATTTTTTTTAAATGTTTTTTTTTATTTCAGCTGTTTGGGAGACCGTGCCGCTTGCTGTTGTCGATCGATGATGCTCACGTGATCCTGTCACTGATAGTGGAGGCTGTAACAGTTACGTTTTTTTGCTAAAGGTCCCATGGCATGAAAATTTCACTTTATGAGGTTTTTTAACATTAATATGAGTTCCCCTAGCCTGTATATGGTCCCCCAGTTCATGTTTGTGATGTCCGGTTCGCGAACGAATCGTTCTTTTTAACCGGTTCTTTTCAGTGAACCGGTCGAACCAGTTCACCAAATCGGTCTGAATCGTTCCAAACGGTTCGCATCTCCAGTAAGCAAACACGAATCCACAAATTACTAAAGTTACTCACTTTTTGACGTGCCTGACACTACCTCTCGAAATAAACCAACATCCCGGAGTTATTCAGTTACTGCAACAGACTTAACCTGCTGTGAAGAGAGAACTGATGATGATGGGCACGAGCAGCAGAGCAGCTGATATGAGTGCGCATGCGCGGCGTACACAAACGAACAAACACGGCATGTCACCGTTCTCGTTCTCGAGTCAAGAATCGGTTGCAGCGGGTTTCGGATCATCAGTACACAACCGAGAACCGCTTCGTTCGGACGTGTCCGATTTGAGAACCGGTGAGCTGATGATACTGCGCATGCGTGATTCAGCGTGTGATCTGAAGCTACAGAACAGTAATGACTGTCACAGGTTAACTAGGACAACTGATGCTATGAGAGGACTCGAATGAGGGTCAATCTGGCGAAATGTAAGTTTATTTAATGACAAATAAATCGTAATGTAAGAGGATCATGGTTTCTGCTCTGATGAAGACTAATTTATTCACTTTATAACTGTAAAACTTCTGCACATCACTGCCTGTATAATGTTTGGATGCTTTAGATGCAAAACTAAATTGTAAGAAACGCTTCAGATTATAATGTTTTAGTTGACTGATGTTATGATTACTGACTTTATATATTTGAATGTGTTAAGTTTTTTCATCCCGGCCCGCAGATGACGTCATTATTACGTCGGAGCGTAAAAGAACCGGTGAACCGGTTTATTGAATCAAACTGTCCGAAAGAACCGGTTCGTGGAAAAGAACCGAACTTCCCATCACTAATCCAGGGATGAACTGGGACCAAAAATCGGCCCACCACCACATAAGATCACAAATACCACCCGTCCTTTCACTTTTTATATATATATTAGAGCTGCAACTAACGATTAGCTTTTCTGTCGACTAATCTAACAATTATTTTTTCGATTAGTCGACTACTCTAACGATTATTTTTATGAATTTTTTTTTTTATTAATCTAGTGTTCTTTTTTTGATTAGCTAATGAATCCTTTGGATAACTTTACAAAAAATTATAAGTACAATTTCTAATATAATATTTCAACTTTTATACATTTTTTTCCAAAAAATACTTCAATCGGCCTTTTTCACAAGAATCGGAAATCACGTGACGCAGGGTAAAGTTAGTTCCGCTATGCGTCTACGGCTATTAGATTGATGTGCTCTTTTCTCAAATATCGCTTCTTACCTTTTCCGTTTTGTCTGTTTTCCAAGTCGCTTTTGTATAATCTACAAATAAATTATTTTCTACTGGTTTGTAGCTTATACGGCCACTCAGACCGTTGCTCGAATTTACCGGCAGGTGGATTTATATTACCAGCTGTCATACAGTAAAGCTACTCATTCAGCAATTTCCCCGATCGCATCATGTACGACGAACATTATATAATTTATTCATAAAAAAAATATATAACTCCCAATATATACTTTAATGGGGGATATAAAATCGTGAGATACATAATATTGTCGTGAGTTTAATATGTTTTAAAAATATATAGCATGTAATCTCATATGGCTTCACATCCCACATTCAAGCATATGTTATTACTAATCCTGATCGATTAAAATGATTAAACTAAGACATAATTAATTTCCAACACCACACTGTACACAACTATCAGCCTTTGCATTAATGTTGCAACGGCACAATAATACTGTGCATAATACACACTTTAAGAGAGTGAGAGACTGAAGTGTTTATATCCAGAAATTTCAGGGTGCGAGCGGTCCTGTTTCATGAATCAGAGGATCAGGCTTGCATGATAAGGGAGCTGCCAGCTGATCACTTCCCCAGCACGTCGCTAAAAACACTCTATAGCCTACATCCCAATGTGCATATCCACCCTAAATAGCACTGAATATTACTAATGTCACATAGACTACTATTTAGGATGGATAGTGAGTACGTTGAGACGCAGGCACGGTCTTTACAGCACATGAAGCGTGATAATGCACAGCCGCGCCAAACAGACACGAGAATATAACCAGTGTAACCGCCATCACTCGAATTATTTATTAAATTTAGCTCTTAATGAGAGCTCTGTAGTCTCACCAATAATTCACCAAGACCGTTCAAACATTTTCATGACATTTAATTCGTAAAACGACTTTGATTCCCGAGCTGGTTCTGATCGAGGCTATCTATCACTGTAACCGGAAAAACTTTTACACTGCGTGGATCGTTCCGGATGCCAAAAACCCGGAAGTGTGAAATTGGCCTATGTGGTTGAAGTTTTTACAGTATACATCATGTTGAGTATGCTAGCGGTAAGTGTAACGGCCATCTGGGGCGTGCAAACAGTGACATCCTTTTTATGAAAGAAATCTTGTACACAGCTTTGCCTCTTCCTGAGAAAAAACAAACACAATAATTAACATTAGGAACAAATTTAAACATGAAATCTGTGAATGCTAACAATATATAAACTGTACTGTATTTCAAAGAGGGTAGTAAATCTGCATATTTTTAAATGAACTGAATGTGATTAATTACAATGTTTAATATGATTACTTTGATTACAATATTAATTGTATTTCAGAGAGTGTAGTGAATGTGTCATTTTATTATGAAATACAGAAAGCATTTTAACTAATGAGATAATTCGTTATTAATCACTTACTTATGATTATGTTTTATTTAATTGGCTTGTGCCAAAAGTAAACAAAAATGCACTAGTAGCCTATTTATCTATATGTTCACGTACACTACTTAATTTTAAGTCTACGTGTGCATAAACAACTTATAACAACCAGTAAATGTTAATTAAAAGTTAAAGTTTGCTTTATTTTCACCAAAGTAACCTATACAGTAATATGTTTACAGTTTATACCGTTAGCGATTAGCATTACCATTATTACCTAGCATATATGAATTAATTCTTGACCAAAACACAGCAGGTACGAACGCAACAATTACTCCCACAATTAATTGTAATAATAAATACTTACACAGATGGCTCGTCCTTTTGAGGTCGGAGAGCGCCAGGATGTTTTCATTTATTAACATTAATGTATTAACCAACATCAACTAACAATGAGCAATATATTTGCTACAGTATTTATTAATCTTAGTTTATGTTAGTTAATAAAAATAGTCATTCATTGTTAGTTCATGATAGTTCACAGTGCATTAACTAATGTTAACAAATGAAACCTTATTGTTTGTGCTTAATAAGATTAAGAGAAAACTGTTATTCATTTTTATGGTAACACTTTACAATAAGTGCAACCATAATCGCACTCTCTCAATATTCAAAGTGCAAATAAGACCAAATGTTTCTTTGCTACAGAGCTAAGATGGTTACAACTACACTGCCCAGCCTAAAATAGCTTTCATATTCAGAGATATCTGTATTCACCAGGGAGCCGCTTTCAAAATGCGGGGTATTGAAATCGCGTTTGAATGCGCGCTCGCGTTTACTTTCACTTTCGCGATCGCGCGTACTCTGTGAATATGGAGCGGCGGCGACCGTTATCCAACTGAATTAAATGTTTTTTATTTAAATACAAAGCAAAACGACAGTGGAGGCGTAATGTAAACGTAGCGGTGGCATATTGTTTCCTAATCATCCTAACCACTCTGTCATGGCAACATCACGAGACTACTTTTCGCCTCGACAAGAAATCTCGTCACATTTTAGTCTCGCGTCACACCCCTAGTGCTCGTGCATCGCAGTTGTGCTGCCGTGGTCCGCCATTTCGGTTTTGCATAGGGAACAAAGGACCATTTTATTTGGCCTCTGTTTAAAGTATTCCCATATTTTTGATAATCGTGGTCTAAGTTTTTGTGATAGAATGGAACTTTCTCCATTCTCAGGAGCAGAAGCCGCCATTACGCGAGATGAATGTAAACAGTGTGACGCGTCGACGCATTTCACGCACGTCGACATATTTTCGTAATCGATGACGTCGATGCGTCGTTGCAGCACTAGTCCAGTTATTGAGGTATTGATCAGTGGCGGCTACTGGTCTGTCAGAGAGGGGAAGCTCATTTTCGGCCTACATCATAAAATTGTCTATTTATTTAAAAGTAAATTCTGCCCTACGTTCCTTTTCAAGAAAATGGTCTGTGACCCTGTCGTACCAACTAGGAGTCTTTTCAAGTAAAAAAATATTAAACTCTGTAAAACTGAAACAAGGAATGTGGTGTATAATTGTGTGAAATGTATGATGAAAATCAAGCAATTTCGCCAAGCAAATATCAAAGAAATAGGTTGCAGCAGTTTTTATTTCGACTGAACTTGAGAAATCCGCGATGGGACTGAGCGCGAATAGCTTCAGTGATTCCTTATAGTACAGAATCGCTGTCAGTCAAAAGGAGATGCAGTCTTTCGACAGACCCTCCAATCATCACGCAGAAGCTCGGAGTCCGGGCCAGCCCACTCCCCATTCACCCCCAGAGACGCTGAGCGTCCGTGGGCGGGACATAATCGCAGCGTTTATCCAATGACCGTCTAGTTTCGAAGCGCTGAAAAAAACCGTTCAAAGCAGCCCCATTGAAGTCAATGGACGCTGGGCTTCAATAGGGAAATGCACTGTGACGCTGCGGGAATGTATGAGAAGGAAATCGAGTCAGCCGACCTGCTATATGTAACTGATTCTGAACGAACTCGTCTTTGAGATGAACGATTTCTAACGCATTTTTAGTCAATAAAATGTTAATACAATAGTACATATTTGACCATTAATTTTGTGACATTATAAGGGAAGCCGAGCTTCCCTTGCAGTCTTAAAGAAATCGTCCCTGGTATTGAGGTATGTTTCAGCTCAGCGTTGAGAGGATTAGAGGTCCGCCATTTTGAGAGAAGAAGTGAAAGACTGTTTGCGAGTGTTTTTGTTCCAAATTAACGTGTAATAAGATGTTAATGGATGCTAAGTGGATAATTGATTAATTTGACACCATTACACACACAAGAACATGTGTGTATATTTCTATAATATGTTCATGTGCAACTTATCCTTATGGAAACACTTTGTTTTTGTGTTTAATATATTGATTGATTAAGAGTGACTGTATTACTTTATTTCACAATTAACGGATGTTTATTTATAATGTAATCCCCACGGATCTGGAGTCTGAACTAGTAAGGATTTTTTCTCATTTCTTCATTGAGGAGAACTGAGTCTCTGACACACAATTCATCCTCAAAGTTACACAAGTTTCATAAGCAACTACAGAAAAGGTTTCTCCTCATATGTCTGTCTACAGATGCAGAGTTTTACAGTGAATCACACACTCATTGTTGTTTTCTCTTTGTAGTTCACCATATGGATCTTTTGAGCAGGTTTATTTTCTCATCATCTTCTCTCTTCAGGTAAGTCTAGATCCTCCTCATGTTTCCTCGCTCTCAGCAAAGTGTTTGAATGTATTGATTATTGAGTGATTGAGTTTTGCTGTGGCTGTTAATGATGATGACCTCATTTCCTTGAGCATATCGAGCTTTGAGGACCTAGCACCTTGTCTGATGACATCACAGCAGGTGTATTGCACCCTAGTCCGGAACCATAGTTGTTTTATTGCTTTATTTGATATATTTGTGTAATGTTGTTTGTGTTCTGGAGACAGAGCCAGTGAAAGTGTGTCTCTCCTCATCTCTCCATCAGAGACACTGTTTACATCAGAGATACTCACACCATGGACACTTCTGTGAAGGTGAAAGAAACTGATCCTGTGATTTCAGCTTCATTCTGCAGCACAGGCAAGTCATGAAGAACAGGTCAAATATATTTATAAAAGTGTCATCAAGTGTAATTCATTCAAGTCATCAAGACACGGGAATCAGTACCCCTGTAGCACAACATTGTAAACCCCGTTCACATTCTGTTTGTGAGGTTTTTTATTTTATTTTGGCATCAAACAAGTTTATTCAATTGGCCGGGGAAGACATAGTGATGTGAAGCACAAATCCAGAGGAACTTTTTGGATTTTTACTTTAAACACACTGACTACGTTTACATGGACAGCAGTAATCTATTTATTGACTTTATTCTGAATAAGACAATGTAGCGAGGTTCAGTAATGATTAGGAAGGAAGAGGACAGGGGTCGACTTTGACTGCTGTTTGAGCTTTTATTTCGTAAATGAGAAGGTCCAACAGAAAGGCTGTGCAACGCACAACAACAAAACAAATAATCCACAAGGGCTTCACTCCAATAGCTGTCGTGTCCCAGCCAGCTCAAGCAGCAGTCACTCTCTCTCTCCACGCTCCTGCTTCTCCGGGCGTTTTAACCTGTCTCCACGCCAATTACTGGAACGAGAAACAGGTGTTTGTGATCTGCATTCAACCCGCTCACTCACCACGCGTCTCCTGACGCTCTCCCCCGCTGCAGACTCCGCTAAACCACGCCCCCCTCGCCACAGACAATATTATGATTAAGGTGTTTTCATGAGTTGCTTTTAGAATATTCCTTTCATGTTCCCGTTTTACATGTTAGAGAACAGAGATCGATTAATGGCAAACGTCATTACGTCAAACGTACTCAGTGACTACGTTTACATGGACCGCAGTAATCCGATATTAATACGATTAAGACAATACTCTGATTAAGAAAGGACCATGTAAACAGCGATGTTTTATTACCCTAATCCGACATACTCGTCATACAGATTGTAGTCTGAGAGATTCTGTGTACAGGTTTTTGGCCCAATAAGTAATATCTCAGTCTTATCTGAATTTAATAGAACAAAATTACTAGTCATCCAATGTTTTACTTCTTTAACACACTCTGTCAGATTGGATAATTTAGAGATTTCATCTGGTTGTGTTGAAATATATAATTGAGTATCATCAGCATAGCAGTGGAAACTAATTCCATGTTTTCTTATAATATTGCCGAGTGGCAGCATGTATATTGAGAATAGCAGAGGGCCTAACACTGATCCTTGCGGCACTCCATAGTTTACTATCGTTATCTTAGATTTTTCCCCGTTTATATAAACAAAATTGTGACTGTCTGATAGGTACGACTTAAACCACCGTAATGCTCTGCATTTAACCCATCCAAGTGCACACACACAGCAGTGAACACACACACAGCAGTGAACACACACACAGCAGTGAACACACACAGCAGTGAACACACACCCGGAGCAGTGGGCGGACATTGCTGCGGCGCCCGGGGAGCAGTTGGGGGTACGGTGCCTTGCTTCAAGGGTCTCACCTCAGTCGTGGTATTGAGGGTGGGGAGAGCTCTGGACATTCACTCCCCTCACCGACAATCCCTGCCGGACCTGAGACTCGAACCCATGACCTTTGGGTTACAAGTCCGACTCGCTATCCATTAGGCCACGACTGCCCCCAAAAGTTATTTCTCCCCGTAGGGGAATCGAACCCCGGTCTTCTGCGTGACAGGCAGAGATACTGTCCACTATACTAACGAGGAAAATGTGTGTGTGTGAGCATACGAGCAGTTCATGTCAGGATTATATAGTCTGCTATATCTGCTTTTTATTCATTAAATCCAGACAGTTGGTTGATGAAACATTGATTAAAATTAAGATACAATTTTTACAAAACGAAATTCACTTTAAAGAAAGGTTTTTTACAAAACAAAACTTAATGAAGTGGTCAAAATCATGTCTGACCCACTCCATGTCTCCCGATATGTTGCGCATCTTATGATGTATCCTCTTATCTTCATCCTGTTCACTTTTCATAATCAAATAGATTAAATTAAATAAATAACATAGGCCTATTTAAACATAAATATGAAACTACGTTTTCCTATGGCCACCAACATGTAGTACAGTACAGAGAAATTTCATGTTGTGAGCAAGAGCGGATCATGAGTCACGAGTCAGATCAAGCATACATTTATTTTTAGACTTATATTTAATATGGGGGGCTTACAAGTTATTTGACATATTTGAAGAAAAAAAAAAGATGTTTTTTTTTTTTAAAGAAACGCAAAAGTTACTTTTCCTGGTAATAAGTTACTTTTATAATGATCTAACTCAGTTACTATTTGTGAGAAGTAACTATACGATGGCTGCACATTTACAATCTATTCTTACTTAAATCAAGCATTAGGGCCTTCCTCTTTATAGATGTACTTCATTTGAAACAAGGGTTAATAAGTAAACTCTTCACTAACTAAGCAGTGAAGATGCCCAAAAGAACATTGTACTTTGATAATCCCACAGATGTGCTGAGTCACTGAACACATAGAGGGTCCTGCGAGCCTGACACTCCATAGACAGCGGAGATAAGATCATTACACTGACAAGACCTCAAACAGAGCTTCCTCAGGCCTTCATTTAACTGATTTAGATTATCTGAGCTGTGAAGCCTTTAAAAAAGAATGGAAATGAATAGGAGTCTAAATGATGGGTGTTACAAGAGATTACATTTAGACGTCTGTATTGATGAACGCAGCCCTCGACACGGGGTGTCTGAACTTCTCAAGAAACTGCAGCCAGAGTGGAAACCAGAAGATATTCAGATCAAGGCAAGTTCATTATCAACATTAAATACATGACATAAAAAAATATATATTTAAAAATAATTAGATTTAGTTTGTGTAGCTGTTTAGTATTTGCATTATGAAGAGTTGAGTCCTAACTGAAAGAGTTTTTTTTAATTTTCATAATTATTTCTTTCCAAAAGGAAAAAGGTTTCCCCTAGTACTGAATGTTATATGAAATATGGCCTGCTCAATCTGAAGGGCAGGATACTTCAACATTTACATCCATGCACTGCTACATGATTTTATCCAATTGACTTGAGATTGCATATACAGGCATACACACACACATACACTATATATTATGTATATTATATATAAAGGTCATACATTACACTATGCTCAATATGACACTAAAGAGCCGACTGAGCCTGTTTTCTTTTTCTCATTTTCCTCAATTACTGTCATCTGATGTAATTTTGGTTCCTCGTCACCTTTGGCTTGTGCTTATTTGGGGTTTAAACAACAACAAATATTCAGCAATATTATCACTTTAACTGGTTTTGGGGCAGATTCTGGAAGTGTTCGAGGGAAAGGATCATGAGCCAGGACTCAAACTCGGTCGCCTGGAGTGTAACCCACGAGGTCATCAGCTCTGACAAACAGCTCCACATTTGCTAATATGTCCAGAGCATATTGTTCCAGAATACAGGTCCTGGTGTGGTGTTGGAGGACAAGGGGTGTCTTCCTTGCTGTCCATGTCATTCAGCTGCACTGTTAAAGGCATCACAAGATGTAATATAAGTCTCTGATGTCTCCAGAATGTGTCTGTGAAGTTTCAGCTCAAAATACCCCACAGATCATTTATTATAGGTTGTCAAATTTGCCCCTTTGTGGGTGTGAGCAAAAACACATTGTTTTTGTGTGTGTCCCTTTAAATGCAAATGAGCTGCTGCTTCCGCCCCCTTTCCAGAAGAGGGCGGAGCTTTAACAGCTCAACAACAACAAAGCTGGAGAATCTCACGCAGCCAAAATGAGGATTGTCAGAAATGGTGTTCAGCCTTACATTGTTCAAACCGGAGTCGACACTGATGGAGAGACTCAGGAAGAAGTTACAACTTTTAGGACGTTTCTGAATGGTTAGTGGATAAATTTATGTAGTTGCTGTGGAGTTGATTCAACTCATCCACTAGCATGTGCCGTCATGTTCATCTTTTGTGTTGAATTGATCCTCGTTTGTGAAGCAGTCCGGCGTAAAATGACAGCATGTCAACAACACTCTACTACAACAACTCTTCCTCTTCTCTAAAGCAGCCCAACATGGCCCCACCCCCTTTGTTGTGTGTTCTCGGGGGCGGGGTTTATGTAAATTGTAGGTTTTTTTATGTTACTAACCCAGGAAGGAGCTCATTGTAGTCCCTACCAGCCGTTTGTTTAGCGATTTCTGTAAAAGAAAATATCTCCCTTTGCATTGAACTTTGAGTGTTGTAACTTCGCAGATGTTGTTTATGATCAAACAGCAACATTACACACTGACTAAAGGCTGGTTCAAACTGTGCGATATTGGCCACGATTTGGTCGTCTGAGACAAATTTTGCAAAGATTCCTATAATCCTAGCCTAAAATCTGTAGTCTTTGATCATTAGTTTGACATGTTCACAGAAAGCCGGTTTAATGACTGTTGCGATCAAATTTTACCTCAGACAAAATTCTGGCAGTGTCAGAAGATTTGGCGCTCAATCTTCCAGTGTGACTTTTCCTACGATGAACGTCAAATTGTCTTAGTTTTTCAAGACAAGCCGTGATCAAAATTAACGATAGAGATGTCTTTGTTAGCCACCATTTCAGTCCTGCGTGTAATGCAGCTCACTGTCACTGAATGTGTGTGTGTGGTTGATGATGAAAAACTCTGGACAAGTTTTCATACGCGCGTCCGTTTTTAACACGTCTTGACTGTTGCACAGTCTGACATTAATGACGGCTGAGATCCCACAGTGTGACATGAGGATCATGTTCGTACAGTCTGACAAGCAACCATCGTAAAGGTCTGTTATAAATCGCACAGTGTGCACCCGGCTTTCATTTTAAAAAGTCAAATCATAATCAAGGACCCTTTTAAGCAATGTTCAGCAGCACAACTGTTTTCAACATTGGTAATAATAATAATAATAAATGTTACCTGAGCACCAAATCATCATATTAGAATGACTTCTGAAGGATCATTTGACACTGCAGTAATGATGCTGAAAATTCAGCTCTGATCACAGGAAAAAATTACATTTTTAAAAAATATTCAAATTGAAAACAGTTCTTTTAATATGTAATATTTTTTGATTAAATAAATGCAGTCTTTGTGAGCAGAAGAGACTTCATTCAAAAACAGTAAAAAATTGTAATGTTTCCAGACTTTTTACAGGTACTGTATATTCTAATGTTTAATAAACAAATAATAATCTAATATAATTGACGTACATTAATGATTAATGAATGCATATTCTAAGCTTCCCTTACTTTCCATTGCCTTTTATCGCAATATATATGCATGGTGTTCACTACAGTTTACAAGTGTCTAACCCCTTCTTTAAAAAAAAAGAAAAAGTAATAATAAATAAATAATAGTAGAAAGCATGTATTGCGTCAGTCAGAGGGTTGGAACAAAAGTTAAAATATAGCCATGTATTCGGGTCACAGGGTCCAAACAGATCACAGTCCAAACTGACCACTGTTTTCCACCAGTAAAAAAATCACATGAAAAGATTTTTGAATCATGATATGATGGTTCCTGTGTGGATCTCATGGGACACTGATGACAATTTATTGGTTGGAACTGTTAAAGTCGCCTGTTAAAGGTAATTCAACAAGATCACGGCAATGTTGATGTACGATCCAGTGTCTAGTGAGGTGTCCATGTATTTGCGTGGGCTTGCTGAGTTTGGAAAAATAGCACAATAAACAAAAGAAAGAAGAACAGCCCACCAGTGTTCAGACTCTTTGTGTTACTTTGAAACAGTATCACAACACAAGCAGATTAATTAAATTAACTATCAATTTCCAAAGAGCTCCAAAACTACCACAGATGTGTTCATGTGCATTATTATAAGTCATGAATTCATGTGATTGCTTTGTGTCAAAAACAGACTGTAATTTAATTTGAATCACTGTTCTGTTGTTTTGTAATGAACCCAGGCTTTCACTGAAGGCATCACCAACCAGTTGATGGGCTGCTATGTGGGCTCTCTGACAGAAGGTCCTGTTTTACTTGTGAGGGTTTATGGACAGATGACTGAGCTGTTTTTGGACCGAGATAAAGAAATGCAGATGTTCCAGGTGCTGCACAATCACGGCTGTGGCCCAGAACTCTACTGCAGCTTCACCAACGGCATCTGCTATGAGTTTGTCCGAGGAGTCGTGCTGGATGACACACTGCTGAGACAGCCGTCTGTTTACAGGTCTGAAAACACTCCTTGTGTTTCATGTTTTCAGAAGAACACTGGGTAATGACTCGCAGAGAGCATCACTGACCGAGACACTCTGGATCTCTAAGAAGATTGTGTTAAAGTGACAAGCTGTTATGCCTCAATATGGCTGACTGTAGACGGTTTTGGCTACCTACACTATCGTAGATAAATGAAAGCTAATGTTTTTTGTTGCTACTTCATTTTCTCAATATGATGAACTGAAATGACACTTTTCATTGACTGTAGATTGATTGCCACAGAAATGGGAAAAATCCATTCCATAAAGTCAGGAGAAGTTGGAGACAGTTCACCCGTGACACCAGTTTTGTGGTCTAGATTGTCCCAGTTCCTGAACCTGGTCCAGAGATCCGATGCTCCTAAACAGCAACAGTAAGATAATCTCAGTGTTATGAAACACATCTATAGATTCATAGCTATGGATTCATATTTGAAAGGACATACATCTAATACTCTACACAGAACAGCGTGGAAAATGAATGGATGGTTAATCTCAATTTAAATTCCACACTATTGCAACATTACAGTTTTCTCACATTATTACATCTTCAATAACAAACATCAAGATTTCAAAGCAGCACTACATTAAGTTATATTCTAAGAGAACATTAATGACATTAGCAGGAGCTGATGAAGTGAATCAGATCTGTAATCTTCCTCTCTGCAGCAGCTCTTCAACAAAGATTTGTTATGTCAATGATCCCGAAGTTATGCACAAACATGCTATTTTAATAATTTATTGCTAACCCAACAAACAAATATTTCACATACTCAAGCTCTGAGGGTCATGTTACTCACAGATCTTGGTTCATTTCAAGTCAGACAAGACTAAACGTCATAAACTGACTGCATCAAGTGAGTTACTGAAGAACCGCTGTGACCAGATCTGACCGATTAGTGGATCAATCATTGGCATTGTGATCTGGT
>RJVU01067793.1:215386-239796 GCA_003731715.1 Anabarilius grahami | reverse complement strand
AATTTAAAAAAAAAAAAAAAATATATATATATATATATATATGTTACTATAAATAATTTAATTGCACGTATAAAACATCAAATGCATCACAAAACTCCATAGAGTCATTGCTGGTTTACAAACTCTTTGGACAGCTTTCAGGTATGTGATCAAATTACGGCATGGCAAAAATGAATAATATACCACAGATCTTAATTAATCGCTGAAAGATCGTGATCTCGATTCAAACTCTCACATGACCTTATTCCTGCATGACAGCGATTCTGCTGCATCTATTAAACCTGACAAAATCACACCAGAACATTCAGATCTGTGCTGGTGCTAATGCTGAGCCAGTGTCATGATCACCAGTTGCCCATGAAATCCACCAGAGGGCACTCCACCAAGAACTTTCACCATTTCATTAAGGACTTCACTTCCCATCATCCTTTGCCCGGACTCATCAACCATGATTACTTTCAGCTGTGTCTCATTTGTCATTAACCTCATTTACTCTGTCTTTATAAGCCTGGTTCACTCAGTCATTCTCTGTGAGGTTTTGTAAGTGTCAACTGCGTTTCTGAGCGTTCCTGTGTTTATTGGTTCTGGCCTATTGGTTCTGGCCTATTGGTTCTGGCCTATTGGTTCTGACCTATTGGTTCTGGATCTGTTTCTGTTTCCCTGCGTTCCTGCCTTGGTATCTGTTTTGGACTGCTTGCTTGTGTTTGGAACTCTTGCCTGTTTTTTTATTTTTTTTTTTGGATTACCCTTCTAATAAACTACTGCGTGTGGATCCTCAATCTTCGAGTCTCGGGGCAGTTCATGACAGCCAGAGAGAGCAGTTGTCATGTAAAAGAATGAAACGGCTTTACAAACAGTGTTTTCAAACACACAGTATCATTAGTTACAAAAATTAATATTATCACAGAAGAACTGGGATAAAGGTTTATAGTTGAGATATAAACACTGATGTCTACAGTAGCGACCAAAATAGAGTAAATCAGAGTAACCCTGCGTTCCATTCGGAAGGGCTCATCCCTATGCCCCAATCCCTTCAAAGGGTTTATCCTCCGGAGTGAGAGCTTCGCAGGGATGAAAGGTGTAGGGGTCAAAAAACTCTCTTTTTGAAATGCACTTCTGCATCATCTTAACGAGACAATCAAGGAGGCGCCTTTGTCACGTATTTTGTGCACTGGTTGCACAAAAACACCAACACTACACATTTTCCAACTCTTCCTAATCAGATACACCTGATTCAATTTATTAGCTCATTTGTAGAGACTGCAAGACCTACAAATGTATGGGTCAGATAAGGGAGACATCAAAAATGTGCACTGTTGGTGTGCCTCCAGGAGCAGGGTTGGGAAACACTGCTCTAGTGAACTAACATGCTGTGGACACTGAATGACTTCCCTGAGGTGAATGTAATGCTACGAGAGATATTATTCTCAAGCTGTTTTATTGATGTCTTTCTGCGGTTGAAACAGCGGTTAAGAGATTACATGCATATCTAGATCATCTGTTCTTCTTCTGCGCTTTTTCCTGTTGTGATGGTTGGCAAACAGCATTGCATTTCTGTGTGCGCCCCCTTCTGGATTGGAGTGTGGATCGCCCGTGACCGACTGTATTCATCGTCTGACTGCATGAACCTGACCGTGACGTCTGTACCGTACAGTTCAGGACAAATACATGTACCGTTACACCCCTAACCTCTAGTAAATTACATGATATATTGTTTAGTTGTCTGTTCAGAATCATGATGTCTGTTTGAATGCAAAAAATCATGAATTTCAATGTATCCAGGATCATGCAGCTCTAATTCATCAGAATATGAAAATGTTCACCACACTTGTGTCCTTCAGGTCCAGTGCCCATGAGGAGGAACCTAGCCTAAAGATCATCATCAAAGAGATGGAGGAACTGAAGACTCATCTTACCCACATCAACTCCCCAGTGGTACTGTGTCATAATGACCTCCTGACTAAAAATGTCATCTATAATCAAGAAGAAGGTGACTAGCATTATCATTAGAAGGAGCTTGAGTTAGTTCTAATTAAGCTTCTTAACACTTGAATGTACAAATCAGTTTAGATCAAACAGTCTCGGACAGATTTGAACCCTGTGCACACCTCTATCATATGAATGTAAATGAAATACTACTGTTCTGAAAAATTATAAACAGTCTAGAAAATTACATTGTATAGGCAATAATAACGTGTCAGTCATGATAAATTTACTGCTTACACTGCTGCTGAGCAAAGAGAGAACCGGCACTGCTACTGTTCAGACATTCACAGACATCTTACAGAAAACTGCAGCACATGTTAGAGATATATGGAGCGTTCAAGCTCAGAGACTGAAGAATACAAGAGCACCTGCTCGCCACGCATTATGAGAGGTTATTGGTTGGAAGATTATATATCAATATAGAGTTCCATAACTGAAATTCAAGCTGTTTTAATTTATGCATGATAAACTGTATGCAATTCATGTTTATAGCATATATTTGTGGAGCATTTTACTGTAGTGATGTAATGTGAAGCCATAATATACTGTATAATTTTGACACTCATTAGCATATTGTATTTTATTAAATTGCCTCTGATATTGTCTTCCATAGACTCATAATAACTAAACTATGTATTTCTTTCTGATTTTAGGCACAGTAAAATTCATTGACTATGAATATGCTGATTTTAATTACCAAGCTTATGATATTGGAAACCACTTTAATGAATTTGCAGGTACAAATAATAATAAAGATTAAAAAAAGCTTATGACATTCTCTATTGTCTAACACACAGTGATCATTTGTCTTTGATTTTGAGGCATCGATAACGTCGACTCCAGCCTGTACCCTAGTCGTGAGCTTCAGTTTGATTGGCTCACTGCTTATCTGGAGAGTTTCAAGAGCTGCAGTGGTGTGGATTCAGCTGTGACCAAGAAAGAGCTCCTGGAACTTTATTTGCAAGTCTGCAAGTTCTCCTTGGTAAGTATTTCAGGGAGGCGGGAAGGGCCCGACCGACAGCTTCCTGGGACACTGTTAGCCTTGGCTCGCACTGACCCGACAGTGGAAATGACTGTAGATCTGAAGAATATTGACATACTGTATATTTGATATTTGGGGATAATGAGCACAGATGGCTTTTACAGAGGTTAAGAGGTTAATATTGATGATGAATGATAAGTGCAATACAGATGAACAATTTATATTTCATGATGACATCAGCACTGCTTTGGCTTGCTTAGGGTTTAAATATTTTATATAGCATCCATTCTTTAGTTCTGAAAATGAAGTCATTTCATAATTGATGGCCTTTGCAACGTTGACATGGTTATTTTCTTGACGTAAAGGTGCAAAACACATGTATTTACTTCATTTATTTTTGCTCTTTGAGGCCGCTTGCTGTCCTTGGAGGAGATTCAGCTTATTTGGGTTCAGGAGCTCCTAGCTATAGTTTTCCAGTTAGATGGTGATAAAAATGAGATGTTCTGAAAGTATTATAACATTGAGATTAACCAAACATTAAATATTAAAAGTTTTGTGCGAGCAATGATTGATAGTGTGCTTTACAAGCAAGAAAGATGAACATGCATGTGCAGGGTCGTTTTCACAAGCTGTATAATATGTTGATGCCACGTTTGTAAATGATCTAAATATAAAACTCCTTCATTCTGTCTCCAGGCGGCTCATCTGTTCTGGTGTCTGTGGGCTCTGCTGCAGGCAAAACATTCCACTATCGACTTCGACTTCAAGAGGTACGTCAGCCTCCTTTCCTAAATAACTTCTGGAATCTGCTGGAGAATAAAATGAGTGTCCAAAACTGCAAATCAGGCCAAAATCCATGTGTTGTATTCCAGTCTTAACCCTAATTACTTCAGTACATAATGAGCACTGTTTGGTTTTCACTATAAATCAACACAAAATGTTCAGCATATTTAGAAAGTGTGAACAGCAAAACATCACAATTTACAAATTCGTTTTGAGCTACGTTCAAATGTGGTTTGAAATCGCTCCGTGAACCTTCAGATAATTTGTTTTCTTGTTTTTGTCTTCAAAACGGGAACGCAAATAAACCGTTCCTTTATTTTTGAATTACTACTCATCAAGTGCCGGTCGAGCAGGAAATGACAATATAACGAAGACATGTTGACAGCGGTGGAGACGACAGCACTGAATAAAGCCTCAACAGATGCAGGAGTCCAGCGCGGCAGCTACACATTGTCATGTTGTAGAATAAGAGAACATCTGTATTGAAAACCCTTCCATGTTGCTGTTGTTTTTTCAGTATACCTCCCAACACAGCGTCATCGCCATAGAAACCAATGCACATATTCCGGAAAACCAAAAGATCCACGGGAGACACAAATCGGATCAACACGGCTGCGATGCTCAATGTGAACAGTCAATAATTCAGATCAGATTGTAATTGGGTAGAGAAATAAACAGATTTGGACAGTGCATGTTTAGTTTGATGCTGTTCTTCGATGTTAACTGGAGTACTTAGAGACTCGGTTCAATAATCAATAGTGATGAAAGACAAAATATTAAATGTCACAGATGTAAATTTACTGAGTAGTCCATTATTTTGTAGAGGGGGTCAAAATGACCAGTTTCAACTCAGTTTCAGCTAATTTCCAAATTTCAGGGGTGTAAAAATGACTTTATAAAGAAAGCAGCATCATTATTTTATTTTCACAAAGAGATTGGTAGATCTATTAGTAAAATCTGTTGATTTTATCAATCTTTGTTTCATTATATGCCAACAGTGACAGTTCAAAAAAGCACTTTTAGTGTTTTTTCCCTCAAGTTTGCATGTCTGTAATACAGGGAGGATTAAATATATCTTAATATCCTTCTAGATTATCCTTCTTAATAAACTTTCCTTTTGAAATCTTAATTTCAAAGGCACTATAGTTCAGTCCCATAATTAAACCAGAAATGTATCTTGTTTCCTTCTATCAATATAACTGCATAAATCACACCTCTGAGTACCAAACATCCTCTGAAAATGTTTGAGGCACATTAACCTGCTCTCAAACATCTATTTATAAGAATCCATATTTGAAGTTTTAGGGATATTTGGAAGATATGACAAACTGAAGATACCTAGAGTTCAAATACACAGTATCATAACGATACGTTACCGCATTGACATCCCTATATCTATGAGACTGAACCATCGAGGGCCTTAAAAATGAAGATTGCAGAAGAAACGTTTAATAAGAACAAGAATCTAAAATGACATTAACTTGAGGAAAAGACCTGTAAACTTGAGGAAAATGTGTTGAATTCAGTTGTTTTGATAGAGGAAAACAAGATTCATTTCTAGTTTCAGTGTTATTTGTTCTTGTTATGTGTTGAGGTTGCAGAGATGAGCCGCTCACGGACTTCCACAATAAAAGGGTATTTTATTCAAGGAAGGACAATCACACAACCAAAAACACATGTAAACTAACATTGAGAACAGACGAGGAGTGCAGCGAGTGAGTCCATTATAAAGGGAGTGCAGATGATCAAGTCCAGGTGCAGGCGATGAGTGCTGATGGGGAGATGACGAGGAAGTGAGTGCAGGTGTGGAAACAGGAGGATCATGGGAAATGGAGTCCGGGAACAGAGGGACCTGTGACAGTTCTTTACACGTTCTTCTTTAAACACAATAACTATCAGCTGTTTAAAAAGTTGCCAACATTTAGTTCTTGACCATTGAAAATGGGTAAATTCAACAATTTGAACCTGGAGTCACATTGGCGTTCCAATATCAATGGGAATGAAATATATAGGGCCTTAAATATAAAGATTTCAAAGGGAAAGTTCATTAAGAATGAGAAAGAAAGTATCAGCTGTAGAAACTGACCCACATTTGGTTTCTGACCACTGAAAATGTGTACAATTTACTCATGGAGCAGCATTGAGATCTTCATATCTCTGGGATTGAACCATCAAGGGTCTTTAAAATGAAGATTTAAAAGAAAAGTTTAAGAACCAGAATATAAAAGGATATTAAGATATCTTTAATCCTCCCTGTATTACAGACATGCAAGCTTTGCTTTTTTTCATTTCTGAACTGTCACTGTTGGCATATAATGAAACAAAGATTGATAAAGTCAACAGATTTTACTAATAGATCTACCAATCTCTGTGTGAAAATAAAATAATGATGCTGTCATCTTTATAAAGTCATTTTTGCTCCCCTGTAAATTGGCTCTAAATTGTAAGTGGATTATTCAGTAAATATTCATGTGTGACATTGGCTTTCATCACCATTTATATTTGTCCTTCTACAGAAAAAAAGATAAAAAAAAATGAGGCAGGTTCCTCTGGATGAGTTTACAGTTGAGTTGTCCATTACCATCTCAATACTGTCAAACACATCTACACTGTTAAACACTCAATTTGTTTTTTTGTGCGTTAAAAGTAACAAAATCAGGGTTTCACTTTCTCTTTAGTGAAGCTGCTATTATTAGTAATCATCACTGACTATTGTTGTTCTCAAAAGGTTTTGCTTTTAAGAAACACCTTGAATTTATTTGTTCATGTGTCCCTCTCTCAATCTTTCTCAGGTATTCCATGGCTCGATTCAACTACTACTTTGAGAAAAAGCAAGAGTTCATTGGAATGAGACTCCCATAATTCCTCCTCCAGTCTAGCGCTGGTCTCTCAGATTCACAGGACTGCGAGTTAACAAAGGCATTTGTTTGTCCTGTCACAACCCTCTTTTCTTCACCAAAAGGGCCGTCTGGAGCTTAAACTGACTGAGGAGCTGATGATGATCAACGCTACAGACTGAGAAGTGATCAAGTCTGATCAAAAACAACCCAATAGATCAGAAGTTCAAAGCTGTTCCTGGAGCTCTGTCCCAACACTGCCACTCTCAATCTCTTCTGTCTGACACACTCATTTCAGTCTGGAGTCTCTCCTCATGAGCGGATGATCTGGATCAGCAGACATACATCATGTGCAGTGTCATCTCCATTTCACTAAATGTCAAATAATAAAGATGACAAAAGCACTGCTTGTCCTTGTCAATCATCACTGTGAAGGTGATTCTGGAATCCACTGCGCTTCAATGTATTTAAGTGATTTAAAAAAAAAGGTATTAATCAATAATCAGGATTTATCCTTCAACACATTACATTTTTAATCACTTCTATAAGCTTATGAGATTTTATTTAGTCATGGAATTTGTTAAAGCATTTATTTTCCTTTTCCTCTTCAAACACTAGAGAATAATGATGAATATTGTCTGTACCTCTCACTCAGAGAGAACTACATCTTATCAGAGTGTTTTGGGGAAATATCCTGCTCAACCAACCGGTTCATACCGAATACAGGTGCTTATTATTGTTATGATATGAATCTTTAATATACCACAATAGCGGTGTGTGTCACTTGAACAGCGTTCAGAGCGCAGCGCGACACTGTTTGAGAGCGGTCTCTCTTCACTGCTGTCCTGTGGTGAGGGCTCAGCTGTATGTGATGCTGAAGATGGATGGGAAACACACTGAAAGCTCCTAAACTGAAGCTGTAGAACATGATGACACAGAAGAAGGAGGAGCCGTGGCTGTTGTTTGGAGGTTCTTTGCTTTTAAAAAATCCAACTATTTTCTGCAAATGTTGTTTGGCTAAACACGAGCAATATGCTCCACCACCTTAGCTGCAAACATGTCCTGGAAAACCACAAATGCATGAAACTGAGATCAGCGGCCTCCACATCAGCAGAAAAGCAGGTTTATAGAGGGACTGTCTACGACAAGAGAAGGAAACGGTGGATCGAGATTACAAACTCTATCACTATCCACCTAGCCGAAGACATGGTCCTGCCTAACACTGTTGAGAGAGAGCTTCAGGAGGAAGATCAAGATGATCCCTGATATGTTACAGCAAGTGGAAATACTTCAGCCAAACAGCAATCCCCAGCTTGTACCAACAGCACAGAGCTGGAAGCAGACCTGGAGACCGTCCAGCACTTCTCAGCAACGACAGATATGTGGTCTAGTCGCAGTATGGATCCATACCGAAGCCTGACGGGACATGTTATAAGTGACGGCTGGGTGTTGTGAAGTCATTGTCTTCCTGATGAGCACAGCGGAGAACTACTCGCAGCAGGCTTGAAGAGGCGCTTGAATGCTGAAGCTGGTGTCCATCACAACATCAAGAGAGCTATCGAGCTGAATAACTGGACAAGACTCCAGTGCTTTGGTCATTATATTAATATGAAACTATAACTGATAGCTGTCAAATTATATTAGTGTTTCTGGTAACACTTTATTTTAGGGCCTTTTAACTAGTTTCTTATTAGCATGCATATTACTAGAATATTGGCTGTTTATTAGTAATTATTAAGCACATATTAATGCATTATTCTGCATGACCTTATTCTACACTCTTAATCCTACCCAATACCTGAACTTAACTACCTTACTAACTATTAATAAGCAGTAAATTATGAGTTTATTGAGGGAAAGTCATAGTTAATAGTCCCTATACTAAAGTGTTACTGTGTTTCCCATACATTGTCTAACACAAACAGATTCTCCAAAAGACTGACATCGATGAATAAACATGAGCACTGCGTGTTTTCAAGTCAAAGGCGACACGGGTGTTTTTATATGAATGCATCTTTGAAGGACTGTCTTTAGAAAAGTTTCAGTGTCATTTTCATTCAATCTTTCTGTATTTTTCCTGATAAAGCAGTGTTCATGAGCGTTTATGCACAGCAGTTATCAGGGAAATCTCCATTTCTGTCACTAAAGCGCCTCCTGCTGGCAGAGAATTTCACTTGCATTTTCAATCAATCAGTCTGTGTGAAACACTGCTTTAATAATACATGTATAATTAATCATTTCTGTTTTATCTCTATTATCATCATCATCAATGTATGATATGAGATTATTTCCAGCATGCTTCAAGTGGCTTATTGGGATCATTTGTGGGGGTTTGTAACAGTATTTTAGGAATATAGATGAATGAATCTGTTGTAATTAATATTAGGATAAACAAACTAATATCACAGTCATTTTTACAGAGAGAGGTGTGAACATTGTATCAGCCTTCTCATACTCTTGGAAGAAAAGGAGGGACCTGGCCATTGCTCGGGATGAACTGATCTTACAAAGCACCTGCTCACACCTGAGACGCCTACCAGATCCCCACGTCACATGATGACACAACGAGTACTTGAGCAAGAGAGGGACATTCGTCTGAGAGGGAATCAAGGCTCTCGGTCCTCATTTGAGAAGATGTGGATGTCCTGCAGGCTGTCAATGCTCCAGGACTTCACCGATGCCTTGTCTGAGAGCAACATGTCAGCATCTCCTACCTCAAGCAGTTCTCCATCTCTTCAACACATCCATTCTGGCTGAGGAAGAGACCGATACTGAGCTGACAGTAAAGAGAAACATTCTAGCCGACTTGATGATAAATATTCAGATCCGGTCACAGATATTGTGTCTTTTCTTGATCCTCGATTCACGGAGAAAGAAAAGGTGGAGCGGGTTATATCCAGAGCAGTGGAAGAAATCAGCAGGAAGACACTCTCTCAGGGCCTGTTCCTCCTCCTGAGGAGAAGAGAAAAGACGAGTGTGTCCATCTTCTTCAAGAGCAGAGCGGAGCATCATGGGCCGCAGCAGAGACTCTCAGAGGAGGAAAGCTGAGGGATAAAACTCAACGCTAGAGCTGATCGATACTGGAAAAACTGACATTGTGATATTTTGTTTTTCTGCATTGTGATATGAAATAAATTCACCAGATTACTTAAATAGCTTTATTTGTAAAGAATTAATTCTAGAATGATTGGAGTGAAGTAAACAGTGCTTTATATTATTCAGTAGAGAAAATGAATCAAATGTAAAATAACACTGCATAGTCTTCACTTTAAACCGAATATAATTAATGTGTTAAAGCTGCTAAAGTGATTTTCTCTTTGTATTTTGTTGTTTGTTAACATTCATGACACAAAGCAGCGACGCACGGATCCATTATAATGATACACATCCGTTTTCTTTGTTTGCGTTACCTAAGTCATAAGCAACTGTGTTTACAAGGATTCTCGCAGAGACGGACATTTTAACTTCATTTGGGGTGAATGTGTCTGTTCAAATACAAATAGGTGAAAAAAATTAAAAAATCTACTGCTCAGGCATAACACAAGCCTTTACTGCAGGGGTGTCCAAACTGCGGCCCGGGGATGAATTTTAAGCGGCCCGCAGCTTGTCTATTAGAATATATTTGTGGCCCGCCATGCATACTTTACAAATCGTGCAGTTTCACAATGTCAACACAAGGTGGCAGTACTAGATTTTAGGCAAGGGAAACATTAAAGGGGTGGTTCAGTGTTTTTTTCTAAGCTTGATTGTGTTTTGGGGCACAGTTTAACATGTATTAATGCTTCGTTCTTTTGAAAACGCTGTATTTTTCATATATTTTACCTTTATTCTACACCTCTTCCACTGTCATATGAACGGCTCGTTTGACTTCCTGCTTCTATGAAGCCACTCCCTCCGACATACGCAGTGTGCTCAGATTGGTTATCTGGCTCAGTGTATCGTGATTCGCTGAAGCGTCCGGAAATGCCACGCCCCTTACCATTCGTTATTACTAGCTCTTCAGTGGAAATGTAAATAATGGCGTCTATATTGCTGTATCAAATTGAGCCGAATCAGACCCAGATGAAGAGGGTCAAGCAGAACCACTGCAGTCGCGGCTTTTAAAGGACATTTATGAATGGTATTTCATTTAGTATTTGTGTCAAAGTGTTTAGATATGCTGTCACTGCTGTTTGTTAGCTTTCAATATACAGTTTTGTATATATTTGCTATACAGTTTAATTTATAGCATGAACAACTGTTTGTCTGTGAACATAGACGTTTGTTGGTGTTTGTAGAATTTAGCTAACTGGCTAGAGAAGCAAAAACACGTTGGTCTTTGTTAACGTCCTTGATGCAACCAAAAATAGCAACAGAACTATATGTTTAAAGGACATGTACAAACAATAAAACGAGGCCGCATGGCCTCGCCCACTTTGTTGCGTGTTCCCGGGGGCGTGTTTTGCAGGGTTCATGATGTCACCAACCTGGGAAGAAGCTCAATCCAAATTAAACCCTGTGATGACACATTGATGTCCTAAGACACGAAACGATCGGTTTGTGGGAGAAACCGAACAGTATTTATATCATTTTTTACCTCTAATACACCACTATGTCCAACTGCATTCAGGGTTTGTTTGGTGAGGTCTGATCGCGGCAGTGATGTCTCGCTCTTATACTTCAATGAGTGCTAGACATCACTTCCTTTTGTCAGAGCGCGATCAGACCTCACTAAGCGAGTGCTGAACGCAGTTGGACATAGTGGTGTTTTAGAGGTAAAAAATGATATAAATACTGTTCGGTTTCTCACACAAACCGATCGTTTTGTGTCTTAGGACATCAATGTGTCGTCACGAGCCGCAGGGTTTAATTTGGATTCGTCTGTGCGTGTTTATTGACTCTTATAGATTGTGTGACCATTGACTTGCATTATAAGACTGACAGACGGCAACGGTTGCAGTTAAAAATCACCATTTGTGTTCTAATGAAGAAAAAAAAGTCACCTACATCTTGGATGCGCTGGGGGTTAGCAGATAAACATCACATTTTCATTTTTGGGTGAACTATCCCTTTAACACACCAAAAGCGGAACGAAACAGCGCTACTTGTGCACACTGCGTGACTCACAAGTTCACAAATGTGTTTACTTGCTGAGTGTCTCAATCATACGAACACTAAACAGCCAATGAGAAGTGTTCGAGTTCGGGCGTAGAGGTCTCAGGTACAAGCTGCAAATCTGTCTGTGATTTAATTCAGTTTAAAGCCTGTTGAAACAGCGCTGACTTAATCAACAACACTAACGTGCAAATCAGGAGGAACATTGAGCCGATCCAGTTAGAAAACTGTTCAACAATTCAACAATATTTATCATGGGTTTACTGTGGTAACACTAACTGTAACCGTGGTATATTGTCAGAAATGTAGGTTAATATCTTATTTTATAAGACTAAATACCTTAAAGCCATTCTAGATATAGAAACAATATTTTTACCATGTATTGAAGTGCCATGTGTGGTTTAAGCTGCGGTGATCTAATTATTCTTATTTAAATTAAAAAGTACTCTAGAGTTATATTAATATATATATAAACCTCACAGATCAGTCTGACCAGCTTATCTGTTGATGTGTCACAACGCAGATTAGAAATAAATAAGAATTTAACAGATTCAATTCACATTTATTTGTATAGCGCTTTTCACGATACATATCATTTCAAAGCAGCTTTACAGAGAATGCATGTCAACATCACAATTTAAAGAAGAATGCAGTTAGCAAATAATGTAATAATTTAGGCAATTAATTTACAATCACTGTTAGCAGTTTAACTGAAGGTAGAAGCAATGAGGTCCTGGAAAAATGAATTACATTAACAATAATTAGGATATATAGAAATTGGGCAATGTGCATGTTGATCCAGATGTTGCATCTTCTGAAGTCCTCGCAGGAGTTGGCGCCGTCTCTTCACAGGTGATGGTCATCTGAGGTCTTCTTAAGAGGCTGGATCCAACTGAAGCTGATGTACTCTCTAGTCTAAAACAGAAAAGCAAATAGAGAGTAATTAGCGTAGCTGCTGTTCATAACATTAAGCAAAGATAATCATGTGCAATTGATCTGATATGAGATGCATTATGTGAATGCTTGGCTAAAGAGATGCGTCTTTAATCTAGATTTAAACTGGGTGAGCGAGTCTGAGTCCTGAACATTATCAGGAAGGCTATTCCAGAGTTTAGGAGCCAAATGTGAAAACGCTCTCCCTCCTTTAGTGGACTCAGATATCTTAGGTACAACCAGAAGTCCAGAGTTTTGTGATCTTAAGGAGCGTGAAGGATTGTAGGGCGATAGAAGATCAGTTAAGTAAACAGGAGCTAAACCATTTAGAGCCTTATAGGTCATTAGCAATACTTTATAATCGATACGGAACTTAATGGGTAACCAGTGTAGAGATGATAAAATTGGTGTTATATGATCATATTTTCTTGACCTGGTAAGAACTCTAGCAGCTGCATTTTGTACTAATTGTAGCTTATTTATTGAGGAAGCAGGACAACCAGCTAATAATGCATTACAGTAATCTAGTCGAGACGTCATGAAAGCATGAACTAACTTTTCTGCATCAGAAACAGAAGGCTGTTTTTGTAACACATGAAATATGATTTTCAAAGGACATGTTGCTGTCTAATATAACACCCAGGTCTTTAACTGTGGAGGATGGAGTAACAGTACATCCTTCTAAATGCAGATTGTAGTCTGAGAGATTCTGTGTACAGGTTTTTGGCCCGATAAGTAATACTTCAGTCTTATCTGAATTTAATAAAAGAAAATGACTGATCATCCAATGTTTTACTTCTTTAACACACTCTGTCAGTTTGGATAATTTGGAGATTTCATCTGGTTGTGTTGAAATATATAACTGAGTATCATCGGCATAGCAGTGGAAACTAATTCCATGTTTTCTTATAATATTGCCGAGTGGCAGCATGTATATTGAGGATAGCAGAGGGCCTAACACTGATCCTTGCGGCACTCCATAGTTTACTATCGTTATCTTAGATTTTTCCCCGTTTAAATAGACAAAATTGTGACCGTCTGATAGGTACGACCTAAACCACCCTGAATACCAGTGTCCCTGAATACCAGTGTAATTTTGTAGTCGATCTAGGAGTATTTTATGATCTATAGTGTCGAACGCAGCACTGAGATCAAGTAACACTAGTATTGAGACACAGCCCTGGTCAGAAGCATGTTAAATCAGGGACCGAGTGAGTAATCTTGTCGAGCAGTAGCACACACGTCACCAACTCAAACTTATTTTTGAACCTGACGAGTGAAAAGGCGCGCACAGCTGTCATTGGCCAGTTTCACAGATGACAGTCAGATTAACCAATCATGATCAAAGCAGCAAGGTGAAACAACCAATAGCAATTTTTTCAGCGTGGCAACGGAAAAGATGATTTTTTTAAAGAAATGCATGTGTTTTATGAAGTAAAATGCAATAATGTATGGTGCTGTGCACACACACAAAATCCACACAAAATCACATAAGGCTTCACATTTACACGTGTTTATTATTATATATGGTCTCTTTTAAAGCATTTGTGCTCAGACACAGCAGCAGATGGATGAGAGACTGGGCCTTCTGATGTGTCTATCCTCACACTACTCTTGTTTAAGGGAATTAATCCAGCGTATCCTTCATCCCGTTTCTATGAAGTCTTCTGCACATTCATCTGCCACAATGTCCTCCACACTTTCACTGATCCATGTAATGGTGGTCAGAGATGTTTATTATAGTGAGTATTAGCTGTCATGTTTAAGTTGGTGTTGTGTTGTTGTTGTTTTTGAGTCATGTACTCATTCGTCCACTAGGGGCAGTAAGTAGCGTGAGCTCTAAGCTATCAGAGGCTCTGGAGTGAAGAAGTGTTTCTCCTGTCTATCCAGGTATGTAAAGTGTAAACATTCTTTAAAAATGCACTTTTGTCATGTTAAGAACATGTATTTTGGCGTTCAGGTCCTTCATTTTAAACAAATAACATGTTAATTTCTTCAGTTAAAACGAGAGTGATGCAGTAAATTCTCAGTCATCATTACAGTAGAGGCTACGGGCCAGGACAGCATCATGTTATTAACTGAATTCAGACTCACTTTATGTAATTAACTAGTGTAATGGATCCTTCAGGCAGTTGTGGCCTAATGGTTAGTGAGGTTAGAATGGTAACCTGAAGGTTGTGGGTTCGATTCTCAATACCAGCAGGAAATGACTGAGGTGCTCTTGAGCAAGACACAGTGTGTGTGTGTACTACTCTCTGATCCTAATGTGTGTGCACTATCTTGTACGGGTTACCATCCCTTTACCTCACCTTTACTTTCACTATAATGTAGTGAAATAAAACATTCATCATATGTATCTCATAACATCAATGCATGTAGTAGTTTCATGGAGTGTTTTAGAAATGGAAATAAGAAAGGCTAAATCTGTGTTTAGTTTGTATATGCATCTCTGAGTGAATCTAACTAATAACCTAGACAAGATTGCACAGTAAACACAAAGACTACAGAAACAAGAAAGACGTTATTTCCTTATTTATTTCAACATGATTATTCTTCAGATGTTGTTGGTACGTTTACATGCACACCGATACGCTACTAACTCCTTGAGATCAGTTTATTGAAATATCCCTGTAGAGAAGTTGTGTTAGGCTAATGAATGAGTATGTCTTTCATATTAATAAGAGATTCAGATGCGCATTAATAAAGATGTGATGCCTGAGAAAACACCAATCCATGTCACTCCTTTTCTCCTGTTCATTCAGGATTGAAAATAAAAATGTATATACTTTTTAACCACGTTTGCTTTGTAAACACTGGATCGGTACTTCCGCCTACGTCACGCGTGACCTTTCCAACATGATTACGTAATGCGTGGAGCATCACAGAGCAGTGCAAGACGAGCATTTGTGGTTAAAAAGTATATAATGTTTTTTTTTTTTTTTTGAAAACTACAGATTGTTTCACTAGATAAGACTCTTATTCCTCGTCTGGGATCATGTAGAGTAACCGGCCAAAGAGAGGGGAAAAGCTGACCACTGAACAAAATCTTTCTGCACATTTTTGAATTGGCCTTGAAAAGGCCACACTTGCATGTAATTATTACTCCTAAATATTTAAAGCTGCAGTCCGTAACTTTTTTTGGTTAAAAATGATCAAAAATCAATTTTTAAACAAAGTACATAACCAGCCAGTGTTCAAAACCATCTCATTATCTTGTCTCGATTCACAACGGTAAGCTTGTAATAATGTTTTATAATAAGAGCGGCATGGTGGATTTCTGCAGGAAATTCAAGCATGCAGCAGTTCGTCTGTGCGTCATTACATCACGTCCGTAAACAGAAGGAAGGAGTCCCGTCGAGAGGCTAGTCAGTATTATCATGTGAGGATGCTGCCGGTAGCGGCACATTTATAGCCTTTTCTCACAGCAGCTGAAATAATTAAACTAATAATTTTGATGGCGGATTGTAATCCAGAAAGATCCAAATGATAATCATCAGTGACAACTGGAGATTCACCCGAAGTCAAAAAGCAAAAGACTTTGGACTGTGGAGTGGATACAGAAATTACAGGTAACGCTAATACACACTAAATACACAGTCACGCAGTGCTGATGTTGTAAACATTAACAATTTGAGAACAATATAACAGTAATAATAATTTGCACAATTTGACGTGATCCGAGATTTAATCATCATTGGCAGCGTGATTTATCGTAGGCTAATGCTTTTTTCCTCAGTTGGTCAGAACAAAAGTGGCAGAAATGTTACTTACTTGTTCAGATGATATTTTCCAGTGGAAATTCTTAAATTGGTCATACTTTCAAGATGTAGAATCTGTGATTCTGAAGTACAGTATCCACACCGGTGCGGTGACTGACAGCAAGCATTAGCTATATAACTACTAAATAACTATTCCGCATATGACTGCAATTGCAGGTTTCAAACAGAGATGGCGACAAAGAGGAAAAATGGCGGACTGCAGCTTTAAAACCATAAAGAGCAACTTTAAACACTGAAGCACCCACTGGAAAATCGGAAACTGGGAACATATACAGTTTTTAACAATACATAAACAACGACACAAAAAATATACTGTTAATGAAAAATGATATAAACTCAGTTATCCCTGATTTAAAGAAAAATAAATGTGTAAAAGAGAAAATCATTATAATCATATACATAATCGTAGTCTAGGAAGGTGGGAAAAGGCTATACATAAAAATAAAGTTGCAGACTATTTTCTTCAGTTAGGTTCAGTTAGATGATCCCTAAATCCCTGCCAATGGATGCTCCATTTCTGAGGAGTCTTTGTTTTCCAGAGCGACTCTGAGCTTCTGCCAGAAGACCCTGGTGTCCTCTCCGGGTTCAGGCCAGCTGAGATAGCTCTTCTTCTGGATTAGTCTCTTCATCCTGTAGTACGGAGACAGCTGATGACTCGGAATATGCTCCAGGAACACCAGGATGAGAACGTCTTTTTTCTCATCAAAGAGACGGAAACTAGCAACCTGGATCTCTCGGGAACACCACTCACTCTCCAGGTAGTGATGGCTAATCACACAGATGGTTTTGCGACTACTATAAATGCCGTTAACAATATTATCCATGATAGGTTTGCCTGGTTCAAAGTCCCTGTGGTGCAGACACAACTTCCAGCCCTGCTCGCCTTCCAACTGAGGCAACAGTTCCCTCATTACCCACATTTCATCATGAACATTATAGGAAATAAAAGCATCGTACTGCAGACCGTTGGGCTTTCTCTGCTGTTTGTTATCGTGGAGAAAAGCAAGGAGAAGGTAGTAGGCATAAACAACCTGCCATCTGAGGAAGTGAAAGAGAAAAGAGCCGAGAAGGGTCATTGACACTAGTGTGGCTGTGGAAATGAAGCAGAAGAACCCCACATCTACGTTACATGAATCCACATCCAGATCCAGGAGTTTGTGTCCTTTGACTTTGTCTGGGTAATTGCACGTGAGTTCATAAGCACTCTCGACTTCGGTGTCATTGCTACTGATGGTCCAGTTGACGAACCAGGCGTTGGTGCAGTCACACGAGAGATAATTTCCTCGCAGATCAAGGTAAATCAGAGTCGGCAGAGACCGGATCAAGGTCTCGTTAATGACGGATAAGGCGTTCGTGCTTACATGCAACAGATGCAGTTTACTGAGATTTGCGTTGATGAGAAAGTCCAAAGATTGCAAGCCAACTTTGGACAGGTGGAGTGTCTTGAGGACCTGGAGGGGCAGAAATATTCTCGTAGTGAGTGAAAGGAGTTCATTCCTGCTGAGATCCAGTTCCCACAGATAAGCAGTGTAAGTGAATGTGTCTGGATCTAAAGAGTTTATATTGAGATTCTCTGCTTGAAGTTCTTCCAAAGACCTCAGTCCCTTGAAAAGGTTTGAGGGCAGATAACGCATTCCTTTATGACCTTGGCTAAAAATGTTCAGTCTCTTTAGCTTTCTTAGATTTTGAAAGGGTGGATGATCAAGAGGCTTCTGGTTGTCATATGAGATATAGTTATTGTTCAACAGAAGGATTTTCAGGTTTGGGAGTTTGGAGAACACAGAGTCTTTTATTGAACCCTGAGAGAGCTTGTTTGACTGCAAATTCAGGAAAATTAAATTTGTCAATCCATCGAAGGACCCCGCTTCAATAAATGAGATTTGATTGTCTGGAAGAGACAAATTCTTCAGGGATTTTAAGGACTCAAAATCTCCCCTGCGGACCGAGTCCAGCTTGTTATTCGCTAGATCCAAAATCGTAAGTTTTTGAAGAACTTTATTAAAATATCCGTTGAGAACGAGTCTGTTAGATCCAATCATTAGAGATTCTAAGCCTTTCAGATCTTTAAAAGCAAAGTCCTCAATAAAAGATACATAATTACTGTAAATCTGAAGGGTCCGTAATTGGATTAAGTTGGCAAAATCAACACGACTTATGCTCTTTATATGGTTGAAGGTGAGGTCCAAAAACTGAAGACCCGGCAGGCTGCTGATGACAGCAGGAACGCTGTTCAGTCCGTTGTTGGACAGATCCAGCTCGGTTAACTGTGTGCAGAACTGCATCTCGTCTTTGGATATGGATGTAATGTTGTTCCCCTGCAAGCCCAGAAATCTCAGAGAAGAAATCAGACAGACTTTCCTCATCAAAGCTTTCACCTTTACATCCCCCAGAGAGTGTAGCCTCAGGCTGGCCAGAGAAGAGTTGAAGGTCTGCAGGAGATCTGTGATCTTCTCCACGGGCAGCTGTATTCCACTAAGATTCAGATGTCGCACGCTTTGAAGATAGCTTTTGTCCTGCACATCCCATGTCATGTTTTCAGCAATAAAAGCCAAGACCAAATTATCCAGGCGAGGGAAAATATCTGCAGTGACACTGAACACTTCTAAAGGATTCTGAAATAAATCCAGGACTTTCAGTCTCAAAGATATGTTGGACACCTCCGAGGTCTGAAAAGAGCTGAAGTTATTGCTCCCAATGTGCACTTCCTGTAATTGAGGTAATGAAAAGAGCGGCTGAACTTTGCTTATTTGCTTCAGATGATTTCTGGACAGATTTACTTTTCTTAAACTGATCAGGGGTGAAAATGCAGAGATGTTGATATTTGCGATCAAGTTGTCATTTAGATGCAACACAGTGAGATTTCTCAGATCCTGAAACATTCCTCCAGAGATGTCTGTCAGTTTGTTGAAGGCCAGATTCAACTCCTGCAAAGCCACCAAACTGCTGAACGCTCCATCCTCCACTTCCCGGATCCTGTTGTGTAGTGCAATAAAACTTTTAAGATTAGACAGATGAGAGAAATACTCCTGGTGTATCTTCTGTATGACATTGTCAGAAACGTCCAGATATGTGGCTTTGTCCGGTATATTTCTTGGTATAAAATGCAGGTACCTCTTATTACAGAACACATTTATGTTTTGTGCATATTTCAAAGACCCTCTGACGGTACAGTTCTTTACTGAGTATCCATTGACCAGATTCATGAAAACACAGCAGTGAAGCAGCCATGAAGTCAAACGAATGAAGCTCAAACCAGCCTCTCTCTTCCACATTTTGAGATTTATCCTGTTATTAATCACTTAAATGAGTAAATCATCCAGGTGGAATTCTTGACTTTTCTCCTCTTCAGTTTTCCTAAGAAAGAGAACACCAGAGTAAGTGACGGTGTTACGCACAGCAGAGGTAATACTGACGCATGGGTATCCCATTTAATCCCACCGATCACAACAGTGGCCGTAAAGAAAGTTTTCATTTATGAAGCTAAAACTGGTGTTTTAGTGCATTTACTGCAAATATGGAAAAAATGAAGGGTCTCAATGACATATGTGCAGTTTCTCATGGTTAGTGCAAATGGTCACATGACCAGAGCAGTTTAATTCGTGTTTGCACCATCAGTAGATGATGGCTGCATCAAAGCTTCAAAACAAAAGGTTAATAAGGTCTGTGAACTACAGAGCCCCGCACATGATATCCAAGGAAAAAAAGTCAATCGTGCACACAATTAACTAATTTGTTCCCTCGGCTTATAAATCATGCGCACAATTTACTATTTCATTCCCCTCTTTTTGCTGAATCGTGAGCATGATTTACTATTTCGGTCTCTCAATTTTCTAAATCGTGTGCATGATTTACTTTCGTTCCCTTGATTTGCTAAATCATGCATATGATTTACTATTTTATTACCTTGTTTTACTAAATTGTGTGCATGATTAACTATTTAGTTCCCTTAAATTGATAAATGTGCGCGCAATTTACTATTTAATTACCTCAATTTATTAAATTGTGTGCATGATTAACAATTTCGTTCCCTCAATTTACTAAATTGTGTGCATGATTAACAATTTCGTTCCCTCAATTTACTAAATTGTGTGCATGGTTAACAATTTCGTTCCCTCAATTTGCTAAATTGTGTGCATGGTTAACAATTTCGTTCCCTCAATTTACTAAATTGTGTGCATGATTAACAATTTCGTTCCCTCAAATTTGCTAAATGTGCGCATGATTAACAATTTCGTTCCCTCAAATTGCTAAATGTGCGCACAATTTACTATTTCGTTCCTTTAAATTGCTAAATGTGCACACAATTTACTATTTCGTTCCTTTAAATTGCTAAATGTGCGCACAATTTACTATTTCGTTCCCTCAAATTGCTAAATGTGCGCACAATTTACTATTTTGTTCCCTCAAATTGATAAATGTGCGCGCAATTTACTATTTAATTACCTCAATTTATTAAATTGTGTGCATGATTAACAATTTCGTTCCCTCAATTTACTAAATTGTGTGCATGATTAACAATTTAGTTCCCTTAAATTGCTAAATGTGCGCACAATTTACTATTTCGTTCCTTTAAATTGCTAAATGTGCGCACAATTTACAATTTCGTTCCCTCAAATTTGCTAAATGTGCGCACAATTTACAATTTCGTTCCCTTAAATTGCTAAATGTGCGCACAATTTACTATTTCGTTCCTTTAAATTGCTAAATGTGCGCACAATTTACTATTTCGTTCCTTTAAATTGCTAAATGTGTGCACAATTTACAATTTCGTTCCCTCAAATTTGCTAAATCTGCGCACAATTTACAATTTCGTTCCCTCAAATTTGCTAAATCTGCGCACAATTTACTATTTCGTTCCTTCAAATTGCTAAATGTGCGCACAATTTACTATTTCGTTCCTTTAAATTGCTAAATGTGCGCACAATTTACTATTTCCTTCCCTCAAATTGCTTAACATCAGTTTGACGGCTTGGGTTGAAATCGCTTAAACTCACTCCCCTCCAACCGTTCGTCTGTTATGAGCGAGATATGGAGAGGAGGAGCGCTAAAGTATAACTCTGCCCTCTATTCAATATTCCGTTTCACTTGGAAATACGTCACAACACTGGAGAAAGCTTCCGGTTCACGGGGACTTTAACTATTTCTTTCCCTTGATTTCTAAATCGTGTGCATGATTTACTATTTTGTCTTGCGCATGATTTATCCTACTATTATTTTTTCCTGCATGTCATATGAGGGGCTCCATATTTAACAAAGATATGACAAAGATTTCTGGTACACATTATGTTTAAGGTGTCTATATTAATATATGAATTCACAATTATTCAGTTTTGTCGAGTGTGGTCATAGAATGAGTAATCATGGTGATGGAAACAGTAGTGACCGGTGGGATAATACAGGATTTCCAGTTTCAGTTGTTAGGGAAGGCTGAAAAATGCCACAGTGACAAAGTTACAGTTTATTACAGTTTATTACAGTTAGATTACATTATATTAGTGCAACCGCATTTAAAACATCAATACTGTAACTTATTTGTAGCATTTGATGGTGTGTCACCACAGGCAAGAAGAAAGCAGTTTTCCAAATAACACAAAAGTTAATAATAACTCAAAATGATGGTAAGGCACATCCAAAACATAACAGTGACTGGACAAAGAACAGACAGAAACTGAGGGCTTATAAACACAGCAAACAGAGGAGTTAACGAGACTAAGAAACGAGACACTAATCAAATGAATAACCAAGGGTACAAATAAGTGGCGGGAAACTGAGAACAAAAGGAGAACAAAGGAGAAAAACAGACAGACATGTGACAATATTATTGTATATGTTACAATAAAGTAACATTTTTGAAATATGTTGATGGTTGTATTATTTTGTATAAGGGTTTTTATGGATAACTGTAACCCTAGAATGTGATGAAGTGTGTTGATAACTGGGCTGAGATAAGGATTTTGAGAAGAACCGGGCTCTATAATACTTCTGATGACCACAGCAATATGTTAATTCAGTATACACATGATCACACTGGTCACAGTTGTGACCGACCATAAAACACAACTTTTCACACAATTTTTCCATAAATTAAAAATAATAATAATAATAATCACTGATTATTTCAAGGGGACACTAAAGACACATCATTTGGATATTTTCATGTCTGGGAAAAATTTGGGATTAAACATGTTAATAAACAATTGACTCGGCAGAGAACACAGAATGAAAGGCAGCTAAAGTTTCATTGAGCAAACACTTTAAAATATACTGAATGCACACTGAACGGCTCAAAACATCCTTTAAAGTGTCATTATGTCAATCTATACTTATGAAAAGTGAGGAAATCTGTAATACTTTTGCATACATGAAATATCTGGAGACACTGAATACAAGTCAAGTGAAAAAGAGAAAACATGTATGTCATTAAGTTTCGGTTTTAACTAGTATAAACAGCTTGTTTGCACATACTAGAGCCTTATTTCTTCAGAAAGAATCTGAAAACTCTCTCAAATAGAGCAGTTATTTTCAGAGAAGCTCAAATTATTTGAAATGTATAAAGGAACAGTTGCACAAAGAGAAATGAATTAATTCAGATGAACTTGTATAAATAAGGTTAGAGTGCCTCATCTTTTACAATGATTTAACGAGTTTTGTTTGATTGTTTGAACTCTTACCTTTAAACGATTCAAGCAAACGCAGATCAACGATCATGAAGCAGGTCACCCTAATGACTGCCGATCCATCACAGCAAACACACACTCTCCTTACAGTTCATCATGAAGTTCACTCTCAGGAACTGAAACCCTTCTGCTTTGTGTCGTTTCACTTCTTGTTGCCATAAATTATACTCTGAACGAGATCCAGAAGGATGAGGGATGTGAAACCAGGGAAGCTGGAAGTTATATAAGGGTCAACAAAAGTGTTCTCAAAAGATCTTGAGGAAGACAGAAATCTGATGAATCATTGGCTGATCTTGTCTCGTGTGTAGAAAAGGCTTGAACAAACACAAAACACACAATAAATCTATCATAAATATACAGTTCAGTGTGTTTTACCAGTCTGTGCATATAATTAGATGTCAATAAAAATGTGTGCTGAGTTAACTGAGCGTGATCTAGATAGTTTGTCCTGCCCTCATCAACACTTCATGAACCATCATCTACAGCCATCAGATCTCACCTGTGAACGACTGCGGTAACGGCTCACTGTGTCGTGTTTACATTTACATTTATGCATTTGGCAGACGCTTTTATCCAAAGCGACTTACATTGCATTATACTATACATTTGTATCTGAGTATGTGCAATCCCTGGGATCGAACCCATGACCTTGGCATTGCTAGTGCCACGCTCTAACCACTGAGCTACACACATCAACATCAGCACTCACAGACACTCATCGTTATTTTAAACTGTGACCAACATAACCAAAATAATCCAAACTACTTACAGTCAAACTAAAGTATGGACATTTTAAACACATGAAATATGACAAAGCCTTGTGATAAAGAGTCTCTTCTGTTCATCAAGGCTTCATTTATTTGATCAAAAATACAGTAAAACAGTGAAATATTATTCCATTGTAAAACAGCTGTTTTCTGTGTGAATATATAGTAAAATATAATTTATTCCTGTGATCAAAGCTGAATTTTCAGCATCATTACTCCAGTCTTCAGTGTCACATGATCAGTTTAATGCATCCTTGATGAATAAAAGTATTAATTTGTCTCTCCCTCTGTCTCTTTAATCTTACCACAGATGTTTGAATGCATTACTGCAAACTATTTCAAAGTAAAAAAAAACATAAATGTTTCTTGAGCATCAAATCATCATATTAGAATGATTTCTGAAGGATCATGTGACACTGAAGACTGGAGTAATGATGCTGAAAATTCAGCTTTGATCACAGGAATAAATTATATTTTACTGTATATTCACAAGCTATTTTAAACAGTACAGTATTTCACAATATATTCTTTGGTGAGCACAACATGAAAAACATTTAGAAACCATATACTGA
>RJVU01067793.1:171442-215367 GCA_003731715.1 Anabarilius grahami | reverse complement strand
TATATATATATATATATATATTGAAGTGTATGTTGTGTTTGTTTGTTAAATGTGCTGTAAAATTCAATAAAAATATGTATAAAAAAAAATAAAAAAAAGAAACCATATACTGATCCCACACTTTTGAACGGTATAAATATATACAGCTTAATGTTTAGAGAGTAGCAAGACTTGTCTGGCCACGCCTTTGGCTCTTTTTATTGGCTCAGCTTCGGTGACATCACTGCAGGTGAGCTGGCCCCGCCCACACCTGCACAAACGGACACAAACACAGGAGGTGAGGTCACTGCTGTCTGACCCACACTCCGAGCAGAAGAGGGCGGTGACAAGCTGACTGACAACTGCCCTGAAACAGAGAAGAAGAGGAGGAACACCGCTCTCACGCGTTCATTCATCAACACAAACTTTTCTGCTGCATCAGAGACTCTCCTGCTGTGGAAATGCCTGAACTAACCGAGAAGAGGTGAGCTTGTGTGGTTTTCTTCCCCTCAGAGGATGTGCTCTGCGTTTGAGAATTAATATATCCAGGAATAAACAGTTTAGTTTTGGTGGTCGATCTGAATTAGGGTTTTATCTGGCGTTATATGTAGAGTTTATGACAAAGCAAGTTTGATAAAAAAAAAAAAAACAATGTTTTAATTGAGTTTTTAAAGTTTCAGTAGTCGAAGCTGAGCACTTTTTCTCTTTCCCCTATCTGGTCTCGCATGTGTCCGCGCGCGTTTATATAATATGTGTATAGATTTTAAGTACATGTGACCTTCTTTTTTGACGAATTAATTAACTTTTGGCGACCTAGCGATTAATAAACAGAACTGCATGCGTCCTGCGGAAGAACATTGTAGCCGGAACTACTTCTCTGTGTTTATGTGCATGACGGGTCACGCAGACCTGTGCTACTCCGCAGTGGTACGACCCGAACCAGACTAAAATAGTCCGAATATAAACACTTATTATAGGAGTACTGTAGCGATTCAGGAGAAAATTAAAACAGGTTTTGGAAAATTGGTTTATGGTGTGTTATATAATTTTTTTTTTGGTAAATTGTAAACATAAAAAAAGGTTACAGACAGCAGCTTTGAAGTTTGTAATCACCGTTTAACAACAGAAACCACGGTCAAATCTATGGTTAGTGCTGAAAAACCATGGTTAATTTGAGGTTATTGTGTTTTATCTATATTAACCAGGGTGTTTTTATTCTGTAACTATGGTTAAGTTTCATAAGAGTATTAAAGACTCTGTATTAAAGGGTTCAGTAATTGACCACACTTTCACACCCTTTATCACCCGCTCCAGTCGCTCACAATAGAAGTGCTAATAGTGCAGACCCTGTTTAGTTTCGTTGAATCACTTCTCTTTATATCATGTCCTTTTTCCTCAGGTCTGCGGATCGCCACATCGTGCACTGCTTGCGGTGCTACAAGCCTCAGGACAACCTCTCCGTTCACCTGGCCAGGGTGTGCATGAAGACCAGCACGTCCGAGGAGCGCGTGGAAGAGCTGCAGAAGGCCAAGGCTTCCAGCAAAGAGTGGCTCCGTAACAACAGGACCTGGACGTACGGACAGCTCTGTGAGCTCCTGCCCCACAGACGCTCCCGGATCACCCTGGTCAAGGAGCTGCTTCAGCGTGGGTTCTTCATCTTGGACCTGCCCCAGGAGTCAGAGATGGTCCTGGAGCCTGAAGATGATGCTGCTGCCACCACTGACACATCCTCCAGAGATCCTCCAACCACACTCCCCTCTGTGAGGACAAAGATGAGGGAGGCCAGTCTGCATCGCAGGTTCCCTGTGAAAGCCAAGTTCCTGGTGGGATTTAAAGAGTACCTGACGAAGACACTGAAGGTGCCCAACGTGCAGCAGGAGGTTAGATCTCTTTTCAGAGTCTTCTGTCTTTTTCTTGGTCTTAATGCAGATGCTTCATTCTCACCGTCCTTCTTCACAGGTTGACAGCGTGTCCCGCTTCCTGCGGTACATGCAGCCCTCCGGGAGTAAGCTGTCTCTGGACTTCCTCTCCAAGAGCACGGAGACCCGGGACTTCCTGACGACCATGCGGCGCGCGGACATGCGATCAGCCTCCATCCTCATCTACGTCAAGAGCATTACACGGTTCTTGGAGTACTTGACGGCAAGGCGGGATCTGCGGGAAAAAATCCCACAGCTCCGGAAAAACTGCAGGAGATACGCTCACATGCTGAGGACTGTATCCAAGACCAATGAGGACAAGACCTGCGACTCCAGGTTAGTGGATAACATGTTGATCTTTTGTACTGATGTTATTTACAAGCGTTGTCTTCAATAACCTCTCGTCTGTTTAATCCGAACACAGACGGTGTGCTGAGGACGCTCCCGGCATCAGAGATTGCCAGCAGATCCTGCAGGTGGCAAAGCTGGACTTCCTCCGGCTCCACGGGGATCTGGTGGGGGGGGGAAGTGCTTTCAAACACCGACATGACACTCTACCGGTATTATTGCGAGGCGCTCCTGGTCTACCGTCACATGCAGCGTCCCGGAGCTGTAGAAGGACTGACTGTAAGTTCAGCTATTTTTAGAGGTCAAGCACTGAATTATTATGTTTCTCACACTCTGGAAGTCTACGGCAGTCCATAGAGCCACTTATGGGAAAGTTATGAAGTTTGGAGTCTCTAACTCAGTTCCTCTAGCGCCACCAGGTGTCCAAAGTTGCACTCACATTTATGCTAATAATTTTTGAACCATAAGGGCTAGAAACAAAAATTATTTTCCCTCTGATTGCTAAACTACGATTTTCATGAACACTGGACCAGATCATCTTCAGAATGTCGACAAAAAGTTATGGAATTCAAGTCGATTTGTCAAACTGTTTTTGAAAGACGTGCAAATTGTATGAAGCGCTTGCAAAAATAGAAATAAGACTATCAAACAAAACCTGGTCCATGTCAGTACAAGCATGACCTGAGGTTAAATGCTGTTTCAGCGCAGCGCCACCTACTGCTCCGGAGTTATTAAAAATTACTATTTTTGCTTATAACTTCTGAACAATTTGTCCAAAAATCACAAGTTAGATTTGTGGTATCATGCCGAGTCGATTGATTTCCAATTTTCCCCATATTGGCCATTTTGAATTTTGTGCTGAAATGCTGTATGAATGCATTAGTGTATTATGAAACCTGGTATGGGTCATGAGCACAGTGCCCTGAAGAAGCCTGAGAAGTTTCAAGTGGTAAAATCAAATATTTAAATGCTTATAACTCTGGGAGTGGTCGGCTTATTTTCATGGGAGTCATCTCCTTCAACTCCTGAATCCTTGATGAGTCCAATGATGCCAAACATGCTAGGTTTCGACTTATGGTTTGTGCAACATTGTGATTTAGAACTTTAAAAACTTTGCTGAATATTTTCAAAACTGTTAGTCAGAGATGAAACCACTTTAGGAAACACAAAACCATAGTTCGTTAACAATATGCTAATGCACAAATGTCAGTTTTGATAGGAAGTGGCAGAAAATCCAATTAAAGTCGTCCATGGGTCTTTTTAAAAAAAAAAAGTTATTTCGTACATATAAATGTCTATAACTACGAAACAAAATGAGAGATTTTCACCAGATTAAAAGTGTGCCTGTTGGTGGCGCTATAATTGAACAAAACATCAATTTCCATTAACTACAATACATTATTATGATATAAAATGCTATATTATATGAATGCATTGATTTACCATTACAAAACTCAGGATGTGTCATCGGCACCTTGCTCTGAAGGCACACAATAGGTTTCGAGATGCGCCATCTTGTGGTCAAACATTATAATGAAGTTTTTAAAAAATGCTTGTTAATTTATGTTACAAACCCCTACTTTAAAGGCAGAAAAGGGGAAACGTAACACAAAGAAGGACGCGTGAAACCCAATACATCGTTAAATATTTATTCAACAAGCAACAAGAAATCGGGAACACGTAACCTATCATACGGAAAAAACAAACCAATCAATGCCCAAATATAACCAACAATTAACCCAAATTAAGAATAATAAAGAAATAAATACCTGACTTAACCAAGACAAACAAATCAACTTATATAAAGAAAGACAAAAATAAAGAAACAAGAAGAAAGTAAAGCTTGTTTGCTGGTGTGTCTCCTCTCTCCAGTCTCCTTCAGCGTCCTCCATATAAGCACACGCAACTAAATGCAGGTGCACAGAGGGCGGACCTACAATCAAACTCTCCGGATGAAAAGTAGGGTCATGACGTCACAACACACACAAGGCACAGGCCGTAACAATGCTAATAACTTTTGTTTATTTTTCAGCCAATTTGCCTAAAATGATCTTAAAATGTTTATTGCAGCTGGTCTGATGCTCCCAGTCATGTTGGCACAGCTTATCGTGCAGCTATATCAATGAGTTTACACTTGATTTGCTGTAATATTTGCACATGAATGCATCAGTAAATGACACTTTTTCAATGTTTTCCAGGACGCAGACTGGGTGGAGCGGGTCTCACAGGGTGGCAGGGTGGTGATCGGCATGAGGAAAGAGAAAACTGCAAGTGTTCAAATCGCCCTGACGAAAGAGGAGGAAGCTGTAAGTTTCAGTATGACTCAAACCGCAGATCTCGCGCCGCCAGTGTTTGACATTCAGTGACTCTCCGGTCTTTTCCACAGTGTCTGCAGCTCTACTACAGGCAGATCCGGCCTAAGAACATTGGGCTGGAAAAATTCTGCCGGGGTTTTTTGTTTCATCGTCCAGCGATACAGTCCATAGTGTGTCACAGGACATGAACCGACTACACGAGATGTACGTACCTACACAGATCCATGCGCTCATGTGTATCATAACATCCTGTCGGTCATAGTCACATGTCGTGTTTTGTTTCTGCAGCTATAAGCAGGCCCCTTTCACGAGCCAGGACGTGAGGAGGGCTGCTGGGAAGGCGGCGCAGAAGCTCCCGGCACCACAACAGGAGGCTGTGAACCATTACCTGGCCCATAGCGCCGGTGCGGCCCAGCAGGACAGAACGCCGCAGGATGTGGTGGACGCAGCGGAGCTGCTGGACTCGTTGGCTGGGTATGTCTCTTCATCCAGTGATTTGTACAGCTGAATTGAGCTCATGTTTCTCATGTTGTAAACCCTGTTTTCCTCTCTTGATCAGCTCTTCTTCAGAGGACACCTCCTTCCTAGCTGAACTGGGCACGGCTGTATCCAGTTCGCGGAAAGATTTCTGTGCTTTCGTGACCAGATTCCCCATGTCTCTGGAGGGCCAGCCACCCACCAAAAGACAGCGGGTCGATTCAGGCTTTCCCGAAGACCGTGTCTTTTACGACAAGTGGCGGGCCACCCAGTACGCCTAGAGAGAGGAGTACCTGCTGTGTAAGTGATTGATATTAATGCGTTAATGAACTCATTGACACAAGCGAGTGACGGGCACGAGTAAAGTCCTGTGATTGTCTTTCAGCCCGCTTCACACACCGCAAGCCTTCGGCGCCAAAGGTGGCGAGGCTGATCGTGCAGGAGGGGTGGAAGGCCAACCATCCCAAGCCTGAAGAGATCGAGCGCTTGTGGAAACCGCCTCCCAGCGGCAACGTTGAGACCAATGAGGTCATTATAAAATGTGTGTCAGAGCAGACCTGGACAGGCCTGGCCATCAAAGACTTCGGTGCCGAGGAAGGTCTAGGGAAGATTTCAATGGGAGGAATTACTTCACTTAAACGTTCAGTTTAGCAGCCATCAGCTGCACCAGGAACTGAAATACTGAAGTTTTCCTCTGCTGTGTTCACTAACTCAATGTGATGCTCTCTTGACTGCAGGAGTGGTTGCGACCCGACCGATTTCCAAACGTGACATCGTGTGTGACTATCACGGGAAGGTGATCCCAGCAGCCGAAGGGATGGCCATGATTCAGGGCCTTCATGACCGGGCCAGGAACCTGTTCTTCTTCAGAGCCGGACAGAGAGACCTGTGCGTCGACGCTCACACCGTCCCCTGCGAGTGCCACCCCGACACGGACACCGTGGGCAGAAGGATCAAACGCTCCTCCACGAGGTCCAACCTGGAGCCCTTCCACTGCGTGCTGAAGCTGAACGGAGCGGACCGCGACGTCATCCTCTTCACAGCGCTGCAGGACATCAGCGTCGACACGCAGCTGCAGTTTTACTCTGGAGTGGTCAGGAGGTCTTTCCTTGGCCTGGAGCTGGACTGGCTGGATGAGTAAGCCGTGTTCACGGGTCCAGTAGCCTGAAGAACCCAAATCACGCTGCGCTTCATCAAACCCGTCTCAGCACGCCTCTCTGGAGCGACGGCACAGATTAGCCTTCACAGTGACCTTTGATTTGCTGTTGCGACACGTGTACATTTGTGTGATGATTGCAGCCGGCCGTGACGGACAACCGTGGTGTGGATGAGGAAAACAGAGGCGGTTGAAGAAGAACAAGGCATTGGTTCTGCCTGTTGGTGGTCAAAATGAAGAATGATTTTAAAGTGTTTGTAAAAAGTTATGTAAGTTGGGCATGCGCTCACTGTGGAGCCGCTACTGCAGGAACACAGAGCGACAGTTGATCAGCGAGAGGACCAAACCAGCTACGCTTAAAACTGGACCTCAAAAATAAACTGATTTCTGCAGTGAGCCGTGCAGGACCGTTTGTGTTCATGTTCGAGAGTTTCAACCAGAAAATAAACCGCTAGATGACCATGTTGGATTCTGGGAGTCCTGTTATCTCAGATCAGTTCACGGGACATTCGAAGACGGGATCTGCTGCACTGTTTCAGTGTAAGTACAGCTGGACTTTTGTTTGTGGAGTTGTTTTTGGATGAACTGATGAAGATGCAGGATTTACAGAGTTCTTTGTTATTAATTTAGTAAATTAGTCATGTGTGTTTAGGATTAGGGCTGCACGATTAATCGTATTTTAATCACGATAACGATATCTGCTTCTCTCGATTGATTACAAATAATCGTCACAATATTGACGTGCTCATTATTTATCCTGAAAACGTGTTTTTTCTTTGGGACATGCTTGTGGCTGCCAGATGCAAAGAGCCTAAATCCGCCAAATAGAGCTTTTCCCTTAAAAATATACTTTCCTCAGGGTTTCTTATATGTATGGAGGGGGGGCTTCTTGGACAAAAGGTTGGGAACCACTGGTTTAGCGAAACTCTGCTTCAATGAAAGTGTCATACAGCCAGTCTTTGTTTCTTCACAAGCCACTTGAACTGTTTGTGTGACTAAATCTGCCATGATCAAACCTTCAGCGATGAATTTCAACAAATGCAACACGGCTCTCCACCTTACTGTTTGCAGAATAATGCACTTTTGCAACCTATGTGACAATTCAATCAGGAAAATGAACATAATTTTGAGTTATTGGAAATAATATTAGGAGTTTCACTGTTTTATCTTTTGAAGTTCCTAAAGGTTACCAGTTTTCTTTATGGATCCTTGGATCTATATAGCACCAAAACGGGTTCTGCTATACAAGCTGAAGAACCATAATTTGGTACTGTTTAAAACCATTTATCTTTAGAGTGAAGGGAGGAATGCATTTTCTCCAAGTGATGGACTTGATTTTGTTATTTTCAAAGCAATAGCTTACTTGCTACTACTAATATTTATTGAAATCACAGCCTGTTAAATACAACTTTACTAAATTAATAATAAATAATTATAAATAATGAAAAAAATACAAAAATATGTAAAAATGCAGGTATGTTAACACATCTCATCATGTATATGATTTAACATTAATTATATTAAAATATATATTTTTTTCACCATCAAATAGGCTATTAGTGATTCACATTTCACAAACTTACATGTAAATGAACTATACTGTCAATACACAAGTTACACAAATTATTTAGATACATAAATGCATTTATTTCTATTTAAAGGGATAGAAAACAAATTAATAATATTAGTCTAAAATGATTCCTTTTCTTATAGCTCCATCTAGTGGACAAGGTTAATATCCAAGCCTTTAGGATGCAGATGAAATTGCTGATGATTTAGAGCAGTGTTATAATCCCAAAAATAAAATTATAATAGTTCAGGGTGAGAACAGCAAATTCTAAACCAGGAGTTCTCAACAGAATAGGATTGGAGCTAAACTCTGCAGTAAAGTGGACCTTAAAGACCATAGCTGACAACCCCTGGTTTAGAATTTGCTGTTCTTCTGAGCATCAGAAATTCATACATCTATTATAACTGCTCCTCTTTTTGGTCAGAAGTTACCATATTAGTATTCCTTCATTGTAACAAATGTAATAATAATAATAATAACCCTTTTTACTGTTTATACCTTATGTAACTTCTTATTTTCCCAAATAGATAAACTATATCCATGAAACCAAGAATGTTTTCTCAGAATAACTTGTTCTCCACCTCATGTTGAAGAAATTGTTAAATGACAAAGAAAATTCACAAAAGAACAAAAAAGATATAGAAAAATTGAGCATAGGCTTTTAGGGCTATGGCATCCAAGTTAAAATAATGCCTTTTAATTTTCAAAACGTGTTTAATTTGTTCACTTCAACACTAATGTAACAGCCAATACACACAAAGACACACACACACTCATAATACATGAAATAAATGTAGAATTCTTATGCACTGTTGCCACTAGTTAGTTAACTAATTATTGTAAAATCAATAGTCTGTAACAAATAGCCTACATCTACTAATGGAAACCTTAAAATGCGTTTAAAGGCGTCATATGATGCGACGTATGATGATCAGGCGTCATATGATGTGACGTACATATTTCAGACGTACCAATCACACGTCATTTTTTTACGTAAATTTCTCACATACGCCGCCGTCACATCGCCGCCTACGATTAGTTCTACAGTGACGTAGCCGTGACGTCGCCGCGGGTCTATCGTCTGCCCTCCCTATCGATCCCATTCAAAATTTGACACGGTCTGACGGCGACGTAAGGGTAGACTGCACCTTATCCTTCACCTACTTAGGCTTAGAAGTGGCACACTTGGCCTCCAATAGGTGAGTGAAGAGCCTGGCGTGTCTGTGACACATGTGAACAGAAACAACACAACCTCTGTTTTCTTCACTTAGGTGTCTCCAGCGCTGGAAAGCTTTGCTAACATTAACATTACTCCTAAAGCTCTTGTCTGTTCCAATGATATTCCTCTGAGCTTTTCTCTTTTGTAATGTCTCTCAGGCATCTCTCTTTCTTCAAATATCCCTCTTACTCACTCTAGCTCCTCCCACATCACGAGTGGAAACGCCCCCTACTGCTGATTGGCTACAAGTGTGTTGAGCTGCTTGCTCCGATCCACTTACAACAGCGTTTCTCAGAAATCACTTACTGCACCTTTAAACCAATAAGACTTTTAACTCATTTCACAATCACAGGGAGAAGGTCATTCATAACAGAGGTCATTTACATATAGAAGCCTTAAAAGGCACATCAACAAAAGGCCAATTTTATTCAAATGGTGAGAGGCTGTGGAAAGTGTGGCATTTCATGGCAAAAAGTCTCCCTGGAATTAAATGGATTAAATGGATTGCTTTAGGAAGATAAAGAAAACTTCTGTTGTGTTCTCAGTCAAGTGTGCATCACTGCTCGTAATTTGTGCCAAAATATTTTCTCAAAACATAAGTTCTGATACTCAGAACCCAATTTATAAGGAATTATCAAGCACTAAGCAACGTTAAATCTAACATTAAAACTCCTAGATAATGACTTCACGTAATTTCAGTGGAAGGAGTGGAACACCTGTCATAGAAAAACACAACACCGCTGGTGTTTAGACTCACGCTCTGTTTGTCCTGCAGCTCCGCCACAATCTCCTGCTCTCCGATCTTGGCACTGAAGTGGCAGACGGTGGCATCGGCGGGCAGCGGGAAGACGAACACTGCCTCCAGGGGGCGCTCCTCCTCATTGACATACTGCAGACTGGAGCTGACGGAGGCCACGTGATCCTGAACCTGCAGCTGCACTGAGATGCTCTTCAGAGGAACTGAGAGAAACACACAAACTTATCAACACTCTCTTCAGAAGATCTGCACCATAGTGAATATACAGTGTTGGAAGTAGCTAACTTCAAGTAGCGACACTACAAACTTAACTACATGTTTCAGTAGCTTGACAGTAGCTCAGTTCTGTCATGAAAACTCTGACTAATTGACATGGTAATGGATGTGGCAATGTTAATGTATTAGTTCTTGGCAGGATGGATCTGCTATGCTGCTGGTTATTGCTGAAGAGCAAGCATGGAGACTTGTTACTGCCAATACATTCACAGACTCGCTGCTGCTGTGAACATGTAATACATGCTGCTGCTGCTGCACATGTAGCAAACATGAAATAAACCCACAGCAGATCTACACAGGTGGAGCTGGGGAAGGTGGAGGGTTTCTGAAAACTGCTGCAGACTGCTACAGCAAATACTGCCGCATACTTAATATGTTTATCAATGAGTGACTGGCTGCTGATGCACAAATTAAACTCTGCATTACATCTTGCAGGTTTACAGTTCACTGAGAAGAGGTCGTCTGATGATTATGTAAAGGACGTACAGGAGTGCATTGATGTTTCACATAATTTATACAAACAAAATATTAAAACGCTGTGATTTAAACCAGGGCGATCTGGTGGAAGCTAGATATTTTACTTTTTAACATGTTAAATATAGATATTTTTTACACAAACACATCACTTTGCTTCAGAAGGTCTTTATTAACCCCCCGGAGCCGTGTGGAGTATGTTTATGATGGATGGATGTGAATGGAGACAATTTCTTCAGCTCATACTCATTGATCCCATTCACTGCCATTATAAAGATGTGTCAGGATATTTATTCATATTTCTCCGATTGTGTTCATCAGAAAGAAGAAAGTCATATACGCCTAGGATGGCTTGAGGGTGAGTAAATCTTGGGCTAATTTTCATTTGAAAGTGAACTAATCCTGCTTTATTGTAGTGATAAAACACAGAGATACTGGAAAATACACTGAAAATGTGTCCCGGGGTTGTTTGAGTTTGGATCATTCAAGTGATTTACTGGATTCTGTGCGTTCACACACATCCCGTAAAGACATGTGACATTAGGATGTGACGTGTGATGTCTCCACAGCATCTAAAGTTTGCTTATGATTTGCCATTTCTCTATCGAGAAATCACACTTGTGCATTTTTTCTGATTATAAACTAGAGCATCAATAGCAGCTTCAGCGACATCACTTCAGCTAATCAATGTCTTCAGGATTACTAAGTCATTTCTTTCTTACTTCTAATGGTTATTTTTCTTAGATGAGACCGCCTTGATGACATAAGCAGCCTTCAAATATTACCTCTGGAGGACGCAGCCTCCGAAATGAGACCCAGTGAATGTGAGCATCAGTGCTCAGTGGTTTTCACAGTGCATTGTGGGGCTTTTTTGGGAGCGAATGTTTCAGTGCACAGGAAGGATTCTGCAGTTGAGAAATGGCCCTTAAAATGGCCGACTCCCTGATCAGTTTTATAATGAACCTAAAACATCACTCTTGTGTTTTGCACCACTGCTTTGTGTCAATCAATAAGAACACAAAACTGCGATATTATAGCGTTTGTCACATGGCAAAGGCTGTGATGTGATTAAACAGGTACAGTGTGTTTCAGAGCGAAGCGTTCACTCATGATCCACATCTTAGTTCACAGTAAACGCTGCATGTGCTGTCAGCTTAACCTGCATCTCTCCTCCCGTCCCGTGTACTGCTCCCAGTTTAAGATACACACTTTAGCAGTTCAGGACATATCTGAGTATTGTGAGTATCTTTGGATAGTTTACAAAATAAATATTGTTAAAATCATAATTGAATTGCATTATGCTGTTTTAAACCCTAAATCTTTTACTTAAAAAGTCTTCATTAGCAATTATTCAGTTACTTGTAATATACTGTCATTGTAAAAAAAGAAAAATATCTATTTTTTCCGGTAATTTGCGTTGCTAACTTCTCTGTCAGAAGAGCATCTTGACTGTATCTCAGCTACTTTAACTCATGAACACTGTGAATATAACTAGAGAAAGCAGTGATTGTGAGGAGGAAGTGTAGTTTACACCTGGTACATTACTGTCAGACACGAGACCACAGCAGTTCACCATCCTGACCCTCTGTGAGAACAAACCAGCTTTCTGCTCATCATATTTCATAACCTTCGACATATCATCGATTATATTCATCTAATCTGCTGCAAGATACAGAGCCTCTGCATACAGTTATCAGTACAGTAAATACAGTAAACACACACACTTAGAGGAAGAATAATCATTCAATTTTTAAAGAGCTAATGTGAATTAAAAACTAGTTCATGACAAACTGAAAGCGATGATCTCCTTTTCTTTCTTACAAAGGGAAAGTAAACAGAAAACAAGTTTACTGCTTTTATGAGTCCTCACGATCGGCTCAGTCTGTGAATAAGATGAAAATGACCTTCTGACTGACTGACCGCGATAAAGATGTTTCAGGAAGATGATCTGGAGAATATGAATCTGAATCAGAATCAGAGCAGCACGTGACTCATGAATGTTACGTCATGAAAGTCACTTTTTCGTTCAATATCAAAACATACATATAATACTTTGTGCACAGCGTAAAGGACTTTAGAGCTTTGACATTACTGGAAGAAGAAAAATACTAGTCTAATATAAGTCTAATAATAATATAAAGAGGTTTAACAAACAAAAATGTGACTTATGTATAAAAACTATTAACTTATTTATAAGAAAATACTTGTCTTTTAGATTTTTATCAGAGTTATAAATCCATTCCAAATAACACATCCTTAAACACCAGAGAAAACTTTTCACGAAAAGAAGCACGTACAAATAAACAAAATTTCTTCCAAAAGATCCCACAATCCCTAAAAAAGGTGAGGATAGACTCATCTTCACAAAAAGAGCATAGAGGATCCATCTCAGGAAACTTTACAGTATATATATATTCTTCTTTATTCTTATTGGTGATCACATATTTGTTGGGTAAAGACCGCACTTTCTTCCAATGAATATCATCAAAACAATCCCTCCAAAAAGAGATTTCAGAAGGGACAATATCGTTCTTCTATTCCTGAGAGAGGGACTGGACAAAAAGCAAATCTTCCCTATTGCTGTGTCACAAGGATGATCCCAAGAGCTGGAAGAAGGTGAAGAGTCTCCTGAGTTTTTAAAGTGGGAATGACATCCATCACTATGGAAAAGTCTCGTGGGGTGACAATATTTAGTTCATAAGAAAGCAAATGAAGTTGAGAAACCAGAAGAATATTATTATTATTAAACCAATCTGGGAAAAAAATAGTTTTTATAGCATATCATGGTTTTTCCATATGAAATACCTGTGGGGACTAAAAATGTGTTTGTAAATTAAGTGCCAGGCCAAAAGCACCTGCTTATGGAAATTCAATAATTTGATAGAATGTAATTATAATATCTCTAAATTTCCTAACAGAAAGGAGAGACCACCAACTTTAGAAAAAATATAATTGGGAATAGTGTTCATATGGATTCAGAATTGTTCAAGAATTCCCTCAACCATTTGATCTTAAACGTATTGTTTAAAGAAGCAAAGTCAAGAAAACTGCATGATCAAAGCTATTTATGACATCTGATTTTTTGATGTAATGTCTCTTGTGTTTCCATTCTGTTACCGCCAACACTAGCAGCTGCAGAACTAAACAGTCTGAGGACAGCAGCGCCACCAACAGTCTCATGCCGGAAGTGAGAGGAGTAATCATCATTGGCGGAAGAAGAGAACACTGTAAAAAGTTGTTTCTGTCTTGTGTTTTTAATCTATCAAGTTTATTTGTGATCAACAGTTATATCCAGTCATGCAAACTATACCACTTTTTGTCATATATAAAACAATAATGTCAAATGTTTTAATTAAAGTGTTATCTATTAAATATAATCTACAAATAATTAAACATAAGAGGGTTGTGTAAAATGTGTTCTTTTATTAATGCGTAATGCTAGATTTGTGTGTTATTGCAGGGAAACAATTAAATATCACTTTTCTATTGCACACACGTATTACAATTAATTAAAATAAAATTGACCTCCATTATAAGACTGATCCTAAATCAGCCTAGCTCAGAGAAAAGCTTCCCAGCAATAAGTAAAAATGACAGAGTCACACAGATCAACCTCAGGCTGGTGTTCAGAGCACGACAACCACCAAAACAATCTTTCTCTGTAACTTTATGTGTTGTATTTTAAAGGATATGAAAGTACAAATATTAGCAATGGTAATAAAGCACATCAGAAGTGAAAGTGAATGTCAGGATTCTGAGAGGGAGGACCAGATACAGACACTGAAAGTGTGTGTGAGTGTTGGTATTTATGATGGTTTGAGCTATATTGGTATCGAAATGTAGGAAACCATAAAAAATGGAATGGAAAGTCCCCATAAATATAGGAAATGACGTGTCACGTGCGTGTGTTTTGAGTAGGCAGTGCTGCGCTGAAATAAAGCAGTTTCTCTTTCTCTTCTGTCCTGATCTGTGAGATACGAGTGTTTAAATGATAAACCGAAAGAGCCGATATGAGAGGAGAGACGAGGAGCTGACCGGCGCTGAGACTGAGTAAGACATGAACCTGCCTGAAAACACTTACTGGAGCCGTCCTGTTATAAGATCTGTGTGTGTGTGTTGACAGAGTGTGATGGACGAGTGGATCCCTGTAGACCCGGAGCTCAGCGAGTCTGAGGAGCCGATGGCGGGTCTGTCTGCGTCAGAGTTCACCTGTCACTGCTGTTACGAGCTGCTGGTCGATCCCACCTCACTCACCTGTGGACACAGCTTCTGCCGCCACTGCCTGGCCACCTGGTGGGCGTCCGCTCTCCGGACCGACTGCCCAGAATGCCGAGCGGTATGGCAGGGCTTTCCCAAAGTCAACATCCTGCTCCGGTGAGAGACGCGGAATGTAGTTATCATCAGGGTTGGGGAGTAACGGGATACTTGTAACGGCGTTACGTGATCAGGATAAAAATATGGTAACTGTAATTCGTTAGTTACATCCAAAAACAAAGTAATCAGAATACAGTTATATTGTGAAGAAAACGGTAATACTATCAGGATTATAATGGTTTAATTTAAAGCTAAATAAATTAGTATTTTGACATAAAGCTGTATTAAACGCTGCTTGATTATAGTTCCTGGTTCTGTTGCCAGTCATGACTCACGTGAGCCACCTGCTGGTGCATGCTCAAATAACACCTGTCTACAGTCATTCTCCTTGAGACGCAGCTAAAGGCTGAAGCCCCGGGTATACTTCAGCCGTCCGCGTTCGGTGCGCGTGCAACAGCGCATGCGCAAGCAGGAAAGAAGAGTCCACCAGATGGCAATACGCACAGTACTGAGCACAATGTGCAGTAGTCGAAGAAGAGTGTGTAAAGAACGATTCAGAAATAAGACGAGTAAACTCAAAATCATGCCTTCTCCATCGTTTTTGATTCCTGTTCTCTTGGTGTATCTTCTGAACTATGTTGCAATGGTGGCTGAACAGCAACAGAAGTTACATTATTACACCATTAGATGGCGGCAAAGACTGTCTTTATGAGTGTGTCAGTCAGTGGCGAAGACTTTTACATTAAAAAGACTGAATTGTTGTGAATACGGAACAAGACGCACCTGACAAATGCTTTGACTAGCGCTGTCAGTCATGGGAAACCCCTTAACTGTTAAAAGGACAGGATAATACATCATTTAAACAGATGTTTTATTATGAACTTAGGACTGACCTGAAGGAAAATGTTAAATCTGAATGCAGGTAATAAACTCGTTCACTCAATCTCTTTCTCACAACACTCTTCTACATGATACAGTAAGCTTCAATGAACAATATCAGTTGAGAACAAACTCTTTACGTTGCTAAGAGTGGTTGCTAAGGGTGTTGATACACAGAACTGTTGGGTGAAGCGATCATAGCCGTGTTTTATCGTGAATAAACACAGCTATTGATCAATGACAGGATCTAACCGTTCTATAAATAAACTATTAATATTTTTTCCCCTTGTACATGTTAAAGAAATAAAAACAAAAAATAAAACCACCTGTAATACAATACTTTAGCCACTAGATGTCTGTAGAGCCTTTTATATTTATATACGGGGCTGGTGAAACAAGACACGATAGCTTTGTTTTAATAGCCTAGTTTTTATTAGTTTTAATTTTAAATTCATATTAAATAAAAGTACTTTGATTGTATTATTTTTTACTTGACTTTATTTACATATGTGACCTTGAAGGAATCAAAAAGTAATCAGATTACTTTCATATTGTGATGCTTACGTTACTGAATACTTAAACGTTTTATTTATGAAGTAAATTGTAACTGTAATGGAATACATTTGGAAAGTAACTTTCCCAACCATTATAGTTACTGTTACAGTTAATGGTTTGTGGTGTGAATGAGCTTTAATACAGATAGTGACATCTGCATGTCCAAACAGTTACTGATAGAGTTACGTTTGGTGCTGGTGACTGTCTCATGTTCATGTTCTCAATCAGACACACAATGAAACAGCCTGTGTGTGTGTGTGTGTGTGTCAGGGATGCGGTGGAGAAGCTGTTTCCCGCTAATGTCAGCCGACGGAAACAGGCCGTCCTGAGCAATCCACGGCTCCGTCATGTTCTCCAGGCCTTCCAGCAGCAGGGGAAGAGAGAGGCCCCTCGTGCAGCTCCGCCACAGAACCCACCACTGTTTAATATACTGAACCGACCACCGTTTAATATGTTGAATCCACCACAGATCAACATCAGAGAGTTTCTGGCTGGAATCAAGACAGCGCTGTGCTGCGTGGCTGTGAGTGACACACACACACACACACTGAGGATGAGTTGTTGCACTGCATCATCACTGTGTGTGTGTGTGTGTGTGTAGACTGTGTTGTTAGTGTACCGTGCGTTCAGTACCAGCTCCAGTCATGATGTGCTGCTCAGTAAACCACTCAGCAGGTGGAGCGCTGATGATGTCACTCTGTGGGTGGAGCATCTGAGTGTCTGGACCAATCAGTACAAACAAACCTTCTTCAGGGAACAGATCAATGGCAGGTAACACACACACACTTTATATTTGTCCTCAAACTCTTTAAATGAGCATTATACATATATATATATATATATATACAGTACAGTCCAAAAGTTTGGAACCACTAAGATTTTTAATGTTTTTAAAAGAAGTTTCGTCTGCTCACCAAGGCTACATTTATTTAATTAAAAATACAGTAAAAACAGTAATATTGTGAAATATTATTACAATTTAAAATAACTGTTTTCTATTTGAATATATTTGACAAAGTAATTTATTCCTGTGATCAAAGCTGAATTTTCAGCATCATTACTCCAGTCTTCAGTGTCACATGATCCTTCAGAAATAATATGATGATCTGCTGCTCAAGAAACATTTAATGTGTACAATTGTACAAAATATTTGTGTACAATATTTTTTTTCAGGATTATTTGATGAATAGAAAGTTCAAAAGAACAGTGTTTATCTGAAATCTAATCTTTTGTAACATTATAAATGTCTTTACTGCCACTTTTTATTGATTTAATGCATCCTTGCTGAATAAAAGTATTCATTTCTTTAATTTCTTTTCAAAAAAATACAAATAAAAATTCTTACTGACCCCAAACTTTTGAACGGTAGTGTATAATGCTCCAGAAGCTTTGTGTTTCAGATAAATGCTGTTCTTTTGAACTTTCTATTCATCAAGGAATCCTGAAAAAAAAAGTACACAACTGTTTTCAACATTGAAAATAATCATAAATGTTTCTTGAGCAGCAAATCAGCATATTAGAATGATTTCTGAAGGATCATGTGACACTGAAGACTGGAGTAATGATGCTGAAAATTCAGCTTTGCATCACAGGAATAAATTACTTTGTCAAATATATTCAAATAGAAAACAGTTATTTTAAATTGTAATAATATTTCACAATATTACTGTTTTTACTGTATTTTTAATTAAATAAATGTAGCCTTGGTGAGCAGACGAAACTTCTTTTAAAAACATTAAAAATCTTAGTGGTTCCAAACTTTTGGACTGTACTGTATATATATATATATATATATATATATATATATGAGAGAGAGAGAGAGAGGGAGCTTCCTTAATATTTTGGGAAGGTCATCAATCATTACATATGGGTCTTTGGCATCAAAAGGTTTGAGAACCTTCTCTAGAGTGCCGTCACACACATATCACCCTTGAAATGTGCAATCTGTGTGTGTCAGAACGCTGTCTGCTCTCAGCGATGAAGATCTGTCTGCGGCTCCGTTCAGCATCAGGAATCAGTCTCACAGACGGATCATCCTGGAGGAGCTGCACAGACTCAAAGAGCGCCGAGTCTCACTTAACCTCTGGCAGTACAAGGTGAGTGAGTGAGTGTGTGTGTGTGTGTGTGAGTGAGTGTGTGTATGCTTCACTCAAGTTCATTCATCATGGATGGTAAGATTAAGCACCATCTCTCTCTCTCTCTCTTTAGGATCTGCATTTAGGGAAGACTCTGTTTCTGCTGTTGAGTTTGCACAGATTTCCCCGGCTGACGCTGCTCTATCTGTTTCTGTTTGATTATGACGACACATTTCTGCCCTTTATTCACACCAGTTGCCCTGCACAAACAACCGCAGCAACACAAGACAGCCTGACCGACACACCGCTGGTGCGTCACTGTCTTTTCACTCTCCAGCACATCTGCATACGAATGAAGCTCTCTGCCACCTAGTGGCAGTCACAGAACTTTCAGACTGTTCGTAAAGCAGCAACTTATCACTATGGAAAGAATCATGTTTGGTAGAAAAAAAAAAAAGAGTAACTCTCACCTCGCTCTCACAATTTTTATTAAAATACAATCTAGCCGTAAAATACTTTTAACTAGAAATATTTCAAGGCACTTAAAGCTGAAACTGGACCTGAAAATGTGCCATATGCACACAGTCTGTAAATGAAAGACTTTCAGGTCAAACTTCAGAGATAACGAAAAGATGTTTTTATGTTTTTTATCACAACTCTCTTTTTCTGCATCTGCCGCATCAGGACCGTCCGGGTTGGCGTCAGTGGGCGGAGTTTCTGCTCATGTACTTCCTGTTGCCCTATCAGCTGCTGTCTGCGTTCGCCTGGCACTGGATGAGCGTTCATAACTGGACGTCAGGCATCGTCATCTTTCACGCCCTGTTACTGTCCGTGCAGGATGTGTATTTCATCTGGACACTGTTGAAGAGAGGAGAGATGAGGTACAAACACACAGAGAAAAGAAAAGAAAGATGTTCTCCATGTTTGATGACTTTAAACAGCATTAGCACAGTTAGAGCTGTTGTGTGACGGATGATTGTTGTGTGTTTGTGACTGCAGGACGCTCCCTGTGAGGGTTTGGCATGAGGTGTTAGCAGAGATACTGGACTTGTCTCTGTTTGTGCTGCTGTGGCCGCTGATGCCGACGTTCTTTTGGGACTTTCTGTTCTACTTCAATCTGTACGTCTGCCCCTTCGACACTGCAGTGCTGGTGAAACGAACATTCCTGCAGACGGACACACAACAGCAGAGGATCTGAAACACACACTGTCATGACTTCACTTTCACACTCATCACACTGCTTTACTGTCGGTTTCTGACTTATTATTATTGAATTAATCCGCTCATATTCATTTATCTCTTCAGTCACCTGTTTGGGTGTTTGTTTCGTGCTGTTTAAGGGAAATTAAGAGACAATTCTGTGCAATTAAAATCAATAATGCAATATTTATTTTTATATTATATGATTTACATGAATGTAATAATCTGGGGCAAAACTGTTAAATAAAAAGAGAAAGTTCTGGTGTTGTTGAGAGACATGTTAATATTAGATGAGAAGTGTGTTTGTTGCTGATATGTAGTTATTGCAGTGATCACTTGGCAAGTTGTTTGTTCTTCATAATAGGAAAATTAATTAAACACAGCAACAACCTTAAAAGAAAACATGTTCATTTAAAGCTTATTTTTACTTGCATTAAAATATTGTCAAAATATAAATTGCCCTCTATACTCTCTGTAGCTCAAATTAGCTCAAAAGGGAAAATATGAATAATTAATCATAACTTGTTATAATTAATTATAAATATTTGGATCAGTTAATCGAATGAACTTGATGTAGCTCAATTAATATTACAATCAATGAATCTGTTCGGCCAGCAAACACTCAGTATTGACCGTCTATCAACTCTTCAGAAAGAGTATTTTCCCTGGCCACAGAAAAATATCGCTTTCTTAGCTCGTAGCTAACCGTATCATAACGGGAATGAAGCTATGAAAAGAGTCTTTAACAAGCGGCAAGAACCATCAGTTTCAATACTATAAAGCACCTTTGTTAACAAAAGGGGTTTACAATCTTAATACTAAATCGCCGTGTAGTGTTATCGCCGTTAACGATACTTGCAAATGTCTTAGCTGTTGAGGAGAGAAATCCTTGATGGTTCGGTCCGATGGTGCTGAAGTTGTAATCAATATCTTCTGCATTGAATAAGGAAAATTAATACAAACATGCACTGTTAATTTGACTCTTTTGTGGTTGAGGCAGTTGCGCATGGCTTGAAGTAAGTGAGGCCAACCAGCCCGGCTCGGGGACCGGGTGGGATCTCACGTGACAGCAATCCGTAATATCAGCAGGAACAAAGAGAAGAACCAGAAGACCAAGTGTGATCTGCGAGGGGCTTTTTGAACTCTCCAGAAAGTCTCCACCTTCAAGTCTTGGCTTGATCAATGAGAAAGGTGCAATTCTCTTGCGGAAGATTTTCTTTGTTTGAAAGTGAACACATTTGCATGAGGGGAGTAGACTAATAAGTTTGTGTACATTTTTACTCTGATAAATATAACAAACATACAATGCACTTGGAACGTTTAAGTGATATAATTTGACAAAAGTGGTTGGCGAGGACTAGCCGGCCGCCTCACAGATGCCTTTAATGGAGACACCAGTAGACCAGGCCCACGAGAAGGCCATACCTCTAGTGGAGTAGGCTCGTACTCCTATGGGGCAATCTAGGCCCATAGAGGAGTAACAAAGAATGATAGCATCCACAATCCAACGCGAGAGTCTTTGCTTTGTGACCAAAAGCCCCTTGGTGCAGTCACTAAAGCACACAAAGAGCTGGTCCAACTGCCGAAAAAGCGCGGAACGTTTGATGTATGTCCTCAATCCCCGAACGGGGCAGAGTAAATCCAACTCACGCTCGTCCCCTGAAGGAGGTAGTGCTGAGAGGGTAATTACCTGTGAGTCGAGAGCACCTTAGGAACGTAGTCATGCCGGGGTTTCAGGATGACCTGCGAGTCATTATGCTCAAATTCGAGGCCTGCAGGGCTCACGGAGAGGGTCTGCAGATCGCCTACACGCTTGACCAATGCTAGAGCCAAAAGCAGAGCAGTTTTAAGAGATTGGGGCCGAAGGTCAGCTGACCGCAGCGGTTCAAAGGGAGGGCCTTTGAGCACTCTGAGGATTGTGGAGAGGTCCCAGGTGCGTACTGTGAGAGGGCGAGGGGGAGTCAGCCTCCTAGAACCTCTCAAGAAACGCACAACTAAGTTGTTTCTCCCTACCGACTGGCCAGCAATAGGGGCATGAAACGCTGCTATGGCTGCTTGTATACTTTGAGCGTGGAGGGTGTGAGACTCTTGTCCAGGCGCTCTTGGAGAAATGACAATATCGAAGATATGTCACACTCAACTGGATCTTCATTTCGAGCCATACACCAGTCGAGGAAGACCGACCATTTTTGGGCATAGAGGCGCCTGTTTCCGGGTCACCATACTTGGCCACATGTCACTTCACTTCACTTCACTTCACTGTGAGAGGAGGTCCCGTCTCAGGGGGATCGGCCACAGGCTTTCGTTGAAAGCCTGAACAGCTTTGAGGACCAATGTTGGTTCCTCCAGAGTGGGGCCACCAGGAGAACTTTGTGTTTGTATTCCCTGATTCGTCTGATGACCTGAGGGGTCAGAGCGACCGGGGGAAAAGCATAGAGGAGGAGGCTGGGCCAGTCGTGGGCCAGCGCATCCCTGTCCTTGGAAAGATGATTGGGCGGTAAGAGTTGTCTTCTGAGGCGAAGAGGTCGACCTCTGCCTTCCTGAAGATTTCCCAGATTCTGAGAACCGTCCAGGGGTGGAGCATCCACTCGTCTGCATGGACATTGCTCCAAAACAACATGTCTGCTCCCAGGTTCATTTTGCCTGGTTCGTGCAATGCTCTCAGCGATCGCAGGGTGGGCAGCGCACAGATGCGTCTGGACGAAAGACCGCCTTGGTGAGGACCGATAGGAAGGTTTGGAGGGCCCGACAAACTGCTAGCATCTCTAGGCAGTTGATGTGCAGCTAACTCTCTACGCTCGACCATGAGCCGAAGGCTGGTCAGCCCTCGCACAGAGAGCCCCCAACCCATGTTGGACGCATCTGTTGAGACCACCATCCTTCTGGATACTACCCCTAGGGAAACCCCATGGCTGAACCACTGAGGGTCCTTCCAGGGGTTCAGAGCTGTTAAACAGGCCTGATTCACCCTGACATGGAAGCGGCCGTGCCGCCAAGCGTGAGGTGGGACCCAAAGGTTTAGTCAGTACTGCAGAGGCCGCATTCGTAGGAGGCCGAGCTGCAGGACTGGGGAGGCAGAAGCCATCAGCCCTAACATACTCTTGAAACACTTCAGAGGAAGACAGGCTCTGATCCTGACAGAAGCCATGAGCTGTTGAATGGCCAGAGCACACTCGCCCTCATTTGGGCTGAGTCGAAAACAGCTCCTAGGAATGAAATTCATTGGCTGGGGAGCAGTGAGCTCTTGGCGAAATTGACCCTGAGTCCCAGTGGCTGAGGAGCACGGATCTGGGGTGTGCTAGCTCGTCCTGAGACTGGGCCAATATGAGCCAATCGTCGTTGTAATTCAAACGTGGATTCCCATCTGTCTCACTTTCAGTTTTCACTTCGTAAAAGAGCGAGGAGCTAGGGGACAGCCCTAATGGAAGGACTGTACATTGATATGCCACTCCCTGGAAGGCGAATCTCAAGAATTGCCTGTGGTGGGAGGCTATCTGGATGTGAAAGTATGCGCCTTTCAGGTCCAGCGAGAAAAACAGTCCCCTGTGCATATTTGCATGAGGATCTTTTTCAGTGTATTCATTTTGAACTTCCATCTCTTGAGAACATAGTTCAGATGTCTGAGATCTAGCATGGGCCTGAGGCTGAAATCCTTTTTGGGGGTGAGGAAGTAACAACTGTAAAAGCCTGATTAGCTCTGAGCCGGGGGAACCATTTCTATGGCTCCTTCGCCAGCAGAGACCTCACCTCGGAGTGTAGGACATGATCATACTTTGCCCTCACTAAGGTGGGAACCACACCGCCGAAGTGCGGGGGTCTTTGAGCAAATTGTAGTGAATAACCTCGTTTTATAATCCCCAGCACCCAACCTGACACTCCGGGGATGGCCTGCCAGACCTCGGCCCGCGTGGCAAGGGGTTGGATCACATTTACATTTACATTTATGCATTTGGCAGACGCTTTTATCCAAAGCGACTTACATTGCATTATACTATACATTTGTATCTGAGTATGTGCAATCCCTGGGATCGAACCCATGACCTTGGCATTGCTAGTGATCAGATCAGATGACAGGCTGTTTGCAGTGGAAACGGAAATCTCTGAGTATGTTTGTATGTTATTGTATTTGTTATAACAGCAACAGGCTGCATGGGCATGTGAACATGTTTGGGCCCAACAAACATTGCTTCCAACACCCTGAACTGAACGAGCATAACAGAGGCAGTTTCCAGTGAAAACGGTCTAACTGCAGCGAGGCGTTTTTCTGGTGTGCGTCCATCTTCAGTGGAGGCGGCTTGCGGGGCTGGGCCTGAAGCGCATGCAGCACCTGAAAATTCCCTGTTGCAGAAAAAGTGAGACACACGGGTGTAGACCGGGAAAACTCACTTAGTCCTGTTCACTTGGCCCTGTAACCTTTGTTTTTCATCTCAGTTGAGTGAAAGAACAGAGGAGCTGCTTTCTGGAAAAAGCACTCTGTGAACGCAGCGAGGAGAGAGAAAGCGTGTGTCCTTAATGAACATGACTTGCGTGGGCGGAGCTGGCAAGCGTCACACTCAGAGGCTCGGCATCTAACAACAGACGCCGGAGAAATATGCTCTTTCAGTTAATATATTCCATGAGCCTCACCTGAGTCAGGGGAGAGCATCATGTCATATTCAGCTGGGCACTCTCAGCATTGAGCTCGCTCACTTAGTGAGAGCGCTCATCCTCATGAACGCGGCTTGCGGGGCGGAGCTGGCAAGCGACGCGCTGAGAGGCTCTGCATTTTACAACAAACACCAGAGATATGATCCTTCAGAGTGAATATATTCCACGAGTCTTGCCTGGGTCAGGGGAGAGCGTCATGTCATATTCAGCTGAGCTCTGTCAGCATTGAGCTCGCACTTGCGCACTCGCAGTGAGAGCGCTCGTCCTCAATGAATGCGGCTTGCGGGGGCGGAGTCAGCTCGAGGGCAGGCAGTCTGTGGGGGCGCTGCAGGGCGGTCAACGAGTCTCAGCTAGTCCGCTGCGATGCCTCTTCAATGGCGAAAAGCGAGCTTGATCTGCGGCGAGCAGGCTAGAGAAGGCGAAGGCGTTCAGTCTCGTTGTCCAGCAAAGAGAAGCGTCGTCGTCGCTGAAGGAGATAGATCTGAAATCCTATGGTGAAATGCTCGCTTACATAGCCAGACGCCCCGCCCATTTTTGGGGGCTTTGCTGCGCTGCATCGCCATAGGCTCACGCAGCTCTGCCGCACCGTCATTGGTTCAAAAAGTTTCCCAGTTTGAACCAATGGCCGTGCAGTTACACTGCGTTATTGAAAAAGGCTTCAGTAATCGGAGAAAAAAAGAGTTTTTCCCACACGGAGTATGAGTGAAGTATCGAAAGGGAACGAGTGAGTTGTACATCAGTTGTACACTTATTTATTGCGGTGCACTGTGGGATTTAATGAGTGCACTTTATAGTGATGAGTGCACTCGTCCACTTTGGTTTCGGACACCCCTACAAATGGCTGTGCCTCAACTAGTGCCCTATTTAAGGGTATAGGGGGTGATTTCAGAAACGGCAGAGACTGTCGCTGTGCCCACAGCTGATTGTTTCAATATTTGTTTGCGATCTGCTAACCAGAACAAAACCCGTCCAGCAGCAGGTTACAGTATTTCACTAGGCAAACAACACCAGTTAGTGTTAGTTTAGGGTACGTTCACATGACAACGATATGCTTAAAACTGAGAAGTTTTTCCTTTGAGTTTTCTGTGTACAGACGACACCACTGTCAAAATCACGTTTTTTGCGGTGTTCTCCTGGTAAAATTTGCATTCCAGGGGCTAAATATCATGTTATTTGGTTTCGTTTAAACCCGCGGCATCAGGGATAAGCAGCCCGATTCTGCGGGAAAACCGGGGACTTGGCAACACTGCTCGGACATCACAGATCACGTGGTTATGTCTAAACGAATCAAGCTCCGGTTCAGCTCTTCACTGTGAGATGTTTGTTTCTGTTTCGTGTTGACTCGAGCTTGAAGTGTCGGTGCTGAATGAACATCTGTGAGTTTGACGGTAAGTTCAGTTATCAGCTTTATTTAATATCGTGTCGTGTTGTTATATGTTGTTGTTCTGTGTGTTTATATGATCGTGACACACTCTTGTTCACTGACAACAACAAACACTGACGCTCATGAATGGATGACGCCGGAAATGAAGGTACATATACTGGATCTGCGTCATGACTTCACTTTTCTAATCTTTATCCAGATTATAGGCGTTTCTCAATGTCAAGGAAGGATCCTCGGAAGCCAGAATTTCGAGGATGCTACGTCATCGACATCCGTCAAAGGACTGTTCCAATGTCGAGGATCCTCGGAATTTCAAACAAGGACTGAGTCCTTCGTTCGAAAAATATCCCATACACAGGAAAGGATGCATATGTGTAGCCTTCGCGCTCTTCGCGCTCTCAAATCACCCACAATCCTATGCGTTACCAAACATTTGTTATAACTGTAGTAAATATGTCAGATAAATACATTTTAACGTTTAAATGCCTGTACAAATTACTACCGTATTGATATTATAACTTATACAAATACAAATTACGTTACTGATGGCCAACTGAACCGGACCGTCATTTAACAATTGTTATGCCGTCACCGGCATTTCTTTCATAAATAACTAGTTAAGTTGTCAAAAGTAATTTAACGTTAATATTATACCATTATACCATTCACAGCGTTATTCATAGCTTTCTCGTCTTTTTTTTTAACAGGGACCAAGGAACAAACGGAGGCGTTCATACTTCTCCATGTAGAAAACAAGCAGCTGTTTACCGGGGGGTAATGACGCAATGACGTGCACTTGCTAGTCTGTTCCATTTACGTGTTCTCCGAATGCTAAAGAGGAGCCTCGCCTAGCCTCTGAAGGAAGTGACTTGGAAGGACCAGTCCTGCCAAGGAAGTATCCTTGACATTGAGAAACGCCTTATATCAGGGGGCCAAGATGGCGTCGTCATAGGAGGGCACGTAAGTGTGGGCTGCCAAGGTGATGTGGTGAAACAACTAACTTGTTACCACTTTTCTCATTTAATTTGCACGGACTACTTATCTACAGCACATATCTGTGAAATGTGAATTATATGGGTAAATCTAAAAGAAGAACGAGAGGAAAGCAAAACCTTAATGTAACTTCAAACTGCGTTTCTGACATGAACAAAAGTGAACGCTCAGAACTCAACAGCACTAACCTCAAAACCATGGACGTGACGAGCGAGGGCGAAGCAATAGAGGTGTATGACTCGACACCAATTTTCGATGAGGGGGCTCTTGGTACTCCCTTTCCTGAAACTCCTGTGAAACCGATGGCCAAAAAAAACAAACGTCAGGATGAAAGATGGCCAGGAGGAAAGATGGCCAGAAAGAAGCGATGGAAATGCGAGTATACTATCTGCAATATGAGAACTGTCTTTGAAACATGATGAAACTTTCAAAAAAATTGCAACAATTGAAATGACAACCGATTCTACATCTAAAATGCTTGAAAGTCTCTCATCGACGGTTCATCAACTGGTATTGGATGTAGGACAACACAGCGAAACAATGAAATGTCTTGATAGTGAGACAAAAACTTTGAAAGAGGAAAATAAATCCCTGAGAGCCGGTCTGTATGAGTGCAGACGTTATAGCTGGAGGTGGCTGCTCAAGTTGCACGGGGTTAAAGAAAGAGCAGGGGAGGATGTCAGGAGGGTGGTAATTGACATCTTCGGGAAAATGGCACCAGATGTTCGCGACAGCTTAAATGCTGGCGTGGATATAGCTCATCGACTGGGTCCAGCAAGGGATGACGGAAAGGCAAGAGCCATCATTGTTTTGTTCTCCTTCCGCCATGTGCGAGATGGCATCTGGCGGGCTGCAAGAAGATGCAAGTATCTGGAAGACAACAGCCTTCGTCTGACAGAACCCCTATCTCCAGAAGACAGGGCAGCAAGGGAGAAACTCTGGCCTCTAGTTAAAGCAGCAAGGGATGCTCGTAAGAAGGCTTTGTTCCGCCCCTCATTCGTGTTGACTGATGGAAAGAAACACTTCTTCTCGGAAGTAAAGTAGTGTTGACTTTGTTCTTTGTTGACTCTATGATTAATAAGCAACACAATATTTATATAGTTGCATAACGTTGACTTAACATTGACTACTTATTAGGTTACCTGTTAAGTTTTTTACTTTTTTATATAGTATTTACTCACTTTTATTTATTTAGAATAGAAATAGAAAATAGAATAGAAAAGAGCTTTATTGCCAGGTATGTTGTTTACACATACTAGGAATTTGTTTTAGTGACAGAAGCTCCACAGTGCAACAGAGTGACAGCGACAAGACAAGACACATAATAAAAAGATTAAAATAATAATATACAAATTTACAAGATAGACAAAGTGCAAAAAAAAATAAAAAAAATAGACAATTGTATGTACAGTTATATGTGCAAATTTGAAATATAAGTAAGTGTTTTAAGTAAATAATGTGTAATAGTGTTGTGTGTTCCGTGTTTGTCAAGTGTTCATGAGATGGATTGCCTGAGGGAAGAAACTGTTCCTGTGTCTGGTCGTTCTGGTGCTCAGGGCTCTGTAGCGTCGACCAGATGGCAACAGTTCAAAGAGGGAGTGTGCTGGATGTGAGGGGTCCAGAGTGATCTTCTTTGCCCTTTTTCTCACTCTGGATAAGTACAGTTCTTGGAGAGTGGGGAGGGTTGTGCCAATGATTCGCTCAGCAGACCGGACTACCCTCTGTAGTCTTCTGAGGTCAGATTTGGTAGCTGAGCTGAACCAGACGGTAATTGAAGTGCAGAGGATGGATTCAATGATGGCAGAGTAGAACTGTTTCAGCAGCTCCTGTGGCAGGTTGAACTTCCTCAGCTGGCGAAGGAAGTACAACCTCTGCTGGGCCTTTTTCACAGTGGAGTCAATGTGAATGTCCCACTTCAGGTCCTGGGAGATGGTGGTGCCCAGGAACCTGAATGACTCCACTGCCGTCACAGTGCTGTTCATGATGCTGAATGGTGGGAGAGCAGGGGGGTTTCTCCTGAAGAGAAACCCCCCTGCTTAGGCTACCTCTATCTTTTTATTATTACTATTTTTGCTTTTATTTTTATTTCGTTTAAGCTTTTTATTTTTTATCTTTTTATTATAATTATTATTGATAAAGTTAACTCAGATGTGTGCATTTTTTTCTTGGCTCTTTATTTTTTTGTTTGTAAAACGAGTATTTCGTGCTGTATTTGCATAGTGTTTAAATTGTTCTACAAGTTGTTGGCCACCTCTCCCTTGTTGTTTGAATTAAGTGTTTCTTAACTCTTAGGGGTTTTCTCGTCAGTGTTGAATTTTAAGAACATTTTTCCTTTCAGTTTCCAGGTTGTTCATGTATATTTGTTTTAATGGATTATACGTTTAGGTCTTTGTCTGTTCTGTCTTTAAATGCCAAGGGATTGCGTGATATGGTTTAAAGGAAAGCAATTTTTTTATTTTGTAAGAGAAGTGATGCAGATTAAATTTTTCTACAAGAAACTCACTCTGAAGATGCAGATCTAAAATTTTGGAAGACACAATGGGGAAAAAGGATTTTTGCCAGTCATGGCAGTAGTCATTCTGCTGGGGTCATGACTCTCATACATACATTTAAAGGGGATATTCTAAAAGTGGTGGAATCAAAGGATGGCAGGTGGATTACAATGGTTATTAAGCAAGACAACATTTTTTTCTATCGGTTTAACTCTTACTCCTCTAATAAGATTATTTTTTCTCAAATTTCTGCTAAAGTCAAAGAACTACTTACTGAATATAAAGGTTCTTATGTTATTTTAGGTGGTGACTTTAATGAGTACATGGATGATGCTTTAGATAGATATCCCCACAGGCCTAGTAATGTTGCACTAATAAATGACTTGATTCTCTCACTCTGTTCTGATCTTTCTTTGACTGATGCATGGCGTTTTTATAACCCAGATTCCCTGGATTATACTTGGTCCAACAAAAATGTATCTCTTTGTTTCAGAATAGATTTTTTTTTAATCTCCTCTTCAATTCTTCATCTTACTAAAGACATTTCTCATGCCTTTGCCCCCCCTATCAGACCATAAGCAAATTTTATTTCAACTTGGCGGGCTGCAGCCTAACTCTAAATTGCGGGGCTACTGGAAATTTAATAATACTTTATTAAAGGACAGCAAATTCAATGATAGTGTTATAAACCTTGCAAAATAATTTTTTTTTGATGTACGTAATGGTTACAAAGAAAAATGGGAATATTTCAAGTACAAAATTAGACTAATTGCAATCAAAAGATGTAAATAACTGAAAGCCAATAGACATCAGTTAGAATCTAATTTGATTTGTCGATTAAATGAGTTATTATTAACCCTTATGTGTTGTTGGGGATGTTTTCATCCACTATGGGGTGTTTTTGAGTCTTAATTTGGCCACAACTTTCTCTGTGTTTCAGCAAATGGAATGATTTTTGGTGACGAATCTTATTTTGATACATATTTTGGGAAAATGCTTTGAAAATTTTAAAAACCTCAAAAATACACTGTGGGCAAATTTACCACCCTTTCAAACGCCCCTTTGGCTAACTTTAAATAAAGTTCATTGACTTGCAAATTGATAATATTCAGCTCCAGTTTTTCTTCTTCTGAGATGTTCTCTTTTAACCCTTGTGCATTGTTCAAATTTACTACCCTTTCGTTATGTTCGTGGATGAAAACATCCACTAAATTAAACTGCTGTAAAGATTTATCAGATAAATATTTTTTTCAATTTTTTTTGCATAAATCTGTTAATCAACCTCAGTCCTGATCAAAACTACTAAATGTTTAAAAAAAATCCAGGATTTTTACTCTTTTATTGCCAAGTTTATAAATGATGTCACTGATTTGGGGAAAAAAACAAACAAAATTACTTATTTTCAATATAAAAAGTGTTTGTGGACTGGATTTTTTTTTTACCTTTTATCATAGTCTTGGACATGTGAAAGATTTGTAACAACATTGGTTTTGATGCATTGTTAGTTTTTGTGCAGCATCAGATTAAAATTTTTTCTCCCTCATTTACTGTTCGTGGCTGCTTTTGCCCCATTGACTTCCATTATAATGACATTTTTTGATTGCAAAGCCATGACACCATATAATCATGCATTCTTGATTGATGGTGGTTTTCCCTGTTGGGAAGAGGTAAAATTTCAAATTTTTACAGTTGATCACCAGGTGGCACCATTAACCCTTTAGATAGGCTTGTGCAAAAAAAAGCTTAGTTTCTGGCTTTTATATGGAGTAATATGGAGTATAACAGTATATTATAGTGTGTGTGTGTGTGTGTGTGTGAGAGAGAGTAAGACCTTTGCGCACTTACCTTCATGCGTCTGAGAAAATCAAAATATGCACCTCAGCTCTCAGAACTACATGGAGTAAACAAAAACAAAGTAAATGTATTTATGCACCTGCTGCCTTTTGATGGTGAGAAGTACAGACTAAACAAAAACAAGGTAAGTGGATTTAAACACTTGCATGCCATCCTGCTGCGTGACTCCAGGGCCGATGCATTAAGGCAGGAACACACTAAGCCGACGTCGACGAACTAGTCGGCAGGGTCTGGGTCCAAAGTTGCCGTGACACACCAAACCGACGCACGACAGCCAACGGCCAAGTAGCACGTCCGTTCTGCGCCTGCATAAGATGAAATGCCTTTCCATACCAGTAGGTGGCAGTAGCTGAACAGCCAATCAGAATGATCAGATGGCCCGATGGACAATGAGCTCCGACGCCGATTCAACATGTTGAATCGGCCGAAAAAAAGCTGATGAGGACTAACTTCAGCACAACTTCACAGTGAGGAACACACTGAGAAAACTTAGTCGGCCAAGGAACAAAAACTGGCCGACGGCCGACTGTTGGCTTGGTGTGTTCCTGCCTTTATGCCATCGCAAGGGTCCAGAACGTGGATTCTGTGTCCAATCTGTTTTTTACGGAGGAGATGATTGACCTCATTGTCAGCATGACCAACCTCCATGGGCACAGCACCATGAGAAACTGGAGTTGTTGCACTTTGGTTTCATAATAAGTTATGTTCATAAATCTGATGCAGAGTAGATTTTTTACAGAAAAAAATGGAAAAGTGTATCACTGAACGATTTTAAGGTTTTAAACTGGCTTTACCATCAAGAAAAGACAAGCATTTTACACATAGGCCGTTCGTACTTCTCACCATCAAAAGGCAGCAGGTGCATAAATACACTTACTTTGTTTTTGTTTACTCCATGTAGTTCTGAGAGCTGAGGTGCATATTTTGATTTTCTCAGACGCATCTAGGTAAGTGCGCAAAGGTCTTACTCTCTCTCTCTCACACACACACACACTATAATATACTGTTATACTCCATATAACTCCATATAACTCCATATAAAAGTCATAAACTAAGCTTTTATTTGCACAAGCCTATCTAAAGGGTTAATGGTGCCACCTGGTGATCAACTGTAAAAATTTGAAATTTTACCTCTTCCCAACAGGGAAAACCACCATAAATCAAGAATGCATGATTATATGGTGTCATGGCTTTGCAATCAAAAAATGTCATTATAATGGATGTCAATGGGGCAAAAGCAGCCACGAACAGTAAATGAGGGAGAAAAAATTAAAATCTGATGCTGCACAAAAACTAACAATGCATCAAAACCAATGTTGTTACTAATCTTTCACATGTCCAAGACTGTGATAAAAGGTAAAAAACAATCCAGTCCACAATCACATTTTATATTGAAAATAAGTAATTTTATTTGTTTTTTTCCCCAAATCAGTNAAATTACTTATTTTCAATATAAAAAGTGTTTGTGGACTGGATTTTTTTTTTACCTTTTATCATAGTCTTGGACATGTGAAAGATTAGTAACAACATTGGTTTTGATGCATTGTTAGTTTTTGTGCAGCATCAGATTAAAAATTTTTCTCCCTCATTTACTGTTCGTGGCTATTTTTGCCCCATTGACTTCCATTATAATGACATTTTTTGATTGCAAAGCCATGACACCATATAATCATGCATTCTTGATTGATGGTGGTTTTCCCTGTTGGGAAGAGGTAAAATTTCTAATTTTTACAGTTGATCACCAGGTGGCACCATTAACCCTTTAGATAGGCTTGTGCAAAAAAAAAGCTTAGTTTCTGGCTTTTATATGGAGTTATATGGAGTATAACAGTATATTATAGTGTGTGTGTGTGTGTGTGTGTGAGAGAGAGAGTAAGACCTTTGCGCACTTACCTTCATGCGTCTGAGAAAATCAAAATATGCACCTCAGCTCTCAGAACTACATGGAGTAAACAAAAACAAAGTAAATGTATATGCACCTGCTGCCTTTTGATGGTGAGAAGTACAGACTAAACAAAAACAAGGTAAGTGGATTTAAACACTTGCATGCCATCCTGCTGCGTGACTCCAGGGCCGATGCATTAGGGCAGGAACACACTAAGCCGACGTCGACGAACTAGTCGGCAGGGTCTGGGTCCAAAGTTGCCGTGACACACCAAACCGACGCACGACAGCCGACGGCCAAGTAGCACGTCCGTTCTGCGCCTGCATAAGATGAAATGCCTTTCCATACCAGTAGGTGGCAGTAGCTGAACAGCCAATGATCAGATGATCAGATGGCGCGACGGACAATGAGCTCCGACGCCGATTCAACATGTTGAATCAGCCGAAAAAAAGCTGATGAGGACTAACTTAAGCACAACTTCACAGTGAGGAACACACTGAGAAAACTTAGTCGGCCAAGGAACAAAAACTGCCCGACGGCCGACTGTCGGCTTGGTTCCTGCCTTTATGCCATCGCAAGGGTCCAGAACGTGGATTCTGTGTTCAATCTGTTTTTTACAGAGGAGATGATTGACCTCATTGTCAGCATGACCAACCTCCATGGGCGCAGCACCATGAGAAACTGGAGTTGTTGCACTTTGGTTTCATAATAAATTATGTTCATAAATCTGATGCAGAGTAGATTTTTTACAGAAAAAAATGGAAAAGTGTATCACTGAACGATTTTAAGGTTTTAAACTGGCTTTACCATCAAGAAAAGACAAGCATTTTACACATAGGCCGTCCGTACTTCTCACCATCAAAAGGCAGCAGGTGCATAAATACACTTACTTTGTTTTTGTTTACTCCATGTAGTTCTGAGAGCTGAGGTGCATATTTAGATTTTCTCAGACGCATCTAGGTAAGTGCGCAAAGGTCTTACTCTCTCTCTCACACACACACACACTATAATATACTGTTATACTCCATATAACTCCATATAAAAGCCAGAAACTAAGCTTTTTTTTGCACAAGCCTATCTAAAGGGTTAATGGTGCCACCTGGTGATCAACTGTAAAAATGAGAAATTTTACCTCTTCCCAACAGGGAAAACCACCATCAATCAAGAATGCATGATTATATGGTGTCATGGCTTTGCAATCAAAAAATGTCGTTATAATGGAAGTCAATGGGGCAAAAGCAGCCACGAACAGTAAATGAGGGAGAAAAAATTAAAATCTGATGCTGCACAAAAACTAACAATGTATCAAAACCAATGTTGTTACTAATCTTTCACATGTCCAAGACTGTGATAAAAGGTAAAAAACAATCCAGTCCACAATCACTTTTTATATTGAAAATAAGTAATTTTATTTGTTTTTTTCCCCAAATCAGTGACATCATTTATAAACTTGGCAATAAAAGAGTAAAAATCCTGGATTTTTTAAAAACATTTAGTAGTTTTGATCAGGACTGAGGTTGATTAACAGATTTATGCAAAAAAAAATTGAAAAAAATATTTATCTGATACATTTTTACAGCAGTTTAATTTAGTGGATGTTTTCATCCACGAACATAATGAAAGGGTGGTAAATTTGAACAATGCACAAGGGTTAAAAGAGAACATCTCAGAAGAAGAAAAACTGGAGCTGAATATTATCAATTTGCAAGTCAATGAACTTTATTTAAAGTTAGCCAAAGGGGCGTTTATAAGATCTAGAGCCAAATGGCTAGAAGAAGGTGAAAAAAATTCTAGCTATTTCTTTGCGCTTGAAAAAAGGAATGGAAAGAAAAAAGCTCTTACTGCCCTTAATATGGAGTAATTTGTAAAGATCCTATTCAGATCTCTAAATTTGTTACAACATTTTATAGTAACCTTTACTCTTCTAATTTCGATGCTAATAGTTGTGATCAATTTATTGACCAAATTCAGTGCTTTATTCCTACTATTAATGGTCGTGATAAATCTTATTATGAATTAGATATTATTTGTGATGACGTGTGGAAACCTCTTCATTTAATGAAAAAAGGGAAATCCCCGGGCATCGATGGCCTTACTATAGAATTTACACTCACTTTTGGGATATTATTAAATCCCCCTTGCTCAATATGTATAAAGAATGCATCATTCAGAGAGAGATGACAGTAACTATGAAACAAGGGATTATTTCCCTTATCCCTAAACCCAACAAAGATAGTTTGTCCAGTGACAATTGGCGCCCTATTTCGCTTCTTACTGTAGATTATAAAATTCTAACTTCGGTTTATGCCAATAGATTAAAATTGAACCTCAATTCTGTTATATCTGAAACACAGTCTGGTTTTTTAAAAGGCCGTCATATATCCAACAACATAAGATTGTTCCTAGATTTGTTGGATTACGCAGATTCCATGCACTCTCAAGGTCTTATTCTGTTTCTTGATTTTTACAAGGCCTTTGACACGATTGAACACCATTTTCTTTTAAAATCATTTAAGTTGTTTGGTTTTGGGGACTCTTTTATTTCCACTATTTCTATGTTTTATAAAGGAATAGTTCTGTTGTTATTAATTTTGACACTTCTCACAGATTTGATGTACAACGTGGTGTTAGGCAGGGTTGCCCTATTTCTCCTTTTTTATTTTTATTAGTTACTGAGTTGTTATCTGTGAGCATTGTTCAGAATCAAGAAATTTCTGCTTTCGGGAGGGAGATTAAGATTTCACAGTTAGCAGACGACACCACATTATTTTTAAAAGATGAAAAATGTGTGTCAAAGGCTTTAGATTTAATTAACTATTTTCCCTGTGCTTCTGGTTTAAAACTAAATATCTCAAAATGTGAGATCATGTCTATCCAAGATCTGAATTATGATTCCATTGACAATATTCCTGTTAAGTCCACAGTGAAATACCTAGGTATTCATATTACTAAAAATCTTTTGGCAAGACAACACTTACATTTTTCTGCTAGGATAATTAAATCTAAAAATATTCTTAATATCTGGCTACAGCGGGACCTGTCGTTCTATGGCAGAGTCCTCCTATCAAAGGCAGAAGGTCTCTCTCATGTCGTATATCCATCTTTATCCTTATTTGTTGAGAACAAAATTGCCAAAGAAGTTAATAAGATTTTTTTAGATTTCATTTGGAAAAAGAAGTCTCATAAATTAGAAAAGAGGTGCTCTCTAACAGTAGAGCAGAAGGAGGTATTGATTTTTTAGATTTTTCAGACATGATAAATATCTTTAAAATAAATTGGCTTAAAAGATGTCTTGCCAATTCAAGTTCGATTTGGTATTTTATCCCCAACCAATTAACCAACTGTAATTATTTACCTTCTAAGCTACCTATTGCTTTGTCCAGATTTCACCAGCAATGTCTCCTTGCTTGGAAGCTGTGTTATGTTCATAGTTTTTCACCTCATAAAACTGATATCACTGTCAGAAATTAATCTCTATTTTTCCCCAGGTGGTTCCAAAATAATATTAATGGAATCCTCTCCTTATTTGATGACTCGGGTAACCTTTTTACTTATGAGCAATTTATGACTTTCCACAATTTCCCGGTTCCTCCAAAAGAGTTTAACACAGTGATTAAAGCAATCTCACCTGGGTTAATTCATCTTGTTAAAAGCCACTCCCTATATAATCCAAGGAGAATAGTCCGAATACAGTCTACTTTGTTCTTGGATGGAATTGATCTCTTGGACAAGAAATGTACCAATAGACATGTACGCCAGATCTTTCAATTCAAGAAAAAAATTTCTCCAAGAGGAAAATTCTATTGGAGATCTTTGATAGAAGATATAGATTGGAAAAAGGCATGGCTTTTACCAGGAAAATACTGCATATCCAATAAAGCTAAAGAAATACATTTCAAAATTTTACATAAAATATATCCCGTTAACTCTAATATTTCTAAATATCTGGACATTGACAGCTCATGTTCTTTTGGTAAACTAGCAGAGGAGACATTTGCACATCTTTTTTATGATTGCCCTGCATCCAAACAGTTTTGGTCCAACCTTGGCTCCTATATCTTCAATTCTACCAATGTTACTCATTCTTTCAGTCTAAAAGACATTATTTTTTATTATATTGATGTCAAAAATAGACCTTGAGTACATTGTTAATTTCTTTATTTTATATGGTAAATTCTTTATTCATAAACAAAAGTTTGCAAATAATAGTCCATCCTATCCCCATTTCAAAACTGAATTAATATCACTTCTCAAATCTCTTCATTATATAAATAACAAAAAATCCCTAAAATTTATAAAATATTATTAAGAAATGTTTAAAGAAAAAACATGTATTTAAAAGCTTTCCCTACATGTCAATGTCTGTATGTTATTGTACCAATAATTATAGTGTATGCATTTATATGTCATTTTATCTTGTCATCTTTTGTTTTTCATTGTTTTTTTTGTTTGTTTGTTTGTTTTGTGTGTGTGCGTGTGTGTGCGTGTGTGTGTGTGTGTGTATTTGTATGCAATTCCTTGACAATGTTCTTGTGTTACTGAGCATTAATAAAAAAAAGTAAAAAAAAAAAGACTATATCAAAACCTAAAGATATTTCACTGAAGCTATATTTAGGTGATGTAACTTGACCTCTGACGAGAAGATAAATAATGTTGTGTGGGCGATAAAAAGATAACGATAATCCTAAAAATATTGGTTAAATGTGAGTCCTTCAGCAATAACAGCACTGATCCTATCAACTATTATTAGCAGCAGCAATAGTGTTTCCCTTTCATGGGAACATCGACGCTGCGTTGAACGCTTTGGGATCACCTCTGCGTGATTACGGCTGCGTCCGAAAACCTAGGTAGCTGTCTTGCTGCCTTGCTGTCTTATAAGAGAATGACTTCTGAGGCAGCGTAACAGTTTAATGATCTACAGCAATATAGCGCGAGCTTTGGTGAGAACTAAACAAATAATTAATTATTACAGTAGTAATTTCTCGATAGAAATGACATCAAAATTGAAATATGTTGGTCAAAATCGTACATTTATTCACAAACTGAGCAGCAAACGCAACTTTCGGATGCCATCTTTATTTTTCTAGCTCAACTGTCACTGAATGGAAAGCACAGGATTGTGGGATATCAAAGGCAGCTAAGGATACATCTATGCTTCCTTCAAAAATCAATCAGATGAAGGTATCTCATGAGACAGGAAGTGAAGCTAACATTGGATTCGGACGCGCCTTCCTTCCTACCAGTTTTCGGACGCAGCCTACGTCTTGAAGCACTTGTGAAATCGAACCAATAGTGTGACGTTACGTCAGAACGGGTGACGTCACGCACCAGGAAACTATAAAGCACTCCTGAGAACAAAGAACGCCAGCTTCTGTCTTCAGCAGCGCTCTGTGTTATCGTGTGTCTTATTTGGTGTTGTCTGTCAATTACATGAAACGATCTCTTTTGTTTGAGAACAAGAGTATCAGTATTACACCACATATATATGTATATAAAAGCAGGGGCGTAGCACCAAATTTTGGGCCCTGGGTACAAACCATCTTGCTGGGCCCCCGTACTGGGGTATTGCATTTTTATCATAAAAACACTTAAAATGTAAACAAAATAAGCCACACTCTGATTAATATATTTTTGTTTTATTGTCAAAAGTACTACTACTTACTGACAGTGACGGCTGGTGCAAAAAATTTTTGGGGGGTGCAAAAAAAAAACTATTTATAAATTCAGGAATGAATAGGCTAATTGTTAAAAAAAACATTTAACAAGTTATATAATAATGTATCTTTACTGCTTATCTAAAAGATGGAAAATTCAGTATTTAAAGCTTGCCATAGGGCTGGGATCTAAAAAAAAAATCTGTATTTAATAAAAAAAATGTTATTTCATATCCTGCCCAATATTGGCCTAGAAACAATGATATAGCCTTCATATTGAAGGCTATAAAAACAAGATATGCTATATTATGTGCAAAAAAGGGATCAAATCACATTAGGCTATATTCTAAAATTGTAACTTTACAATCTAAAAACGAAATGTTTTTTTAAAGCATAGGTTAAATACACTAAACTAAAAATGAAAATATATAAAAACAAAAGAACAGACTAATTATTATTATTATTTTGATTACACAACAGTCACTTTACACAGTTACTGCTATCGTACAAATACACTAAGTTGTAGGTTCGAAATTCCACATATGGCATAATTATGATGTTCGCCAAAAAAAAAAAAAAAAAAACAACAAATGTTTTAAGCAAAATGTATTTTACTCAGATTGAACTCCGTCTGTTTGGCGCGCATGCGCGCGGCGGCGCTCGTTCACGGAAGTTTGTGCTTGCTGAAGGCTCGTCCACGCCTGACTGCAAAATTGAAATATTTTCACGACTTTCTAACATTTACAGATGGAGAATATGTCTGTGAAATGTAAGTTATGCACTGAGGAAATTATTGGATGTCACTTCAGCTTAAAAAAAATTATTAATAGATTATGTTTGTTTCCACCAATCGCTGCACAAGTTAAGGTTACGTATGATGACGAAGGCACGTTAGTGCGAGCCCTCCCGGAACCCATAGAGATTGCATTGNAATCCACCTTTAAACCAAAAGCATTAACACCACTAGTTGGAACAAATGACAGTCCTTTAGATAAAACCCCAATTTGATCGACAGACAGTTCTTTTTCAGAAATATTGATTACCGTCTCTCTGAGAAGCTCCGAGCCCACGGTCGTAAGTTTCTTTGATGCCCTTGAGCCTCTTCGGCATTTCTTCTTCTTTGTGGTCTGCGTAGGGGAGCACGCCTGCCTAAAAAAGATGTAGAACCTTGGGCACTTGAGTCACTGTCCATTGTGAATTCATTCTCCGTGGAATCACTAAGCCCAATGCCGTAAGGGGAACCAATTTCTCTTGTATGATTGCGAAAGCGTGATATTGTTCCAGATGATCCACGAACTGGTAGGCTGGTCTCATGAGAAGCACTGTTGCTGATGTTAGAGATGGTGGCTGTAGCTGTTGAACTGATATCCCATGGATATACCTCATTGCGAATGTAACGCGCGTGGGTTATACTATAACTTTACAGTTCTTACCCAGCGCTGCTTCGTGGGTTCTTGGCTTTGTTCTGTTGACCAAGTTATCACCGCTTATAGATGACACTGACAAAGAGCTCGGGTGATCACAACACTTGTTTTTACTGAACATTCAGAGGCGAACATCATAAATTGCCACAGCTGATTACAGAGCGTGCATCTCTCTCTCCGTCTATGGCTGCGTCCGAAAACCTAGGTATCTGTCTTGCTGCCTCGCTGTCTTATAAGAGAATGACTTGTACGGCAGCGTTTGTGCATGAAGGCACCTCACGAAACTGATTTCAGACAGACTTCTGAGGCAGCGTAACAGCTTAATGATCTACAGCAATATAGCGTGAGCTTTGGTGAGAACTAAACAAATAATTAAATACTACAGTAGTAATTTCTCGATAGAAATGATATCAAAATTGAAATATGTTGGTCAAAATCGTACATTTATACACAAACTGAGCAGCAAACGCAACTTTCGGATGCCATCTTTAATTTTCTAGCTCAACTGTCACAGAATGGAAAGCACAGGATTGTGGGATATCAAAGGCAGCTAAGGATACATCTATGCTTCCTTCAAACATCTATCAGATGAAGGTATCTCATGAGACAGGAAGTGAAGCTAACATTGGATTCGGACGTGCCTTCCTTCCTACCTTGAAATGTGTCCTCAGAAGGCAGCATTTTCCAGTTTTCGGACGCAGCCACTATCACACACACACTCTGTTTGTCCTCTCCCGCGATCCAAATCGCGGGGTGCTGTTCTCGCGATATTATAACCTAGATCTATACAAGGTATTAGAACATTATTTTATACCCTTAATTTCACTCCCTACACGAAGATAATCTTCCATATCTCGTTTGTATTTCTTTAACTTTATCTCCTTCAAATTCTCCCGGTATTTATCCGTAGATGTCTTAATGGAAGCAAGAATGGAGTCAAAGTCAATTTGAGGAGTGGATTTAATCTTCTCTTCCAGTACAACAATTTGATCATGGGTTTCTTTAACATCAGCAGATACTTGTTCCACAATAAGGAGCATCAAATCCATGGAACACTTGTTAAGAATCTCACTCCATCGCTTTAAAAAAACGTTATGTTTGCACAGTGTCGGGGGTTTTGGTATTCTCAGACCGTGTGGAATTCTCTTGTTTCTCCAATATTCACTCAATGTGGATCCATGCATTTTCAGACGTATTTCTTTATGATAAAGCCTTTCAAGTTGTACTCGATGTTCATCCTGTGATAAATTAAAATCAATGTCCTTTTCTGGAAAGAGAATATTTTCCGCTTCTTCCAGTGAAAATGTCAATGTATTGGTGCAATTCTCAGTCAAACTGTTGATTTCTTGAAATTAAGTCATGTTCTAATGGTTGCAAGCCCCGGGGTGCATAAAGCAAACAATTCTCTCACCCTGCGTTCCATTCGGAAGGGCTCATCCCTATGTCCTAATCCCTTCAAAGGGTTTACCCTCCGGAGTGAGAGCTTCGAAGGGATGAAGGGTTTAGGGGTAAAAAAACCTCTTGTTTTGGAACGCACTTCAGCGTCATCTTAACGAGACAATCAAGGAGGAGTAGATTGTGCAAGCTGCGCCCTTTACGATATTATATATTTATTTAGGTTTATCGCACCATATTGTATATTGTGTCTGTATTTTAAACATTTGAATGGCTGATAAAGGGAGCTGTAAATTATTTTTGTTGAAGTAGTGCCGTTTTGACCATAATAATGTACCAAATCTAACTCATATAAATATTACAGGAGTATAGAAAAATATTATACATATCTTTATAGGTAAAATCAAACTCCGAGCCTCCTGTACCCATTCTGTGACGTCAAACAACTTCTCTGTGCAAAGGATTTTGGGGGCCCGAAGTGTCCATCAGTTGTTCCCTTCGAAATTCTTCATTCCGAAGGGCCCTTTGAAGTGGCTAGTTTTGAGCACTTCGGTTTGGAACGACCCTTCAATATGGCGGCCATGATTATTTTCACTCCGAAGTGCCCTTCGGAGGGCGATATATCCCATTTGGAACGCACCGAGAGTCAACAAGCAACTGAGTATGAATCAATCAATGATCAATTAGCGTCGCACACCTGTAGGTCATAGATAGGTGCGTAGGAAAAAAGACTGGTATAGTCAAAATACGAAAAAATAAGGAAATCCCACACACTATCAACTTGCAAAACAGTAAAAAGTTCTTTATTAGCAACGTTTCGATCGTATGATCTTCATCAGGCATCAACATTATACTCAAACTCCATTGTATTTAAAACATGACAAATCACAGTGAAGAATCATCAATATCCAATCAAGATTAGTGATTGAATAATCATTAACACCACATCACATTGTTAACTCCACAATTACATACATAGTAAATAAATAAATAAAATAAAAAAAAAACATAAAGTGATATTAATGATATCATAATATATGTAATAGTAATATTTCATAACATCACATTAAATAATGCTTCATCATTCATACCCATAGGTGATAAAGTCTGAAGGGTAAAAATCCAGAACAATTCGCGTCTCTGTAAGAGCAATTCAATATCGCCCCCTCTAGGTGGCACACTCACTTTCTCTATCCCACAGAAGCGTAAGGAGGAAACATCGTGATTAATAGACAAGAAATGGGCAGCGACTGTATAGTTAACATCTTTCCTTCTGATGGAACTTTTATGTTCACTAATTCTTTGTTTGAGTTGACGTGAAGTTTTTCCCATATAGCCCAAGCCACAAGGACACTGAATCAGATAAATAACGTGTAGAAACACAAGTGATAACAGAATGAATACCAAATTTTTTCCCAGTTCTTGGATGGCAAAAGAATGAAGTTTTAGTTGTATTGTTACACTGAGCACAATTACCACAGCGATAATTTCCATTTTGTAATGGACCAATTAGTGTCTGAGAAGAACTAGAGATGCAACTCTGAAAACGAGCGTGTACTACATGATCTTTTAAATTTTTCGCTCGTTTAAATACAATCAGTGGAGGATGTCGGAAAGTTGTGCTCAGCTCAGGATCAGAAGACAACAAATACCAATATTTTTTAAAAATGGATTGTATCAAATATGACTTAGAGGAATAGTGTGCGGGATTTCCTTATTTTTTCGTAGTTCATACAATAATAAAATTAATTCAATCACCATGAGTTTTGTGATGTTATTGGGCATAAATACGACACATTGACTGCTGTAATACTGTGAGGCTGTTTGTAGTTGTGGTGGGGCCTAGTTGTGGCAAAGGCCACCTGGAGCCTTGTTTGATGTTTCAAGACCCAGTCATGCACACTACCCTCTCTTAGCAGTGGTTCTCTACCCAGCAGGAAATCAACGGGCAATCGTGGCTCCCTACCGAACATCAAAAAGTGTTGGGATTCCCCTGTGGCCTGGTGAGGGGTGCTATTATAACTCAACACCACCTGGGGAAGACAAGCTACCCAATCTCATTTCCTGGACACTGGCAGAGTGCGCAACAGATTGTGTAAAGTGCGGTTAAAACGTTCATACTGGCCGTTGCCAGCCGGGTGATAAGGAGTATTTGGGGAAAAAATCCTGGCTGTTTTTTACTCCTGATATCGCCGGATGGCCGCAGAGGAGATCGCTGTATCAGCTTGCTTGCTAAGCGTCGTCAGATCTGCTGCGAGGCTCGTTCGAGCAGAGGCAAGTGAAGTTGCTTCAGTCTTCTTCGGGGAGCGAGACAATCTGCGCTGAAGGAGATTCTGATCTGATGGCGTGTGACTGATATAGGCAGTCAGCCCTGCCCCTTTTGACAGACTGAAACACTATTTGTCTGCACTTGCACAGACGTGAACCAATCAGGCTTCAGGATTCTGAGAAAACACGAGTTTTCCCAAGCATCAGCATATCTGAAGCAATGCGGGTGAACCTTATCGAAAGGGAAAGGGAGAAAAAGTAAACAGTAAAACTATTTAAAGTAGATCTGTTCAAATGTGAGGGGTCATGCAGAGACTTCTGGGAAAGTTTTTTTATAACATATTTCAACAATATATTTTACAGTAAAATACATATATCATCTTGTTATTATATATATATATATATATATATATATA